>CM032233.1:15930000-16262500 GCA_019009955.1 Riptortus pedestris
CTGAAATTTCGATAAAATTTGTATTTTTGGCTAAAATAAAAATTAATTTCCATTAAAATAGTTTCAAAACAAATCTGTTATTTTCGGTCCCTGATTGTAAATCATATTTTGTTATAATACACTTTTTTCGTTTCAAGATTTTTTATTACAAATAAATACCAACTATATACCAGTTTAGGGGGGGAGGGGGGTGCCGTGGGCCGTGAGGGTTAAGGCGTGAGTGCATCTACCACTACGAATTTTCAAAGTTCTCCCCCTCTAAACCCCCCCCCTCCCCCTAGTCCGATTTCAGCCTTTAACGAACTTGAGGTTTCTTTTTACATAAAACGACTAAATATCGAGTTTGGTAACGATCAAAGAATAATTGCGACCACTAGAGCGGTAACAGACAAATATATATACAATTTTGTTCGGACCTCATTTTCGTCATCTGCTAAGTAGGATTGATGGACATTTGAAGAAAAATATCGAAAGTCGCATCATGAGTATGACCTCAATAGCTGATTTCCTGAAATCTGGTAAAAAGTTAAAATGTGGAAAAAATTTTTAATACTTATTCAAAAAAGGTTTTAGGAAAACATTTATTACAACAATTTTATTGCAAGATTGAAAAAATAAAAATCAACAAATTTTAAAAAATAATGATTTTTATGTTTTTTTTGGCTCTAAAATAAAAATTAAGAATTATTTTCCGTCCCTTGTTTCCGTACCTTAAGCCAGCCACAAACGAAGCTAAACCCCTTTGAAAAATAAAATAATTTTCACTATAGTCAAGCTGCCCAGAATTTTCTGATAGTAAATATCCTGGTCTCAGTGGTGTACTCCTTGATCATCTTCGTTAAACGACAAGTGTCCAGATATGCACAAATTAGTTAAAGTAATTTCGATTGTTTCATTAGTAAGTGAAACCGTAGATTAAGCGTTGAACGGAACATTAAACATTTGTGGTTATGCACTATTTATGTAAACACCTGTCCCGTACAAAGCCTAAATTACTCAAGAATCTACCACAAGGAGTCACGCTTCACTGCACTTATACACGTTGCGTATTTACTTTAATGGGCCAATCAATTCTACCTAGGGTAGCTAAATAGTCTAACGACATAGTCTGTCACGCAGGGCACGCTTAAACTAAGCAGACTTCCCATATTCAATTAAAAATAACACCCATAGTTCGAACACAATTAAACAAGACTTGAAATGTAACTAGGAATTACAGATATCGTGATATAAGAGAATTAAATTTAAATTCAACCAGTCGACTCAAGACTGACAATACAAGTAAAAAACAAAAGTCCGTCACCCAGGGGCTGCGTAAACTAAGCAGATTTCCCACGTAAAGTTATACAATAGAGAAATCTCCACACAAGTGCCAAACAGTTACGGAAACGGCCGAATTAGCTTTCGGTGGGAAGGAATAGAAGCCATAGCCAACCATAGCTCGTCTGTTACACTTAATAAACATGCAAATATCTCAAATTTAGCAATAGGTAAATCTACTCGTACATGCTGGTAACACAACACCACCGTGAATATTAAGTGAATAAATACAAACAATTATAAGAAAGTGTTGTGTTTTTTTCGATCCGACGTATAGTATTGGAGATATTTCGAATTTTCGAAAATCCCCCTCTAGAAGCCCTCTCTCCCACTGGTCCGATTTCAGCCATTAACAAACTTGAACTTTCTTTTTACATAAAACAATTAAATATCGAGTTTGGTAACGATCAAACAAAAATTGCGAACGCTAGAGCATTAACAGACAAATATATATATATTGAAAAGACCTCATTTTTGTCATCTCTTGGTTAGGAACGATGGACATTTGAAGAAAGGTTTCGAATAGCTCAATAGCTGATTTTCCCTAAGGGAAATCTGCTAAAACGAAGCAACAACTTGTGGGAAAAATCAGGTGATGACAATGCAATTTATTTAAACTTTTATGCTGCACAGAGCTGAGTAAATTACGATACCCATTTATCATTATAATTATTGGAGAATATATTAATATTTTAATAATCATTTAATGTCTTAGTTATAATAAGAAGGGTTCGGCAAGTGATGTGGAACCGTTTAGGGGCACCGTAAACTCAAACGTGGAAAGCTTTATGAATAAAAATGAATTTGCTAAGGATTAATTTGCGTGAAGGTCACACTTCAACTTATTTATTTATTTATTTTTTATTTTTAGACACATGTTATATAATCACCGTCCCAATGTTATTGCAGATTTCGTTTAGCCACGATTTAAGACGTTAAATGCAGTGTAGTTATGCTAAATATTTTAATTCTCCGAGCAGTCATTCAATTAGTGCAGCTAACAATTCGTTCTGTTTCAGTTTTAGAATGACATTTCAAATAGAATATATTTTCTTATATTTGATTTGAAGGTCGGTCGGTGGAAAACACTGATATCTTCATTAATCTCCATTTCAATGAAGTTGTTATATTTATTCTGCATCCTACTGGCTCCACAACAACATAGTCCGTACTTTCAAATTTTCTAAATTTTCAAAATCCCGCTCTAAACCCTTCCCCCATATTCCACCCCCGATTTCAGCAATTAACTAATATGATATTTAGGGCGTAATGATACAGTTAAATATCGGGTATGGCATAGAAGAAATACATATTTTCGATTCATTCCAGCAAAATCTTAATTGATGGCGTCACCACACTAAGTATTTCCATGTATCTCGTACAATAAATATTCAATGAAAACAATATTTGGTATTTAAGCTTGGAATAAATTGGTCCACGATATAACAGCTTTTTCCTAATATGAAATGAATCGGGGTTTACTGAAGGATGAAAACTAAAAATCCCAAATATCTCGATCAGTGTTAAAGATAAAGAATAAGTGTGTATGGTAATATTCATAGTAAATTTTATTTACTAGCTTGGTTTGATACCTATTTTCTATCCGACGCTTAATCGGTGATATATAAAATTCTCGAAATTCCTCCCTTTAAACTACCCCCTCCCTCTATTCCAAGTCCAATTTCAGCCACTAGTAAATGTGATTTTAGCAGATTTCCCTTAAGGGAAATCAGCCATTGAGGACGTAGTCATGACACAATTTTAGTGCTTCGGAAATTCTTAATATCTCGGTTATTGGCGTCCGATCGAAAAAGTTGTATAGAACCAAACTTATTAAAAATTTAATATTATATAAATGTTTGTATGTACGTTTGTTCATTATCTTGAATTAACTGAGATATTTCCATTTTTTATTTATCAGCCTTTAGTAAACCCCCACTCCTACTCATGTTATATTAACAATAGGCTGTTATATTATAAAGCACTTTATTTGAATCCTAAATTCCAAATATTGTTCTCAGTGAACTATTACGTTTTGAGATAAATGCAAATACCTAGTCTGATAACGCCATGAATTAAGATTTTAGGTTCGTGAATCGAAAATACCATTTCTTCAATATATATTTAAGTGGTCCATTCCACACTAAATAACTCATTAGTTATTGGTAAAATCGGGGGTGAAATAGAGGTGTTGGGGCTGGGTGTTTAGAGCCGGGAAATTTTAAAAATTCAAAATACCTCCGTTATATTGAGTCGTATCGCAAAATGTTATATAACCAATCTTGTTGAGCTATTGATTTTCTACAATTGTTTGTTATATAACCGATCTTGTTGAACTATTGATTTTCTACAATTGTTATATAACCGATCTTGTTGAGCTATTGATTTTCTACAATTGTTTGTTATATAACCAATCTTGTTGAGCTATTGATTTTCTACAATTGTTTGTTATATAACGAATCTTGTTGAGCTATTGATTTTCTACAATTGTTTGTTATATAACCAATCTTGTTGAGCTATTGATTTTCTACAATTGTTTGTTATATAACGAATCTTGTTGAGCTATTGATTTTCTACAATTGTTTGTTATATAACCAATCTTGTGGAGCTATTGATTTTCTACAATTTTTGTTATATAACCAATCTTGTTGAGCTATTGATTTTCTACAATTATTTGTTATATAACGAATCTTGTTGAGCTATTGATTTTCTACAATTGTTTGTTATATAACCAATCTTGTTGAGCTATTGATTTTCTACAATTGTTTGATATATAACGAATCTTGTTGAGCTATTGATTTTCTACAATTGTTTGTTATATAACGAATCTTGTTGAGCTATTGATTTTCTACAATTGTTTGTTATATAACCAATCTTGTGGAGCTATTGATTTTCTACAATTTTTGTTATATAACCAATCTTGTTGAGCTATTGATTTTCTACAATTGTTTGTTATATAACGAATCTTGTAAGCTATTGATTTTCTACAATTGTTTGTTATATAACCAATCTTGTTGAGCTATTGATTTTCTACAATTGTTTGTTATATAACGAATCTTGTTGAGCTATTGATTTTCTACAATTGTTTGTTATATAACCAATCTTGTGGAGCTATTGATTTTCTACAATTTTTGTTATATAACCAATCTTGTTGAGCTATTGATTTTCTACAATTGTTTGTTATATAACCAATCTTGTTGAGCTATTGATTTTCTACAATTGTTTGTTATATAACCAATCTTGTTGAGCTATTGATTTTCTACAATTGTTTGTTATATAACCAATCTTGTTGAGCTATTGATTTTCTACAATTGTTTGTTATATAACGAATCTTGTTGAGCTATTGATTTTCTACAATTGTTTGTTATATAACCAATCTTGTGGAGCTATTGATTTTCTACAATTTTTGTTATATAACCAATCTTGTTGAGCTATTGATTTTCTACAATTGTTTGTTATATAACCAATCTTGTTGAGCTATTGATTTTCTACAATTGTTTGTTATATAACCAATCTTGTTGAGCTATTGATTTTCTACAATTGTTTGTTATATAACCAATCTTGTTGAGCTATTGATTTTCTACAATTGTTTGTTATATAACCAATCTTGTGGAGCTATTGATTTTCTACAATTGTTTGTTATATAACCAATCTTGTTGAGCTATTGATTTTCTACAATTGTTATTTTATACATTTTTTCGTAACTTTAATATTGAACGATTATTTGTACTTTCTTGTTTTCAGCCTTCAGTATAAATCAAATAAATATTTCCGAGACAAGAACGTAAAATCTTACAATTGTTAAACATGTAATTTAAGACATCTTTTTAGATAAAAATGTAACCTAAACACTATCTATTGTTTAATGTTTTTCCTAAATAACATAAGAATCAATGACTTATTTTGGGGGTTGAGGCATGAACACTATCTTCGAGTCATAATCATGGAATGATATTAATGTGTAAACTGGTGCCTTTATATGGATTTCTCAATCGTGATTGTTGTAAAAGTTTCATGCACTTTATCTTGCTTTCGTGAAAGACTGCTTTTAAATCCAAATTGAATTTGGATTATTATAAAAAATATTTTCTGAGTCTCATCCTCACAACGAATGGGATTCGAAACATTCTGTTTTAGCAGATTTCCCTTGAGGGAAATCAGCTATTGAGGTTGTAATCATGACGGAATTTCCGAAATTTTTCTTCAAATGTCCATCGATTCTACCTCGTAGATGACGAAAATGAGGTCCGTTCAAAACTGTATATAAATATATATATATATATATATATATATATATATATATATATATATATCTATATATATTTGACTGTTACCGCTCTAGTGGTCGCAATTTTTGTTTGATCGTTACCAAACTCGATATTTAGTCGTTTTATGTAAAAAGAAAGATCAAGTTCGTTAATGGCTGAAATCAAACCAGTGGGAGGGGGGGGGGTTTAGAGGGGAGGATTTTCGAAAAGTCGAAATATTTCCGTTACTATACGTCGGATCGTAAAATTGTATAGAATCAATCTTATTGCAAATTAAATTTACTATAAATATTGTTATATACATTTATTCTCTATCTTCCATATTAACGGAGATATTTGCAATTTTATGAATTCGGGGCGGATAACGGATGAGAGTGAGTTTCCCGCCAAAAGCTAGGTCGGCCGTTTTCTTAACTCTTCGGCTCTCGTGAAATTTCTCTATTGTTTAACTACACGTGGGAAATCTGCTTAGTTTACGTAGGACTTTTCTCTATAGTTACAAGTTGATTGGAAAAATTGTAATGATGATTTGCCATAGAAGATATGTATAGCTACTATAATCGCTTGCCGTGATTCTGTATAGTGATGATATATCTTACGTAACAAAGCTTCACTTATTACTTGCCTTATAAAAATATTCAAACAAAACCTTGGTTTTTCCACCATTACCAATTACTCGATCTACCACAATGTATTTACAAGGCTATCTTGTAACTCCACACAAGCAACAGTTTTAATATTAAAGTAACATTCTTCAATGCTACTTTTCTTGTAAAATGTATTACTAAAAATATGCCCATCATGAACAAAAAATGGGAGATAAATAGATTTGATTTATTGAGTCAATAAGTCTGTCTCTTTCACAATTCTAAATATATTAAACAGAAAATAAATAAGAATAAATTTAAAAAAAAGTCCGTCACGCAGGGGCTTCGTAAACTAAGCAGATTTCCCACGTGAAGTTATACAATAGAGAAATCTCCATAGCAGAGCCAAACGGTTACGGCAAAGGGCGGAACTAGCTTTTCGCGGGAAATTCAAAAATCCGTTATCGGCCCTAATTTCATAAAAATGCAAATATCTCGGTTAATATTCAAGACAGGGAATAAATGTATATAACAATATTTATAGTAAATTTAATTTGCTATAAGATTTATTCTATACAATTTTTCCGACGCATAATAACTGAGATATTTTGAATTTTCAAAAATCCCCTCCTCTAAACCCCCCCTCCCACTGGTCCGATTTCAGCCATTAACGAACTTGATCTTCCTTTTTACATAAAACGATTAAATTCCGAGTTTGGTAACGATCAAATAAAAATTGCGACCGCTAGAGCGTTAACAGACAAATATATATATATATATATATATATATATATATATATATATATATATATATATATATATATATAGATATATAGATATAATTTTGAACGGACCTCATTTTCGACATCTCCTTGGTAGGATCGATGGACATTTGAAGAAATATTTCGAAACTCGCGTCATGAGTACGACCTCAATAGCTGATTTCCCTTAAGGGAAATCTGCTAAAAAATGTCCACCACTCAGGGGCTGCGTAAACTAAGCATATTTTCCAGGTGCTGGTATAACATACTACAGACATCATCTCATATTCCCGATTTATGTAAAAAACACCGATGAGAGAGGGAGGGGGGTACTGAAGGCAGAAAACAAGAAATTACGAATAACACGCCTAATACTTTAGTTATAAAAAAGTATATAGAATAACAATTATAAAACGTCAGTAGTTTAACAAGATTGGTTCTATAAAATTTTATGATCCGAGTCATAATAAGTAAGATATTTTGAATTTTCGATTTCTCCCCTCTAAAACCCCACACTTACAAGCCCGATTTCAGTCAATAACAAATATGATCTTTAGCTGTTGACTAAAACGGTTAAATATTTGGTAAGGTAGACATTTATGTTTATTCACAGCTTATAAATGTTATAACAGCTTATTTTTAACGAGACAAGAGTAGGAGTGGGGGTTTTCTGAAGGCTGAAAACTAAAAAAGTCCGCCACGCAGGGGCTGCGTAAACTAAGCAGATTTCCCACGTGAAGTTTTACAATAGAGAAATCTGCCCAATAACAAGTGTAGTAAGTAGTAAGGGATCACTAAACGTATTCACGAGGGACGAATAGTTACGAAAATGGACGCCAGAGCTCTTTTCGGAAAGTACCAAACAGCTCACTCCTCCCGACCAATGCAGAATACAAATGCAAATATCTCGGTTAATATTCAAGATACAGAATAAATGTATATAATATATTTTTAGTAAATGTAATTTGCAATAAGATTAATTCTATACAATTTTTCGATCGGAGGCATAATAACGGAGATAATTGAATTTTCCGAAAATACCCCCTCTAAACACCCCCCCCTCCCTCTGGTCCGATTTCAGCCATTAACGAACTTGATCTTCCTTTTTACATAAAACGATTAAATTTCGAGTTTGGTAACGATCAAACAAAAATTGCGACCGCTAGAGCGTTAACAGACAAATATATATATATATATATATATATATATATATATATATATATATATATATATATCTATATCTATATAGATATAATATTTTGAACGGACCTCATTTTCGTTATGTTCTGGGTAGAATCGATGGTCATTTGAAGAAATATTTCGAAACTCGCGTCATGAGTACGACCTCAATAGCTGATTTCCCTTAAGGGATTTCTGCTAAAAGTGTGGCACCTCGGGGCTGCGGAAACTAAGCAGATTTCCCACGTATGCCACTATTTGCATTATTTCAAATAGTAGAAGCTCAATGAGAACAATATTTGGTATTAAAGCTTCATATAATGTGCATCATAACATAACACCTTATTGCTAATCTGACAGGAGGCAGGGGGGGGAGGGGGGGGGGGACTAAATCTATAAAATGCAAATATCTCGGTTAATAATAAAGATAGTGAAAATTCTTAAATAACAACATTTATAGAAAATTAGAGTTGCAATAAGGATGGGTCTATACAATTGTTCGATCCAACGCATAATAAAGGAGATATTAAGAATATTCGAAATTTCTCCCCTCTAACCTTCCCCTTCCCAATGGTTGGATTTCAGCCATTAATGAACTTGCTCTTTCTTTTTGCATAAAACGATTAAACCAAAATTGCGATCGCTAGACAGACAAACACACACACACACACACACACACACAGATATATATATATATATATATATATATATATATATATATATATATATACACACATACAATTTTGAATGGCCCTTTTTTTTTATCATCTTCTTAAAATCTGCTTAAAAGGAAATAACTTGGTTAATAATTAAGATACTGAAAAAAATGTGTGTGTGTATATATATAATTTCGAACGGACATCATTTAGCAGATTTCCCTTAGGAGATATCAGCTATTGAGGTTGTACTCACGATGAGATTTTTGAAAGATTTCCTCAAATGTCCATCGATCTTACTCCAAGGAGATAACGAAAATGCTCTCCGTTCAAAATTATATATATATTGTGTGTGTGTCTATTAATGCTCTAGCGGTCGCAATTTTCGTCTGATCGTTACCAAACTCGACATTTAAACTTGTTTTGGTAAAAATAAACATCAAGTTCGTTAACGGCTAAAATCGGGCCAGTGAAAGGAGTGGGGGGGGGTTAGGGGGAGAGAATTTCGAAAATTCGAAATATCTCCGTTATTATGCTTCGGATCGAAAAATAGTATACAATCAATCTTAATTCCGATGAAATATTCTATATACGTTTTTTCATTATCTTGATTATTAACCGAGATTTTTTTTTTAGTTTTTGGCCTTCAGTAAACCCCCACTCCTACTCATGTCATATTAACAATAAGCTGTTATATTATGAAGAACATTATTTCAAACCTAAATACCAAATATTGTTCTCATTGAACTTTTACATTTTGAGATAAATGCAAATACGTGGGAAATATGCTTAGTGCACGCAGCCCTTGCGTCAGGGAAATTCTTGTTTTCAGCGTTGAGTAAACCATTACTAGTCATCGAAATTTGACTCAGAAATAAGGAATATATGGACAGTTGACGTTACTAGTAGTATGTCATATGACCATGATTATAATTTTACGTTCTCAACACTAAAATGTTTATTTGATTTATACGGCACTCGACATTTAGAAATAGTATATATATATATGGTAGGATGATGTCACCAGCGGGCCATATTCCTCAACTGGGAAATCTGCTTAGTTTACGAGGCTCCTGCGTTACCGACTTTACTGCTGCAAGGAGTAAATAGACGTAGAGAAATCCCTTACTCAGTGTTTCTAACGTGGTAATGTGTCGAATCCTTGAACCAAACTGGTAGGATTTCGTACAATATTTGTCGAAGGCCTCTCTCTACCTTCACTATTGAGTCGGCTGGGATGAATGCCAGCAGACTTCGAAATAACTTGGAAAATTGAAAAACGATGGAACCAAATTCGTCGAAGGTTTCAACGTTACTATTTGTTGGAAGATTTCCCTCGGGAGAGTCCTTAAAACGTATATGTAAACTAAGCAGATTTCCCAAGTGCTGATATGATATGAAGACTGATCTCTTCTTAACATCTATTTTAGCATATTTCCCTTAGGAGAACTAATCTAATGACCCGACAGACGTTGTCCTGCGTGATATTTCAAGCGATTAGGATATTAAATTTAATAATATTATGTTTAAAACAAAAGCTACTTTTTATAACACAAAAAATAACGTTTGTTATGTGCACGTTTGTCTAAAAACAAAGAGGAATCGAAATATCGCGAATTTTGTATTCAGGCTTCTCTTATAACCCCCACTCCCGTTCGAACCTAAAAAAATTAACATAGCTTATAATCATAGAAGAATTAATGCTAAGTTACATATAGAGTATTGTTAAGTTCGGTTCAATCGTTAGTGCACAATAAAATTGTTGGCTCCCACTTTAATTTTTTAGTGTATATCGTGTTTATACTTTGTTATACGACAAAAGTTACTCTAAATAACAAAATAAAAAAATTTTAACCTGTGCATATTTGCCGAAACCTCAGCAGGAAACGAAATATCGCTATTATTAATTTTCCATCTGCCGGGCTGAGTTGTGAATCTAAACCGTCCAGGACGTCACCACACAAAGAAATCTATTCAAATCGGTCCAGCCGTTTAGGAGGAGTTCAGTGACCTTCACACGCACAGTAGAATTATATGTATAAAGATATATATATACTAGCTCAGACACCCTGCTTTGAGGCTGGATAGTGATGGTATTTTTTTGGCAAGGCTTTTCTTTGCACAATATTTTGACATTTACCCTTCCCAGTGTTTAGGGTTAATACCCGTAAGACTTCACTGTCCTCCATATAGCCATATTTCCCGTTTCCTGTGCATTATGCATAGATTTAAATTATTAAGGACAAAATATTATAATAATATATTATAATTTGAATTAATTTTTCCAGGTGAGGTACCTGGTAGTTCATATTGAAAAGAATTGTTGAGCAAATTTCTCTAAATAACAAAATAAACAACTTTTGTTATGTGCATATTTGCCGAAACCCCAATAGGAAACGAAATATCACTATTTTTAATTTCAGGCCTCCCTTATAACCCCCACTCCTGCCCGTCCCTAGAAATGTTAGTATGGCTTATTATAAGGAAGGCGTTAGTGCTAATTCAGATACCGAGTTTGGTTTAGTTCGGTTGAGTTTTTTGTGCCAAATAAAATTGTTGACTTCCGCAGTAGTTTTTAACGTATAACTCATTTATACTTAGGTATACGACAAAAGTGTATATAACAAAAGTTACTCCAAATAACAAAATAAACAACTTTTGTTATGTGCATAATTGCCGAAAATGAATTAGGAAACGAAATATTGCTATTTTTAATTTCAGCCCTCCCTTATAACCCCCACTCCTGTTCATCTCAGAGAATATAACCAAACTGGACATTTAAACGTTTTGTGTAAAAATTAAGATCAGGATTGTTAACAGTTGAAATGGGACGGGGAGAATGGGGGGGGGTTGGAGAGGGAATTTTGAAATTTCGAAATATCCCCGTTATTATACGTCACGTTATTCTCACTTACAACATGTGAGTGGGGCAAGACTGGAGGGTAGATTAAAGTTGTAATCTGCATACTCATAGTGGCTAATAGTCTATCATTAGTCAGCTTATGCAGGCTACAGGCTGCCGAGGGATGGCTATCTAACAACTCTGAAATCGAATTATCTCCACTCATGCCTTTACTGGTGTGAATGGAGTTATCCTCATGATGCCTTTATTGTTGGATGGTCCGATGCAGAAGGCGATGGGAAACCACTGCAGGTCCTAGTGACCCTCTTATTCCCTTGCTCGGTCCCGTTAAAATCCGGTTTACCTGTTCACGAAACTAATTACCAGGTGTAGCCTATAAATACTTCATATACAAAACAAGCTGTCCTGCTTCTGGCCTCCTCACTATCTAAGTGGGTAATGTTAAAAAAAAATCCCTTTTTTTCTATTATTTTTAAAACAAGAAATTTCAATTAAATTTTGATGGGCCATCTATACATACACACATACATACAATCTAAGGTACCCGGCGTTACTCGTGAAATTTTAATAACTAAAGTATTTGTTATGCAATGTTTCACTATGATATTTTTATACATCCATCTCCTGTGTATGTAACTTTTTTTAGCAGATTTCCCTTGAGGAAAATCAGCTATTAAGGTTGTACTCATGACGGAATTTTTGAAATATTTCTTCAAATGTCCATCGATCCTACCTAGTAGATGACGAAAATGAGGTCCGGTCAAAACTGTATATAAATATATATATATATATATATATATATATATATATATATAGAGAGAGAGAGAGAGAGAGAGAGAGAGAGATATATATATTTGTCTTTTAACGCTCTAGCGGTCGCAATTTTTGTTTGATCGTAACCAAACTCGATATTTAGTCATTTTATGTAAAATGAAAGATCAAGTTCGTTAACGGCCAGTGGGAGGGGGGGGGGTTACAGGGGAGGATTTTCGAAAATTCGAAATATCTCCGTTACTATACGTCGGATCGGAAAATTGTACAGAATCAATCTTATTGCAAATCAAATTTACTATAAATATTGTTATATACATTTATTCTCTATCTTGAATATTAACCGAGATATTTGCATTTTATTAAATCTGGCGGCTAACGGACGAGAGTGACTTTTCCGCCAAAAGCTAGTTCGGCCGTTTCCTTGACTGCTCGGCTCTGGTGAATTTTCTCTATTGTAAAACTTCACGTGGGAAATCTGCTTAGTTTACGCAGCCCCTGCGTGACGGACTTTCTTAACATCATGAACCATATAATTAATAATCATGGATAGTATTCTATATTCCCAACTATATATGAATATTAACTCCTTTCCCAAAAGCATAACGTTGGCAGATATTTAATGTACTAAATATCCACTATTAAAAATACTCTTGTTTGGAAAGTATATTTTTTATCCATAGTATGTACAGTGAAGTGTAACATTAACGGAGCATTCTTAATAAACTACCAGAAATAGCTCGGTACACCTGACCAGCGTTGGTCCTTTTAAATAATTTATTTATAAGACCTAAACAAATTCACATTTCTAAGAATATATATATTATTTGGAATGGAGCTCATTTTCGCCAGGCTCGATGGACATTTGAAGAAGTTTTTCGAAAATCGTACATGTCTATAACTTCAGTAGCTGATTTCTCTTAAGGGGAATCTGGTTATTCAGCATGACTCAAGTAACAACTTAGAAGATTAGCATTGGTTTCTAAAAAGAATAAAGAAACTGTAAATCGCCGGAGTAATGGACATCAGTGGAAGAGTGAATCAGTGAAACAATGATTTCAACATCCCGGAAAAACAGCAATTAGTACACACAAATAGAATGTCCTCCAAAGGCAGAAAGAAGGAAAAAAAATTTCTCGTTCTATTGTAAGAATTGAAATTACACACTTAAAGCTAGTAAGTGCATGGATGCATCTAGCTAATAAATAGCTATCTATGAATGGGTTGGCTGAAGGGATTCCCAGAAGAAAGTGATCCTTATCGCCATAGAAATCAAGTTGAGGAAACACTAAACCTTTATCTTATCCACTATCACTTTTATTGGAGCAAAGAAAACGTCTGTAGCTGAGTTATATTAATTTTTTGGTTCAAACAAATTATTCACTCAGACTCTTTAGGTTATAAGCAGCCCAAAGGTTTCATGAGTACTGCGATATACCCATACTCAAGGTTGATAATCTAACAGGAAATGTGTTAATTGGATCAGGTTTGCAGATGACATCGCACTGGTATCAAGGTCCGTAGCAGAAATAAATAAAATACTGCAACCTTTGAAAAACGACATAGATTAGTGTAAGCTCAAGAGTGATTCACATAAGACTTTTAATAAGTTAAGTAAGGGCGTGCGTTAACTAACAACAATTGTAGAACATCAATAGTTTAATAAGATTGGTTCTGTAACATTTTTCGATCCGACTCATAATACCGTAAGGATCAATAAAAAGGCCTTGTCCTCTACTGATTTTTAATATTATGCAGAGTGCACTTTCGGAGTCAGCGCTCCATCTTCAGTGCCTGCTGCTTAAAGCTGTGTAGCCTGGACAACAACCGCCGGCCGACTTCCAGACCACGGAGCTTTAATCAGCAGGCACTGACGATGGAGTGCTGACTCCGAAAGTGCACTCTGCATAATATTAAAACAGTAGAGGACAACACATTTTTATTAATCCTTATCAATTGGTTCCTCTACCATCCAGCATACTCTAGAGATATCATAATACCGTAGTTATTTTGAATGTTCGAATTCCTCTCACTCTACCCCTCCCCCATTCCAGGGCCGATTTCAGCCATTAACCAATACGATCTAAAGTGTTGAATAAAAGACTAAATATCGAGTATCGTAAAGGTCAAATATACATTTTCCAGGCAAGAATTAAAGTCTTAGTTCATGACTTTGCATGTATCTCTTGTAGCAAAGATGTGTTGGAAACACGATTTGGTACTTAAGCTTAGAATAATGTGGTTCGTGATATAACAGTTTATTTTAAACTCTACTCACAGGTGTACAGAGTGTACAGAAGACCGAAAACGAAAAAAAAAATATCTCGGCTAATTAATGAAAGTATTGAAATAGTTATTTATTATACAAGTGACGAAAGTAGATCATTTTACAACTCGAGTGAAACGTTTACCCACACGAGCGAAGCGAGTGTGGTAATTTCACGAGAGTTGTAAATTCTACTTTCGTCACGAGTGTAATATTAAATTTTTTCTGTAATCGTGTAACACATGATCAGATCTAACCAGGATATGAACAAAATTAGGATGTTGTGAAGATTATGGTATGTTGTTGATAGGTTATAAGCATGGTTGTAAAAGGTTATAAGCATAGTTATAAAACAACTAGTGATGATTGTGAAGTAGTGCAGTTATAAACAAGTGCAGGTTATAAACAAGGAAGGTAATTATTATTATATTTAAATTTTAAAATATATTGATTATTTCCACCAATAATTCATTCACATTTCAATATATTTTGTTAAAATAAATTCTTACAATGTTAAGAAACATTTAAAAGCATTTAATTTCCAACTTCAAATTATTTTTTAATTTATACTTATTACTAATTAAGAAGGCAATTCACTTTCTTCACTCTATTGCAAATGTTTCACTTTCTTCACTCATTTCAGTTTAGTAATGTTACCATTATTCAACGATTACAGAAAAAAATGTAAAGAACAGCATTTATTGGCAACACGATTAGTTCTATATTATTTTTCGATTGCACTCATAATAACGGAGATGTTTTGATTTTTCGATTTTCCCTGCCTCTGAACCTCCATCCCCCGAGCTGTTAACGAACTCGATCTTTAGTTTTACAAGAAACGCTTAAATATCGAGTTTGGTAATGATCAAACAATAATTTCGAACGATAGTGTGATAACAGGGAAGTGTGTAAGAATTTCGAAAATTCTTAATATCTCCGTTATTATGCGTCGGATCGAAATATTCTATAGAACCAATCGTATTGCAAATGCAATGTTCTATAAATGTTGTTTTGTACGTTTTTTCACTTTGTTGATTATTAGAGGAGATATTTGCATTTTTCAGTTTTTGGCCTTCAGTAAACCCCTACTCCTACTCATGCTGTATTAACAATAAGCTGTTATATTATGAATCACTTTATTTGAAGGCTAAATACCGAATATTGTTCTCATTTAACATTCATTTTTTTAAATAAATGCAAATACTGGGAAATCTGTATAGTTAACGCAGCCCCTGAGTGACGGACTTTTTAATTATTGTATGCATCAGTAATCATCTGGTGTTTAGCTGGAAGTTCGTGTCCTCTTTACTAAGGATTCTCATAGCGAGAGAAACAGAGAGTGAATGTGGAATGACATCACCATCGTAATATTGCTCCAGGTGAGAAAACCGCTTAACTTGCTCAACACCTCCATGACAGGAGTTTTAGTTCGTAACAAACACTGGTCCATTAATCAATCGTTTAACTATTATTATAATGATCAGTTTCCCCTTCTACGAAATGAATAATGATACAGATATGTTGCTAGGGTGTAGTTTTACTTTTGTTGGATGGGGCTTTGTTAGGACGTGCCAGATTCCGGCGGGACCTGCCTACGTGATCAGATTTGAAGATAATATTGACATCGAAAATATGACAGTTCAAACGTTTAGAGAAAGTTGTCGGAACCCCATAGGGCACTTTCTTTCAAGATAATTAATTTAAAATTAATCGTGGATATAATAGTAGATATTGGTAAAACAGAGCATTCAGATGTCCCGAAGAGTTTTATTAATGCGATCGTTACATAGCTCGTATACAATGAATTTATTAATTTGGAACGGTTCACGCTTTTTTTAAAGCTAATTTTTAAGTAAAATATCAGATAAACTAGAAGTGGGGGATACTGTAGGATAACGGAGGCCCTTAATGATCAAGATAATGAAAAGTCCGTCACTCAGGGGCTGCGTTAACAAAGCAGATTTCCCACGCGCGTCACGTTTTTGCATTTAACTCAAAAATTAAAAGTTCAATGAGAACAATAATTGGTATTAAAGCTTCAAATAAAGTGCTTCATAACATAATGGAATATTGTTAATATCAGATGAGTAGGAGGGGTTTACTCAATCCCGAAAACTGAAAAATACTCAGTTAATAACCAAGATAGTGAAAAATGTACATAACAATATTTGTGGAACATTCAATTTGCAATAGGAATAGTTCTATTTAATTTTCCGATCCGACGCATAATAAGGGAGATATTAAGAATTTTCGAAATCTCCCCCTCTAAACCCCCCTCCCCCTGGTCCGATTTCAGTCATTAACGAACTTGATCTTTCTTTATACATAAAAGGACCAAATATTGAGTTTCGTAACGATTAAACAATAATTGCGACCGCTAGAGCAGTAACAGACAAAAAAAAATATATATATATACAGTAGATTTATACACTGACCATTTATTATTTAAGAATGATTTTTGAATCATAAGGCCAGAAAATAAAAATTCATTCATAGAGGCATTTATTTCATCCCCGACGCGTTTCGAGTGTCACCACTCCTTCTCAAGGGGTTATTTCTACACAAATTTAAAAAAAAAGTTTGTTCATTATATTGTTTTATATCTTAGCACTATTTAACTAAGTAAAAGTTATTGTTCCATTCTAATATAGGACTTCAATGTCAAAAAAAAGTTAATTTAATATCAGTTAAACTAATCTTAAATGAAAAGAATGGAATTGTAGGTTGCAGATATACCTAAGTAATCATGGTTTGAACTGAAATAGGTTAGTTTACTATAGTTGCCTCACTTAATTGATTTCAACGACGTGGGAAAAAGGTTTTAATCAATTGAAGCTTTAAAGACGGATGCATTATATAATATATTTCATACATTATATTATTAGGATTGTTTTTTTATTTTTATAGATGGCTGTGAGTTGAACAAACAGTTTTGATTAGTTAAATAGTGCTAAGGTATAAAACAATATAATTAACAAACGTTTTTTTTTTCTAAATTTGCATAGAAATAACCCTTGTGGTCCACTCCAAACGCCTCGAGGATGAATTAGAGTATATGAAGGTATTTTTATTTTCTGACCTTATGGCTCTGAGTACATTCTTACACACGCACTCACACTTACATACAGATATATATATATATATATATATATATATATATATATATATATATATATATATTTATATGTATGATTTTGAATGGACCTCTTTTTCGCCATGAGTACAGCCTCAATATCTGTTTCTCCATATGAAAAAGTCCGTCACGCAGGGGCAGCGTAAACTAAGCAGATTTTCCACGTGAAGTTTTACAATAGAGAAATTTCACAGGAGCCGAGCAGTCAAGGAAACGGCCGAACTAGCTTTTGGCGGGAAAGTCACTCTCGTCCGTTAGCCACCCAGATTTAATATAAATGCAAATATCTCGGTTAATATTCAAGATAGAGAATAAATGTATATAAAAATATTTATAGTAAAGTTAATTAGTAATAAGATTGATTCTGTACAATTTTTCGATCCGACGTATAGTAACGGATATATTTCAAATTTTCGAAAATCCTCCCCTCTAAACCCCCCCCCCCCTCCCACTGGTCCAATTTCAGCCGTTAACGAACTTGATCTTTCTTTTTACATAAAACGACTAAATATCGAGTTTGGTAACGATCAAACAAAAATTGCGACCGCTAGAGCGGTAACAGACAAATATATAGTTCTCTCTCTCTCTCTCTCTATATATATATATATATATATATATATATATATATATATATATATATATATATATACAGTTTTGAACGGCCCTCATTTTCGTCTACTAGGAAAGATCGATGTACATTTGAAGAAAATTTCGAAAATTCCGTCATGAGTACAACCTCAATAGCTGACTTCCCTTAAGGGAAATCTGCTAAAAGATAGGCCAGTTCAAATGAAGAGTCGTTCATACTAATTGAAGAGAGACCGATAACAATCCCTTACCTACCTGCTTGAACATTCCACGGGAGGCCTAATTGTCTGTAAGCACATGTGTATCTAATTAAGGGGTCATTAGCGTGAGCACAACATTATAGCCTACAGCTTGCCCGAGCAACATCCAAGTCCGACTCCTTGAATTTTAGCAGATTTCCCTTAAGGGAAATCAGCTATTGAGGTCGTACTCATGACGCGATTTTCGAAAAATTTCTTCAAATGTCCATCGATCCTACCCAGGAGATGACGAAACTGAGGTCCGTTCAAAATTATATATATATATATATATATATATATATATATATATATATATATATATATATATATATATTTGTCTGTTAACGCTCTAGCGGTCGCAATTTTTGTTTGATCGTTACTAAACTCGATATTTAACTGTTTTATGTAAAAAGACAGATCAAGTTCGTTAATGGCTGAAATCGGACCAGAGGGAGGGGGGGTTTAGAGGGGGGGATTTTCGAAAATTCGAAATATCTCCGTTATTATGCATCGGATCGAAAAATTGTACATAACCAATCTTATTGGAAATTAAATTTACTATAAATATTGTTATATGCGTTTATTCTCTATCTTGAATATTAACCGAGATATTTGCATTTTTCAGTTTTCAGCAAACCGCCACTTTTACTCATGTTACGTAAACAATACTCTGCTACATAATAAATCACATTATTGGATGTTTAAATACCAAAAATTGTATTCAAGAGACCTTTATTATACGAGGTACATGCAAATATGCCCTTGTGACCCCCCCCCCCATCTTAAAGTTTTGGACTACTAAAATTTTATTAATTGAGATAACAATTATTCTGACTCATTATTAATTACAGTACTAGATATAGTAAATAGTTCTCAATAAAATTAATATGTTATATTCTGATATATTTCATTTATTGTTTCTCTTTCCGGCGTGAGGCGGGCCGACCCGTTTGTTTACATTTCTAACCTAACGCTTCCTGTCGGCAGGTTATTGAAATTGGATAAAACATTTCTTATTTCCGTTTGAATTTATTCACGGTGTTGTTATGTTACCAGTATGTATATTTATCTATTACTAAACTTCACGAGGGAAATCTGCTTAGTTTACGCAGCCCCTGCGTGACGGACTTTTTTTTCTGTGGTGATCTCTGATGCTTGGGCCCTCGCGTGGTCGCAAAACAATTTCCATCCTATTAACCAGTGTAGGGTACCCCTTGGGTTATACCGAACTTGTTCAATTTATATATAAAACGTTTAAATATCTAGTTCAGAAACGATTGAACAAACAATTACTGGACAAAAGCGTTAAAAAAAAGGCGCTGCGTAAACTAAGCAGATTTCCCTCCTGAAGTTTAACAAGATATAAATCTACATAACGGTAACACAATATCACCATCAATGTCAAGTGACAAAATACAAACGATAAGAAGAAACCTCTCGACGGAAAGCGTCTGAAACGTAAACAAACAAGTGTGCCAACTTCTCACCGGAAAGAAAAACAATTACTGAAATATATCAGAATATAACATATTAGTTTTATTGAAAACTATTTACTATATCTAGTACTGTAATTTGTAATGGATCAGAATAATTTTTATCACAATCAATCAAATTTTAGTAGTCCAAGAACTTGAGGGGGAGGGGTTCACTACAAATATTTACAAGTATCTCGTATAATAAAAGTCTCTTGAAAACAAAATATGGTGTTTAAGCTTCGAATTCTGTGGTTTATTACATAACAGAGAGTTGTTTAATGGCTGAAAACTGAAAAAAGTCCGTCACGCAGGGGCTGCGTAAACTAAGCAGATTTCCCACGTTTTACATTAGAGAAATTTCACGAGAGCCGAACATTTAAGCAAACGGCCGAACTAGCTTTTGGCGGGAAAGTCACTCTCATCCGTTATCGGCCCACCATTAATTAAAATGCAAATATCTCGATAGAGAATAAATATATATAACAATATTTATAGTAAATTTAATTTGCAATAAGATTGATTTTGTACAATTTTTTGATCCTACGTATAGTAACGGAAATATTTCGAATTTTTGAAAATCCTCCCCTCTAAACCCCCCTTCCCACTGGTCCGATTTCAGCCGTTAACGAACTTGAGCTTTCTTTTTACATAAAATGACTAAATATCGAGTTTGGTAACGCTCAAACAAAAATTGCGACCGCTAGAGCGGTAACAAATATATATATATATATATATATATATATATATATATATATATATATATATTCTGCTCAAAAATGAATAGGGATATTGGTTATTTTTTCTTATCCTATTAATTTTAATTAAATCGACCTAATTAAATTACTTTTTTATGGGGGAAAAAGACAATAATTTCTAATAAATATTAGTGATATAAATAATTAAAAAAAAATGCTAGGCCCCATAAATACCACAAAACAGCCAATAGCCCTATTCATTTATGAGCAGTATATATATTTGCCTGTTACCGCTCTAGCGGTCGCAATTACTGTTTATCTGTTATCTCCGTTACTATACGTCGGATGGCAAAATGTGTATAGAATCAATCTTATTGAAAATTAAATGCACTATAAATATTGCTATATACATTTATTCCCTATATTGAATATTAACCGCGTTATTTGCATTTTTCAGATTTAAGCCTTCAGCAAACACCCCACTTCTACTCATGTTACAGAAACAATATTCGGTTATGTAATAAACCACATCATTCGAAGCTTAAATACCACATATTGTTTTCAAGAGACATTTATTATACGAAAATCATGCAAATATGTTTTATATATGTATAGAACCAATCTTATTGCAAATTAAATTGTCTATAAATATTGTTTTCAATAAATTTTATATGTTATATTCAGGTATATTTCATTAATTTCTCCTATCCGGTCGAGATTCTATCTATTCAGCGCTACGATGTTGGCTGCCCTGTTTGATTACAATTCCGACGCTTTCCGTTGTAGATATTTTAGTTTTAAGCCTTCCGTAAACCCCACTCCTAGTGATAAAAATAAAAAATAAACTGATATATCATGAACCACTTTATTCGAAGTTTAAATATCAAATATTGTTTTTATTGAACTTTTACTGTGTGGTGAAATTCATATTTTACACTCTTAATTCTAAAATTTTTGTTCGATCTATTCCATAGTCAATATTTAACCGTTTCACGCAACAGTTAAGTTCATAATCATTAGTAGCTGAAATCGGACATGGAATGGGGGGTTTTAAGGAGGTAATGAAAATTTAAAATATCTCCCTTATTGGGGATTGAATCAAAAAATGCTACAGCACGTGTCTTGTTAAACTATCAATGCTCTACAATTCTTGTCCTGTACATTTTTTTCGTAGCATATATATTAAACTACTTATTCATCCTTTGTTGTTATTTTCGGCCTACTCATCGGATTTTTATTTAGAAATTGAAAATATTAACCCTAGTATTACCGACCTCTCCCAGGTCGCATGGATTACCAAGGGGGGGGGGGGCTCCTCGAGCCCACAACCTTAAAAACCTTTTATTTTGGTTCTATAATTTTTTTAAAATTTTTATTTCTATTGGATTATGTTTAATGAACGTTTCTTATGACACCTGTGAAAAAAAATTAAATACAAAAATAAAAATAAATTAAAAAAAAAAGTTCGGATGGGGAAAAAAGGATGACTTTAAATTAAATGTAATTTTATTCTACTGGAGGAACATATCTAAACATTGTTAGAATAAAAAGTTATCTATATCTAAGTTATTATAACATTATAATAGAATAATAATTTAAGAAAATATAATTATCAGATTCGTAATGCAATTATCGGTGCTTTTGCACAATAATTTTTTTCCCGAGTGTTTATCCAGGATGCAGCATGGACTAACTGTTTCCCTAGTTGGGAACAACCTAGAAAATCTTCTCTTTTCTAAAAAAGTACCTATCAGGAGCAATAATTATAACCATCTCAGTAATATATTTTTATATGAAAAAAAATTATATGGGGAGAATATATATATATTTTTTTTTGAGAAAAAAAAAACTTGAGAAGGTTTGTGTATGTTAAAATTACATCAAAGTAATTATTATTTGAGCAATATAATTAATAACACTTGAATTACTAGTTAAAAGTAGTATTAAATATCAGTGGGCTCGAGGAGCCCCCCCCCCCTTGGTACTTAAGTGTATAACTACCCCTTGCATTACCAAGGGGGGGGGGCTCCTCGAGCCCATACGTCAAAAAAAATTTTTTTTCTCAACATAGAAATTTTTTTATTTAATTTTATTGTTATGCCCTCACTCTAGGATGTTTTTCTGAGGAATACATAAAATATCAAAAATATCCCATTAAAATTGGGTGATAGGGAACAAAAACAAAAAGGTTGTGGGCTCAAGGAGCCCCCCCCCCTTGGTAGTTCTAGGGTTAAGGATTGTTTGCTAAAAGACTGACTAAGACTGTTGGATCGTCAACGAAAGGGAGCTTGCACACAGCTAGATAACTTAGCATCAGGAAGAAGAACAAAGAGTTCCTCGAAATAATGCACAGACGGCATGGAGAATTACTCAGGATGCATGATGTTTCTTTATGAGTACTGGATACAAATAAAGCGAGTACGGTTTTTACTGAAGTGACAACTATTTGCAAATGTGTGTACTCAATCCTTCACTCGCCAGAAAATGTCAACATTATTATATTTCAAAACCTCGGTGACATAGTATTTTGCATGTTATTAAAAACACACACACACACTCACACACACACACAAGTAGCAGAAGCAGTCAATGCAAAGTGGAGCAATCAATCGACGAGACACGAATGGAGATAAGGTCTAAATTAAGAACGAACTGTTGATAAAACCTATTAGTCTCAACTATAATCAAATATTAGTCTCCAAACCACTTGACGGCTCCATCCACTAATGCTCGTCACAGGTTCCTTTTCACAGGTTAGCCCCTCGTGATCGTAGGAACAGTAGAACTCTAAGTCACACAGGTCACACATGCTGGTATAACACACTTGTCATCTCATCTCAGCACATATTCCCTATTTCTGTATAAAAAAAATTGAGCAGAAGTCGGGGGAAGGTTAAAAAGTCCGTCACGCAGGGGCTGCGTAAACTAAGCAGATTTCCCACGTGAAGTTTTACAATAGAGAAATCTCCATAGGAGAGCCGAACAGTTTCGGCAAAGGGCCGAACTAGCTTCTGGCGGGAAATTCAAAAATCCGTTATCGGCCTAAATTTAATAACAATGCAAATATCTCGGTTAATATTCAAGATAGGGAATAAATGTATATAACAA
The DNA here is from genome assembly GCA_019009955.1 of Riptortus pedestris. NCBI lineage: Eukaryota > Metazoa > Arthropoda > Insecta > Hemiptera > Alydidae > Riptortus > Riptortus pedestris. The sequence goes on from CM032233.1 coordinate 15,953,910, forward strand.
TATTTATAGTAAATTTAATTTGCAATAAAATTGAATCTGTACTATTTCTCGATCCGACGTATAGTAACGGAGATATTTCGAATTGTCGAAAATCCTCCCCTTTAAACCCCCCCTCCCACTGGTCCGATTTCAGCCGTTAACGAACTTGATCTTTCTTTTTACATAAAACGACTAAATATCGAGTTTGGTAACGATCAAACAAAAATTGCGACCGCTAGAGCGGTAACAGACAAATATATATATATATATATATATATATATATATATATATATATATATATATATATACAGTTTTGAACGGACCTCATTTTCGTCATCTACTAGGTAGGATCGATGGACATTTGAAGAAAAATTTGGAAAATTCCGTCATGAGTACAACCTCAATAGCTGATTTCCCTTAAGGGAAATCTGCTAAAACACAAGTGTACGAATAACTCGTTTAATTCTCGAGTTACGAAAAAAATATATAGAACAACAATTGTTGATCATCAATAGTTTAACAAGACTGGTTATATAACATTTTACGATCCCACTTATAATAAGGGATATATTTAGAATTTTTGAAATCCGTTCTTGAAGTGTATGATTTTACTTTGTGAGATATATGCAAATACTTACTACTAACCCCCCCCCCCCGCTTTAATTCTTGGAATACTAAAATTTGAGTTATTCTGATTCATTATAAATTATAGTACTAGATATAGTAAATAGTTTGCAATAAAGTTAATATGTTATAATCTGATATATATCAGTAATTGTTATTCTTTCCGATGAGGAATATGTCTATCTATCCATTCAGCTCTGAATAGCTGGCAGACCTATTTGTATTACAATTTAGAAGCAGTTTCCTTTGGGAGCTTATTAAAATTGACTGAAAGATTTCTCATTACCGTTTGTATTTAGTCACGGTGGTGTTAAGTGTTAGCAGTATGCTGATTTCTCTATTGTAAAACTTCACGTGGGAAATCTGCTTAGTTTATGCAGCGCCTGCGTGACGGGTTATTTTCATGTATCTCTCACAGTAAATGTTCCATGAAAATAATGCTTGGTATTAAAGCTTCGAATAAAGTGGTTCAGCATATTAATAAGATACGAGTAGCTAAATGCATATTTATTTTTTGAATGGAAAGTCAATTTATGATGGCCTTGGGGGGACCCATAAAACGAACAACCGGAGAGTTAGTCTTTAGTATCTGTTAAAAATGAAATCTCGACTGCTTTAGTTATTTTAAAATTTCGCAAGGAACGCTCTTTGAATATCACTCATTGGTAAAAGACCACCACGGAGGACTTGCGTAAACTAAGCAAATTTCCCAAGATGCTGGTATGACAGACACACTGTCCCATCTCACCTTATATTCTCTGAAAGAATTTCTCCCGTCGCACACTGGATCGATCCTTCAGTAATGTTGGACATTGGGGAAAAAAATAAAAAATTTAATTTGGGATTTTGATTGTATTGTTAGTACCACATAAACCCTTTTCAATTGAGCAGATTGTTTTTTAGCCATATTATTGCAATGGTTTTTACATAATGCCTGGTTATAATTGCTATGTTAAAAAAAGCCTTGGTTTATTTAATTCGTCGTGAACTCTTATTTCATTTTATAAATTATTGTTGCTTCCAGTACACATTAAGGGTATTATAACAAATCAAAAACTGGCACAAAAGGTTTTTAAAATTCCACTGATTTTTTTTGAATCGAGCTGAAAATAATTTTATTTAATTGAATTCGCAAATCGCTTGTATTTGCTTGAAAAAATACCACTTGGCATGCTTTTAGGAGTATATTGTCTTATTTACAAAGTCGTCAGATCTTGCCTAAACTTGCCTATTCATTAAATATTTTACTTTTAGTGTTAACGCTTTCGGTGCGGAAGACGTATTATACCTCCCGCGGACCTTTCCCAACTACATACGGTGTAAAACGCCTCCTCCTCTACGCAATTGACGCCACCATTCACGTTCCAAGAAATACGCGTTTTTCTTGTCTAAATATTTTATATGTTGATATTATGTGTTTACAAATCACAATTCTCTGCTTAGTAAGCGATACGTAATCTGTATGTACACATTTAAAATTCATCCTACCGTTATATCGCAACTGGCAAAATTGCTTAAAAAATTGCTGATGAGGTAGTTCAATAGAGTATTCGATGTGCTTTAAAATGACACCAGAATCAATATTCTAGGACCAGTAGAATCGGAGATATTAATGAATGACTCGCTCCAGTGTGCGTCGTAAGAAACCTATCTAAACAGAATTTGAAATATACTCAGTTAAAGTATTTAAAAAAGTGAAAATTACTTAAAGTAATAACCAGACGATTATAAGTGGGGCAGAGGCTGAAAACAAAAAAAGGCTGAGGCTGAAAAATCGTATTATGGCTTAATATTCGAGATAAGAAAAAAATGTATCGTCGAAATGTGACTTTAATTCAATCTTCGTTGAATGAGCAATGGCCGTAGTTCAATAGATGAAATACACATGAACTATCTCCACCGATTTATTTTCCTCTACATGTTTCGCATCCTCTGTAACGCCTCTTCAGGAGTAACCCACTATTATAAAAGTCCGTCACGCAGGGGCTGCGTAAACTAAGCAGATTTCCCATGCGAAGGTTTACAATTGATAAATATACATACAAATAACACTACCGTGAATGTTAAGTAAATAAATACAAACGTTAATGAGAAATCTTTCAGTCAATTTACAATACAAGTTAATAATCTCTACAACTGAAAGCAGCTGAAACAAGCAGGCTAGCCAATCTCGTAGCGCTCAATATATAGATAGACCGGAAGGACAAACAATTAATGAAATATACCTGAATATAACATATTAATTTTATTGAAAAAACAAACTTGTTATTACAAGTAATATATGTTAATGAAAGTCAGCATCAATTAATGTATCTCAATCACTCAAATTTTAGAAATCCAAGAACATAAGAAGGGGAGGGGGGGTCAACGAACGTATTTGCACATTTCCCACAAAGTAAAAGTTCAACGAAAACCAAATTTGGTATTTAGCCTTGTAATGAAGTGGTTTATACAATAACAGCTTATTGTTAATATGACGAATTGAAGTGGAGTTTTGCTGGAGGATGAAAAATGCAAATATCTCGGTTACTACATGAGGCTAGAGAATAAAAAAGGGGATTATAACAATCAATATTTATAGCAAATGTAATTATGACAATAAGACCTATCGAATAGCTTATTTCCCTTAAGGGAAATCTTGCTAAAATTCGTATCTTATATGGCTTAATATTTGGCAGATAAGACCGAAAAAATATGTCTGTCGCATTGTGTCCTTGTAATTCAATCTACTCCACTTGAATGAGAAATGGCCGTAGTTCAATAGATGAAATACACGAGAACTATCTCCACCGATTTATTTTCCTCTACATGTTTCGCGTCCTCTGTAACGCTCTTCAGGAGTAACCCACTATTATAAAAAGTCCGTCATGCAGGGGCTGCGTAAACTGAGCAGATTTCCCACGTGAAGTTTTACAATAGAGAAATCTGCCTAATAACAACTGTAGTAGTAAGAAACCTCTAAACCTAAAACATTATTTAGGGCGTAATAACCCAGTAGTTTCTCACCCCAAAAAAGAGTTAACCTAACCTCTCTAAACCTATTCACGAGGGACGAATAGTTGTGGAAACGGCCGCCAGAGCTCTCAGCGGAAAGTCCGAACATAGCCCACTCTTGCCGACCACACGCAGAATACAAATGAAAATATCTCGGTTAATATTCAAGATACAGAATAAATGTATAGAACTATTAAAATTATTCTATACAATTTTTCGATCCGACGCATAATAACGGAGATATTTTGAATTTTCCAAAATCCCCCCTCTAAACCCCCCCTCCCACTGGTACGATTTCAGCCATTAACGAACTTGATCTTCCTTTTTACATAAATCGATTAAATTCCGAGTTTGTTAACGATCAAACAAAAATTGCGATGACTGCGCTAGAGCGGGAACAGACAAATATATATATATATATATATATATATATATATATATATATATATATATATATATATATATATATATATAATTTTGAACGGACCTCATTTTCGTCATCTCCTGGGTAGGATCGATGGGCATTTGAAGAAATTTTTCGAAACTCGCATCATGAGTACGACCTCAATAGCTGATTTCCCTGAAGGGAAATCTGCTAATTTGTCACAGGCAGAACAGTTTATTTTATAGAAATAGTATTTTGTTTCCTTGGATTTGAGTTTATCTTTTTTATACGACAGAAACTTTTACTGATTTTATAGTTCATAAAAAGGAGTTTGTAAATAATTTGCGGTTGGCTCCATCTGCTCTTTCAGCCTTTCCAGTTAATGTTATACTGCTGAACATGTGTTCGAGCTCCTTAGACATAAAGGAATTTTACGTCATCCTCTTTCGTTTATACTCTAGGTAAACCTTTATCCCTTTTTTTAAGGTGTGGTGGCTTGAAGATCCTTGGGATGGAAATATGTTTGATATATAGTCCTTTGAAGTGGTTTCTTTCTTGGCAGACTTTTCTAAAAATAAAAAATAATCACATAAAGCTCCGTCACGCAAGGACTGCGTAAACTAAGCAGATCCCACTGTGATCTTTAGTTAACGGTTAAATATCGAGTATGGTATAGATCCAATAAACATTTTCGAGTCAAGAATGTAAAATAACTTAAATGATGCCGTCATCACACGATTTGGATATTATTTCGTCTAGTAAATATCTGTTGAATACAATATTCGTTATATAAGCTTTGAATAAAGTGATTCATTATATGAGTATGACAGCTTATTACTAATATGAAATGAGTGAAAGTTCGGATTTTTATAGGTCATAAAATGTGCTGCAGTAAGATTGGTTGCACGCCGATTTTTCGAACCGAAATATAATAACGGAGATATTTCAAATTTTAGCAGATGTCCCTTAAGGGAAATCAGCTATTGAGGTCGTACTCATGAGGCGATTTTCGGAAAATTTCTTCAAATGTCCATCGATCCTACCCAGGAGCTGGTGAAAATGAGGTCCGTTCAAAATTATATATATATATATATATATATATATATAAATATATATATATATATATATAATAAAATTGTAACTCTGCTGTACATTGATTTCACGACCAACTTTTCCGTTTTCACATGTCATAGACACCATAAAAGCATTTGTTTCTTTGAGTCTTTTATTTTGTTACCTTTTTCAAACGCATAAACGGCTGAACCGAATTTATGAAACTTGGTATGTATATTAACGTCTATAACCCAACGTAGACATTAGCTATATTTAATTTTCGCTGAACGAACAGGAGTGGGGCATATAAGAAGCCTGAAAATTAAAATAGCGATATTTCGTTTTCTATTGGTTTTTCGGTAAATATGCACATAACAAAAGTTGTTTATTTTGTTATTTAGAGTAACTTTTGTCATATACACTTTTGTCGTATACCGAAGTTTAAATGCGTTATACGCTAAACATTATAGTGGGAGTCAACAATATTATTTGCCAAAAAAGACTCAATCGAACTAAATAAAACTCGGTATGTGTATTAGCAGTGAGGCCTTCATTATAATAAGCCATACCAACATTTCTATGGATGGGCAGGAGTGGGGGTTATAAGGGAAGCCTGAAATTAAAAATAGCGATATTTCGTTTCCTATTGGTTTTCCACAAAAATTATAACATAACAAAAGTTGTTTATTTTGTTATTTGGAGTAACTTTTGTTATATACACTTTTGTCGTATACCTAAGTATAAATGAGTTATACGTTAAAACTTTAGCGGGCACTAACGGCTGAACCGAACTTAACAAAACTCGGTATGTCAATTAGCATTAATTCTTCCATGATTATAAGTTATATTAAAATTTTTAGGTTCGAACGGGAGGGGGGTTAAAAGGGAGGCCTGAAATAAAAATTCACCATATTTACATGTATAAGAGACGGGAAATATAAAAATATCGAAGACTGTGAAGCCTTAGCAAACAAATAATTCTATTATTAGCAAATCCACGCCAAAGATGGGTATCAATCCTAAACACTGGGACGGGTAAATGTCAAAATATTGTGCAATGTAAAGCCTGCTAAAAAATACCATCACCAATCAGCCTCAAATGAATTCCGCGAAGCCGGGTATCTGAGCTAGTATATATATATATATATATTATATATATATATATATATATATATATATATATATATATTTGAAATTCCCCTTCTAAACCTTCTTGCCTCTCTCGCTAGTCCGAGGTCAGTCATAAACGGGCATGATTTCTAGTTTTGGATTAAATACTTATATATCGAGTTTGGAAAGGATGAACCGAACATTGCGACCGCTAAAGCGATTAAAACGCGAGTATATATATATATAATTAGAACAGGACCTCGTTTTCGTTATCAACTAAGATAGTGTCGATAGACATTTGAGGACATTTTTCGAAAATCACATCATGTGTATAAACTCAATAGCTGATTCTCTCTAAGAGAAACCTGCTAAAATGCTCAGACTACCAGCATTCGTAGATTAATGAATATTCTCATTGGTCGACGAATGTGTGTGTCTCTTTACTTCTTCTCTCTTTCTTTGGGAATCTGTTGAGGAGAAATTTGTTCAGAGGAGTATCAGGACTCCATGAACTGGCAAGAGCTACCTATCGATAAAACCAGTAGAACGAGGTCTCTCCACTTGCAACTCCCGAAATGCTCTTAGCGAATATTGGTGCCCGACAGTTTTTATGAGTTATAAAAAATTAAGTTTAGGCCAATATTGATGGAAATAAAATTAGGTAATTTATAGTAGGGTGTAAACTCTCACAATACCACCCAACTCACAGGAATTTTTAAACACATTCATTTTATCACTTTATTAGTTCTGATAATAAATATTATTTGGTTCTACGAGCCTCTAAACATTTCAAAAAAATTGGACCGTTACTAAAATATTCAGAGCATTTTAATGTTTCACGACATTAGGCAAGATAGATCTCTTTTAGTTTTCCTGAGATCACGAATATTTCCAAAACAAACTATTTCCGGATAATCGTAAACTAAAAAGAAGATGTTATCTCTCCGCGTATTCTATATTTCTATGTAAACCGATGACTAGTGGACGAGGAGGAGGGGAGGGTTAAAGGCTGAAAACAAGGACGTACCTTTAACTCGCTTAATATTTGAGTTACTAAACAGTCCGTCACGCAGGGGCTGCGTAAACTAAGCAGACTTCCCACGTGAAGTTATACAATAGAGAAATCTCCATACGAGAGCCGAGTGGCTACGGAAACGGCCGAACTAGCTTTTGGCGGGAAACTCACTCGTGCGTTACTGCCCACATTTAATAAAAATGCAAATATCTCGGGTTAATATACAAGATAGAGAATAAATGTATAGAACAATATTTATAGTAAATTTAATTTGCAATAAGATTGGTTCTATACAATTTTCTGATCCGACACATGGTAACGGAGATATTTCGAATTTTTGAAAATTCCCTCCTCTAAATCTCTAGATCTGTCTTTTTGCATAAAACGTTTAAATATCGTTTTCCCTATCACATGCGATTTGGCTTAGTTCGAAGTTCCTCCCCTCTAACCCCCCCCCCTTTCCACCTCCCACTGGTCTGAATTCAGCCGTTAACGAACTTGATCTTTCTTTTTACATAAACTACTTTTACGACTAAATATCGAGTTTGCTAATTAAACAATAATTGCGACCGCTAGAGCGGTAAAAAACAAATATATACACACATACACACACACTCACCTATACACACACACACACACACACACCCACACACACACACACATATATATATATATATATATATATATATATATATATATATATATACAGTTTTGAACGGACCTCATTTTCGTCATCTCCTAGGTAGGAGCCATGGACATTTGAAAAATATTTTTGAGACCTCAATAGCTGATTTCAAGAAATTGTTGTAGAACCAATCTTGCTAAACTATTTATACTCTACAGTTGTTGTTATATGTAGGTTTTTTTCATAACTCAAATATTAAGCTATTTTTTCGTACTTTCAGTATTTCATCTTTGTTGAAATATGGTGTGATAGGACTACTAGTGAAAGAAACCACTTCGAATGACTATATATCAAACATATTTTCATCACAAGGACCTTCAAGCCAAAAACCTTAAAAAAAAAAAAAGGATAAAGCGTTAGCTAGGGAATAAACAAAAGAGGATGATGCAAAATTCCTTTATATCTACGGAGGTCGAACACATGTACAGCGGTATAACATTAACAGGCAAGGTTGAAATAGCAGTTGCAGCCAACCGCAAATTCTTTACAAACTCATTTTTATGAACTATAACAGCGCATAAGGTTATAAATACTATCGGAATACGTTTAAGGACTCTTTTATTGTGTAATAAAAAATTATCGCGTCACTAAAATACAACGCGAAACATAAATTGTATCACAAAATACAACCATCCAGCCTTCTTGAGTTTCAACCACTCAAAATTAATGCCTGTCGCCTGTTATCTACAACCTGAATAACTCTCCAACCTGACTTTAAGTTGAATTACGTGATCCATTCTTAACATATATTATTCTTTATAATAATAATCATATTGTGTATTATCATTGACACAGAGGTGATCTTATCTCACCATGTATTCTCTATTAGTAAGTAAAATTCCTCTGAGTAAGTTGAGGTATAATGAATGCTGAAATCAAGAAAGTCCGTCACGCAGGGGCTGCATAAACTAAGCTGATTTCCCACGTGCTGGCATAACACAGTTGTGATCTCATCTCACCACATATTCTCTAATTCTCTGTGCAAAACCCGATGAATAGAAGGCTGAGGGAGGGGGAGGGGAGTTACTGAAGGCTGAAAACAAGAAAGCACGAATAAATTGCTTAATACTTGAGTTACGAAAAAAAGGTTAGAACACCGATTGTAGGTCATCAATAGTTAAACAAGATTGGTTCTGTAACATATTAAGATCCTAATCATAATTGAGTGAATATTTTGAATTTTCGAATTCCCCTCCTCTGTATATCCCCGCTATTCCATGTCCGTATTCTACCGATAACAAACACGATCTTTAGTGTTGACTGCAACGGCGAAATATCGAGTATGGTATAGATAAAATAAAAATTTTAAAGGTAAGACCGAAAAACATTCACTTAAGACTGACACTTGAACAGGTTAAAAGAGGAATGAAAATGATCAAGTAATAAAATTGGAACTGCCTAAGTCGATACTTACTAACCGAACCAGTTTTAATATTTACATTGGTATCAGCAATTCAAGTTAATCCTTAGCTTTGAGCATTTGTTTTTACATCTCAACTTCGGTGTTTTCTTTCTGTTCTAAGGTTCTAATTTCTAAATTACCTTCGAAAACATAACTTTTCAAACTTTATTTGTCTTATTTTTGAAGGCAGCTTGCGGTGGATTTTCGGGATTGAGGTACCCCTTTTGTTCTTCATGGGCGCTTTTTGCTTTGAAAAATTGTCAGATTTCAGGTAACACGCTGCGAGTTAAGCCCTTCAAAAATTGTTCTATCTCGAGCCTCTCTCGTGACACATTAAAATCAGTATTTCTCTGTTGGTTTCGAGTATCGCTTTACCGATTCGGAGGGAAACTCTCGGATACATCGCTGTTTCTTCGATACCTCAATTTTGAATAACCCTCGTCTGCATCTCGACAAGTGTTGATAGAACTCGAATGTTTATATCTTTACCTATTGTATGTCTTTGGAGTTTAAGTATGTCATCTAAATAATACAGCTTTATTATGTACGTGTGTACAGCCGCTGTTATTTATTACCCAAATTTCATTTAATCTGTTGTTTGAATGTTGAAATTATTTAATTTTGTTTTTCATACTTATTTATTTGCATTATTATTGCTCAGCATTTTGAATTCTTTAAATTATTGGTTTAGAAGCGTTCTTTTGAATCGTTGTCTAATGCGCATTCTATCAGACATGCACAGAACTAATGCGACTTCTTTTCCTTCTCTCTTTTTTCAATGTTTTTCATTTGCAAAAACTTTTAATTCCTTCCTTTTTATGTATATCATATTTTTACTTATTGAAATTGTGGCTGTTTTAATATCATCTTAAAAGTCAGTTCCCTACTTCCCCTATTTACAAAATTAATTTTAAACAGTTTATTATACTGTATATCATTCATAGTACATTTCATCCATTTCATAATTGGTTATTTTTTTTACAATTTTATGTATAAAGTTTTTTTGAATATTTCACTTCTTGACAGTTAGATAGTTCAAATCTTTTCTTTTTTTCATTTTGAATGACATGACATACGGAATAAATTCCTTACTAATCGAAAGAGGAGCTTTTCGTATTTTTTTGCCAATAAACGTCACACATATATCGATAAGAATAACGTATCTGCAAAATACTATGGTATAGATAAAATAAAAATTTTAAAGGTAAGACCGAAAAAACTTAAATTGATAAAGGTCTCATGAAAACAATATATGGTATTTAAGCTTAGAATAAAGAGGTGCATGCAGCTCAACGTTAATATGACATGAGTAGGTGTGGGGGTTTACTGAAGGATGGAAACTAAAAAATGCAAATATCTCGGCTAATATTCATATTAGAAAAAAAATGTACATAGTAATATTTATAAGAAATTAAATTAGCAATAAGATTAATCTTATATAATTTTTCGTTCCGACGTATAACAATGGAGATATTTCGAATTCTCTTCTTTAACACCACCCCTCACGCCGTGTCCGATTTTAACTGTTATCGAACTTGTTCTTTAGTTTTGAATGAAATTCTTATATAGCGAGTTTGGTAACGATAATACAAAAATTACGACTGCTACAGCGGTAACAGACATATATATATATATATATATATATATATATATATATATATATATATATATATATATAATTTTGAATGACCTTATTTTCATTATCTCCTTGCTAGGATCGATGGGCATTTTCGAAAAATTATAACGTATGGCATTGCTGAATATTTGCAGAAATGAGCATACTTCGATAAATACGTACTTAGACGTAGATAGTCCGTCACGTATTTGCATTTATCTCAAAACGTAAAAGTCCCACGAGGACAATATTTGGTACTTAGGCTTCAAATAAAGTGCTTCATAATATAACAGCTTATTCTTAATATGACATGAGTAGGAGTGGGGGTTTATTGAAGTTCTAAAACTAATAAATGCAAATATTTCCGTTATTAATTAAGATATTGAAAAAACGTGCATAAGAACATTTATATAACATTACATTCTCAATAAGATTGATTCTATACAATTTTTCCATCCGATACATAACTACTGAGATATTTTATCTCCCGGTTTTCTCCGTTATATATATATACTTATTTATTTATTTTGTTTATGCCCCACATCAAAATCTTTATTTAGGGGTGGTTAGAACAATATATTTATCCCTTCATGTAAACCTTGATGAACAACCTCAACAGCTGGTTTCCCTTGGGGGAAATCTGCTAAAAACTGATACATCGCTCAATTGTTATCTTATTAAAATAATTAAAATTATCATATTAAAATAATAATTGTTCTCTTATTAAAATAAAAATAAATAAACAAATAAAATATTTTATTTCAGTTTAATGGAAATAAATACATTTTATTTTATTGCGTTTAATATTAGTCTGAAACAACGGATTCGTGTTAATTGTTTTCTTTAAAATATATCGTGGGCTCTCTCTAACAAGTTTAGAATAACACAATCGGCGAATACCATTTCCTTAATAACTCTTGACGTTTTATGTTCACCTTTCGTCTTCCCATTACTGTTGCTCGTTTTCCGCTTCTCCGGTCACGCTCCATTCGTGAGCAGTTCGATTCTAATTTCATGGATTTCCTTATATCGGTCTCCTTGGCAATAAGCCTCTAAATTAATATGATTGGTTTATGAAGCACTCATAATAATAAAATGAAATGGAATGAGCTTGTCTAGGCACGTTAAATGTTCAAAACATAATTGCATATACTATCTTTAGCGGACTTCTCATCAGAGAAGTACTCTGTGGCCACAATAGAGGATGTTAGGATACCATTTAGGAGACTTTCAAAAGAGAAATCAACTATCGAGGTTTTGGCAATGACGCGATTTTTCTAAAAACTCCGTCATGCAGGGGCTGAGTAAACTAAACAGATTTCCCACGTGAAGTTTTGCAATAGATACATCTACATACTGGTAACACTTAACACCACCGTGAATATCAAGTGAATAAATACAAACGTTAATCCCACGGAAAGATCCTGAATTGTAATCAAACAGGTCTACCAACCGCTCAGAACTGAACAGATAGATAGCAATATTCTTCATTGGAATGAAAAACAATTTCTGAAAAATATCTGAATATATCATATTAATTTTATTGGAAACTATTACTATATCTAGCAGTACTATACGATCAATAGAACGTATTTGCATGTATTTCTAATTTCTATAAGTAGAAATTCAATGAAAACATTATTTGGTATTCAACCTAGGAATGAAGTGGTTCATGGCATAACAGATTATCATTAATATGGCATGAGTAGGAGTAAGCTTTGCCGAAGGCTGAAAACTGAAAAATGCAAACATCTCAGGTAGAGAATAAATTTATATAACAAAATTTATTGTTCATTTAATTTTTACTGTGTTTAGTTTTATACAATTTTTCGATCTGACGATAAGTGACGGAGATATTTCGAATTTTCAAAAATCTCCTCAAACCTCCCCCCCCCCCTCCTCTACTGGTCCGATTTCAGCTATTAACGAACTTGATCTTTCTTTTTACATAAAACGATTAAATATCTAGTTTGTTATGGGCCAAACACAAAATTGTGGCTGATAGAGCCTTAACACACACACACACACACACACACACACACACACACACACACACACATATATATATATATAAACATAAATTTTGAACGGACCTCATTTTTGTCATCTCCTGGGTAGGATCGATGGACATTTGAGGATTATTGGAATATTGGGTCCAGAATAAGAAGATATATCTTTAGTTTCAAATAAAACCTTTGTACATCGAGTTCGGTAACGAACAGAAAAATATACCTGAATATATAATTTCGAAAGGAATTCATTTTCGCCATCTCCTATGCAGGATCGATGGATATTTGAAGGCATTTTTCAAAATCGTCATTATAAGAGAGAGAAATTTGCCAAATTTCACTCAAGTATATTGCTTTTACTTTCGTCATATATACATTTCAGCAGATTTCCCTTAAGGAAAATCAGTTATAGAGATTGTACTCATGACGCGATTTTCGGAAACTTTCTCAATTGTCCATCGATTCTACCTAGTAGACGACGAAAATAAGGTCTGTTCAAAATTATATTCTTATAGATACTTAACTGTTACCACTCTAACAGTAGAAATGTTGGTTTGATCGTTAGCAAACTCGATATATAAAAATGTCATGCAAAACTAAAGATCAAGTTCGTTAACGGCTAAAATCGGAAAAGCGGGAGGGGAGGGTTTTGGAAGGGGGAATATGTACGTTATTATACTCCGGGTGGCATAGAATCAATCTAATTGCAAATTTAATGTTCCATAAATGTTCTTAAACACATTCTATCTCTCTTTCAAATATTAACCGAGATATTAGCATTTTTTAATTTTCAGCAGTCAGTAAATCCTTTGTCATCGGACGTTAATAATAACCCAATATATCATGAACCTACTTATTTATAGTTGAAATACCAAATGTTGTGTTTGCAAATCTTTTCTAGATGATATACATGCAAATACATTCTGATATGTCGGAATTGTTCGTAAGATTTCGCTGAAAACTAGTTCGGCTCTTTCGTAACTATTCGGCTCTCGTGAAATTGGTTTAGTGGCTCGTGTAAGCTTTTACTTTGTAAGATATATGAAAATACATTATGTTGACTCCTAAAAATTGAGTTATTAAAACATAAATTATTCTGATTCATTATAAATTGCAGTACTAGATATAGTAAATAGTTTGCAATAAAGTTAATGTGTTATATTCAGATATATCAGTAATTGTATTTCTTTCCAGTGAAGAATATGTCTATAATCTGTTCAGCTCTGAGTGGTTGGCAGACCTTTTTGCTTACAATTAAGAAGCCGTTTCCGCTGGGAGCTTTTTAAGATCAACTGATTGATTTCTCATTACCGTTTGTATTTACTCACGGTGGTGTTGTGTTAAAAGTACGCAAATTTCTCTATTGTAAAACTTCACGTGGGAAATCTGCTTAGTTTACGCCGCTCCTGCGTGACGTCCTTTTTATTCACAGTCAAGAATATGTTTCTTTCTATCTATTCAACTCCGAGAGGTTGGGCGACTATTTGTTTACAGTTCAGACGCTCTCTGTTGTAGAGGTTATTAAAATGTATACCACCTGAAAGATTTCTCATTATCATTTGTATTTGTTCACTTAAAATACTAGGAGCTGTTACGTGTTACAAGTATGTAGATGTATCTATAGAAAAACGTCACGTGGGAAATCTGCTTAGTTAAGCTGCCCCTGCGTGATGTACTTTTTGTTAATATCTGTATTTAAAACTTCGTTAAATACTTCACACGCCATTCCAGGTTTAATGAGATGACATTTCCTGTTCAATAAATACTAGGAAGTTATACTTTGTTTTAAAGCTACCCGTGTTCCTGGTTATTTTATTCTATTTATAGACGTTTTTTTTTATTTTTTTAGGGAAAACTAATATCAATAATAATTATATATATTTTTTTAATTGGAATACACACATCAAGGAGCTTATGAGATTTTTAAAAAGGTCAGCAGTTCCAGAGCCGTGGAGTAATTAATTTTGATAGGATGATTCCGCTTTAAAAAAATATGCTAATTACTACTGAAGCAGTAGGAATTATTGCCTCAGACGTTAGGGCTGGAAGCCTCACATTATCTCCTGACAAATTACAGTTATGAGCGTCCTCTCTTCATAAAAAAAAGTCCTTCACGCATGGGCTGCGTGATTTCCCAAGTGCCGGCGTGACACACTTGTATTGTCACCTCACCATATATTTTGTAGTTGGTTTGTTGTTCCTTTCTTAAAGTTTTTGGGCAAAAAACTACTAGTTTTTCATTGCCCGGTAATATCTATAATTTTCGTTTTGGTACCTGCATTTTGTGAGTAAATTGTGTTTACGTAAGTTGTAAATATTGTAATATCCTCAGTTATATCGTTATTTAAAATTTAACTTACATCTTAAATTTGATATAATTACCAATTCTATTCTTAGTTAATCTTATGTTATTAACAATGGTAGGAACATTTTTTTAAAAAAATTGAAATATATATTTTTCTTCTTTTTTGACACTTTTTAGCAGATTTCCCTTAAGGGAAATCAGCTATTCAGGTCGTACTCGTGACGCGATTTTCGAAGAATTTCTTCAAATGTCCATCTATCCTACCCAGGAGATGACGAAAATGAGGTCCGTTCAAAATTATATATATATATATATATATATATATATATATATATATATATATATATATTTGTCTGTTAATGCTCTAGCGGTCGCAATGTTTGTTTGATCGTTATCAAACTCGATATTTAAACGTTTTATGTAAAAAGACAGACAATGTTTCTTTAATGGCTGAAATTGGACCAGTTGGAGGGGAGGGGTTTAGGGGGGATTTTCGAAAATTCGAATGCGTTGTAGAGGTGCAACCAGATATTTCTGATATTTATTAACACTGCGCTTATAATATATTATACTTTACTGACCATGTATGTACCATTATGAATATAAAGTTTACTTTCCAGACGTACAAAAGTATATTTCGTACTAATGGTTTTTATGAACATAAAATTACTGTCATCGTTGTGCTTTGGACCGTTTCTGGGCAAGGATCTTTTATTCAAACATGGTTTGGAATAGAGAATACTATCCAGGGTTATGAATTGCATGGACCATGATGTTTTAAAAAAAGATACATACACAGGAGACGGAATACATAACAATATTTTGGATAGTGAAGCCTCACATAGGAAACACTTTTATTATTAACATATACCGAGCAACGCAGGGTCCCTTAGCTAATATATTTATCTGTTGTGTTCAACGCTCTGGTGGTCGCAATCTTTGTATGATCGTTAAAAAAACTAGGATCAAAAAATTGTAAGTAAGTAATCTCATTACAAACTCAATTACCTATTAAAATTATTTCATAAATATTTTCTTTATCATGAAAATACCAAGATATTTGGAGTTTTCAGCATTAAGTATACTTCACTCATACTCATGTCATATTACCAATAAGCTGTTATATTATAAACGACGTTACTCTAGGCTTATAAGCCGAATATTCCCTAAAGGGAAAACTGTTAAAACGTGTTTATAAAAGGGAGCTATTGTCTTTGGATTGGAATAGCTAAGCCCAGATTGCTTTGAGGATTGAGTTGTAATTAGTAAGTTGGATAGGAGTAATTTTCAAAGTATAATTAAAATTCATTCAATTCATGATTATAAGTATTTCACAATATTAGCATTATTTTTATTTGAAGTGGCATTACATCTTCATTTTAACGTGTTCAAATCATGTCAAGACTAATTACCCATTTCAACACTATGAGTATAAAAATAATTGTATTATCTCAACAAGTTTCACAATATACTAAAATATTTTCGAGTCTACTTGTCTGAAGAACCAATTTATTTCTTTGAAGTGGTGCTCATTATGGCGATTGATTCGTTAAACATAACAACCTATTAAGTAGTTTACATTTTAGAGCTCTAATTAAAAAGTAGGGATGTCTCAAATGGTGTAATCAGGTTATACTCGACGAAGAAACGCCATGATTTTAATATAGTGAAATCATATTGACAGGAAAGTTTTATGATATTTTAGCAGACTTCCCTTAAAGGAAATCCGCTATTGAGATCGTACTGTAGACTCGCTTCTGCAAAAATGACTTCCATCAATCCTACCCAGGTGAAGACGAAACTTAGGTGATAGTTTTATATATATATATATATATATATATATATATATATATATATATATATATATATATAAGCCCCCCCCCCACAGATACCCGGCTTCGCCCGGGAATTCATTTTAGGCTGGATAGCGATTGTATTTTTTTGGCAAGGCTTTACTTTGCACAATATTTTGACATTTACCCTTCCCAGTGTTTAGGGTTTATGCCCGTCGTTGCTGTGGATTTGTTAATAAAATTAATTTTTTATGTAAGACTTCACTGTCCTCCATATTGTCATATTTCCCGTTTTCTTTGCATTATGCATAGATTTGAATTATTAAGGACAAAATATTAACATACATTTCAATTAATTTTTCCAGGTGAAGTACCTGGTAATTCATATTGAAAAGAATTGTTGAGCAAATTTCTCTCAATAACAAAATAAACAACATTTGTTATGTGCATATTTGCCGAAACCCCAATAAGAAATGAAATGTCACTATTATTAATTTCAGGCCTCCTTGTATAACAAAAGTTACTCTAAATAACAAAATAAATAACTTTTGTTATGTGCATATTTGCCAAAAAACCAATAGAAAACGAAATATCGCTATTTTTAATTTCAGGCCTCCTTTATAACCCCCACTCCTGTTCGTCTCAGAGAAAATTAATATAGCCTAAAGTCTAAGTTGGGTTAGTAGTAATATACATACCAAGTTTCATAAACTTCGGTTCAGCCGTTTATGCGTGAAAAGGTAACAAACAAACAAACACATACCAAAGAAACAAAATGCAGTTATGGGTTATGGTGTCTATGGCATGCGAAAAGAAAAGTTATCGTGAAATTTCGAGAAAAAAATCAATGTACAGACAGAGGTTACAATTTCATATATATATAGATATATATATATATATATATATATATATATATAGATATATAAAATTCCCATGTCACAATGTTAGTTAGCGTACTCCTCCGAAACGGCTTTACCGATTTTTACCAAATTTTATATGCGTATTCAGTAGGTCTGAGAATCGGCTACTATCTATTTTTCATACCCCTAATTGTTGATAAGGGTTGTTCACCCTTAACATTTTTTTTTTTAATTTTTGGAAGAAATTTTTTGTTTTTATTTTTTTATAATGTGGCATTAAAAAATACATACAACCCTAAATTTTTACTTTTTTATCACCAATCCCTATGTTTTTTATAGCCATTTTAGTAATTTAATCATTATCATTCCGCTCGATAACTGATCAATTACAGTGTTTTTAACTGTACTTCGATTAAAATTTCAATTTGCAATGACAATCAACAAATCCCAAGGCCAAACGATGTCTATTTGTGGCTTAGATTTGAGTACACCATGTTTTTCACACGGGCAATTGTACGTAGCTTGCTCTCGATTGGGTAAACCATCCAGTTTGTTTGTGCTCACTAAAGGTGGGCTAACAAAAAATATTGTTTACGCTATAGCATTAAAAGATTGATGTTGTTTGTTAGTGTTACTGTTGTAATTAATATGTGATATGTAATTTTAAGAAATAAACTATAATAACTTAATAATATTGTTTGGCGTTTGTTATTTTTATATTCCCTTATCGCTCATAGCGCTCCATGCCTATCTCAAGCATATACCACATACACACTTATAATAAGTAAGTTACTTTTTGTCTACACTAGAATTTATCTAGAAACTAGAAATAATTTATATCGCAAAACAACGTTTGCCGGGTTATCTAGTACATATGTATATATAATTGTGTTGATGTTTTCGACCAGTTTATATTTATATATGGTGTTGTTTTTTGAAGGAATGAGGCGTTTTAGCAGATTTCCCTTAAGGGAAATCAGTTATTGAGGTCGTACTCATGACGCGATTTTCGAAATTTTTCTTCAATTGTCCATCGATCCTACCCAGGAGATGACGAAAATGAGGTACGTTCAAAAATCTATCTATCTATCTATCTATATATATATTTAATTTTTATTTATTTTATTTTATAGAAATTTAATTTTCTTTATGTACAATTTAGCAGATTCCCTTTAAGGAAAATCAGATTTTGAGGTTGTACTCATGACACGAATTCAGAACATTCCCTCAAATGTTCAAGGATCCTACATAGGAGATGACGAAAATAAAGTCCGTTCAAAAGTATATATATATATATTCTCCCTTTAGTGGTCGCAATTTCGATTTGATAGTTACCAAACTCGATATTTAAACGTTTTATGTGAAACTAAAGGTCAACTTCATTTATGGCTGAAATCAGACCAGTGGGAGGGTCATTTAGAGGGGGGAATTTTGAAAATTCAAAATACCCCCGTTATCGAGAAATTGGTAAATCTTGTATAGAAACAATCTTATTTCAAATCTAAGTTCCTATAAATAATGATATATATATTTTTTCCTCTGTCTTGAATATTAACTGTGGTATATGGATTTTTAGTGGATTTCCCTTAAGGGAATTCAGCTATTGAGGTTGTACTCATGACGGGATTTTCGTAATATTTCTTCAAATGTCCATCGAACCTACCCAGGAGATAAAGAAAATGAGGTCAGTTTTAAATTACATATCTATATAAGTATATATATATATATATATATGTCTGTTAACGCTCCAGTGGCAATTTGTGTTTCATCGTTACCAAACTGAATATTTAAAGGTTTTATGTTAGGTTTAGAGGGGAGAATATCAAAAATTCGAAATATATCTGTTGTTATGCGTCCGATCAAATAATTTTATAGAATCAATCTTATGGCAAATGTAATTTTCTATAAATGTTGTTATATACATGTTTTCTCTATATTGAATATCAACTGAGACATTTCCATATTTTAGTTTTCGGCAGTTAGTCCTAACTCCCAATACTACTCATGTCATATTAACTATAAGCATTTATGCCATGAACCACTTCATTCCAAGTTTAAATATAAAATATGGTATTCATTGAACTGTTACTTTTTAAAACACATGCAAATACCTCATGTGATGAAGTCATCAATTTTCGTAACTCAAGTACTAAGCTAGTTATTCGTACTTTCTTCTTTTCAACATTAAGTAACTCCCCCCCCCCCCCTTTTATACATAGGTTTTTCCCAAAGAAAAAGAGAATATGTGGTGGGATGAGATCACAAGTGTGTTATACTAACATGTGGGAAATCTGCTTAGTTTATGTAGCGCCGCTTAACGGACGTTTTAGTTGATTTTCCTTAAGGGAAATCAGCTATTGAGGTTGTACTCATGACGCGATTTTCGAAAAATGTCTTCAAATGTCCATCGATGCTACCCCGGAGATGAAAATGAGGTCCGTTCAAAATTATATATATATATATATATATTTGTCTGTAAACGCTCTAGCGGTCGCAATTTTTGTTTGATCGTTACCAAACTTGATATTTAGTCGTTTTATGTAAAAAGAAAGATCAAGTTCGTTAACGGTTGAAATTGGACCAGTGGGAGGGGGGGGGTTAAAGGGGAGGTACGAAAAATCGTACAGAATCAATCTTATTGCAAATTAAATTTACTATAAATATTGTTATTTATTATATGAATAATATTGTTATTCATTTATTCTCTATCTTGAATATTAACCGAGATATTTGGATTTTTATTAAATCTGGGTGGCTAACGGACGGGTGTCTCCCTCCAAAAGCTAGTTCGGCCGTTTCCTTAACTGATCGACTCTCGTGAAATTTCTCTATTGTAAAACTCCACGTGGGAAATCTGCTTATTTTACGCAGCCCCTGCGTGACGCACTTTTTATTAATTGTAACTGGCGAAATGAGATCTGCTAACTCCGGGTCTAGTCGTGAGTTTCCGTCAAAAGCTAGTTCGGCCGTTTCCGTAACTGTGCGACTCTCGTCAAATTTCTCTATTGGAAAATTTCACTTGGGAAATCTGCTTAGTTTACGCAGCCCCTGTGTGACGCACTTCTTATTTTTTTTTCTTACCTGAGATAATAATTCATTCACCATCCATCACCTGAAAAATGGATAATCATTTGAAGTATTCATCATTTTTTTTGACCTTCCGCCATTGGTTAGTTAAAGTGAAATCTGCTTAGTTTACACAGCTCCTGCATGATGGACTTTTTTTAAAATTAACTTTATAACAAACAAACATTATTTAAGTTGAACTCCTTTCTAAAAGGAAATCCTGTAAAAAAAAATAAGCTATCTTTTACCCATCTGTCGATAACGAAAATACAAACTACTGAAAACTTGTAGAGTAAGTTCAAACTTGGTAGTAGTAAAACCTTAAGTTTACGGTTCCCTTTTAAAATGATAATGACCGTTTCGATCAGATAAGGGCTTTAGATGTTATCAAAACATACGGGGCTCGAAATTAAGTAACTTAAAGTCTATTACTACACACATTATTGAGGGAAAGCCGTATCCTTGCTGTTTAATTCTTGTAATCCAATTTAATTAACAACTTACTCAAATTTAATTAGGGGTAGCCCAGGAGTAAAGGGCACTTTGGAATACTGATAACACATATAAAGTTTTCCAGATGGGCTCGTGAATGTATTCCAGCTTGGAAGGTTGATAGTGTAATTCGTATATAAATGGAAATTATATTTGAAGGCAAGTGATTAAAATTCTTACTGAAAGTAGGTTTTCAACTTGGAAACATGCCCACAGTTCTCAATGCAGTTACGTGAGGCACGACAAATATGAGGGAGGAATATATGCATGTCTTACGGGCTTAACAAATGTCAAGCTAATTTTATCAGGCGCTGCTTTAAGAGAAACTTGTAAATATTAATTAGAAGAAATTATATTAAGTTATAGCAATTAAATGTTAGAAAAAGATAATACCATACCTTATTTTTAGTCTTTTTTATACAGTTAATTAAATATTATATGTGCAGTATAATTAAATTCATTGGTATATTCATGTATGGCGGACATAAAAAATTCATTGGCAGTTAAGTATTGCGAACCCTAAAGTATACATTTTTGAACGTCAAATTTTCTGTACAGTAATTACTATGTTCAGTTAAGAAGTCATTATAAAACAGAGATTTTGGAACAGTGATTTTTATTTTAATTTATATTATACTTTACATAATCTTCAGGTACAAATCTGACAACTTTATAAATTATATAAATTATATAAATTATAAGAACATTCACAATATTTCACATCATATAAATATTAATTAATTACTCTGTCTATTATATTTGAGATTTATTCTGCCTTCTAACCTCTCGTTGACGAGTTGAAACAGAAATGGGCCCCTTGGAAATATAATGATGACATTGCACATTGAAATGTAAAGTAACTATACAGACATTGAAATCATACACCCTGAAGTTAAAAGTGGTAATTGAGGCAATTTATATTTAGAACAGCTTTCATCCCCAAATGAATTGAAATAATGTAGTTTCCGGTCGAAATATAATGATTAAATTATTATAATTCCTTTATTTTCCCATCCGGAAAATTTCTGAAAATGTTCATTGCTTACTGGTAAGTCAATTCATGGCATTAGAACTATGATTTAAGTAGGAGTAGGGGTTACTGAAGGCTGAAAACTAAAAAGTTCGTCACGCAGGGGCTGCGTAAACTAAGCAGATTTCCCACGTGAAGTTATACAATAGAGAAATCTCTATACGAGAGCTAGAACTATCTTTTGGTGGAAAACTCACTTGTGTGTTATCCACCCATATTTAATAAAAATGCAAGTATCTCGGTTAATATTCAAGATAGAGAATAAATGCATAGAACAATATTTATAGTAAATTTAATTTGCAATAAGATTGGTTCTATATAATATTTTGATCCAACGTATGGTAACGGAGATATTTCGAATTTTCGAAATCCCTCTCCCACTAGTTCCATTTCAGCCATTAACGAACTTGATCTGTCTTTTTGCATAAAACGTTTAAATATCGAGTTTGGTAACGATCAAACAAAAATTTCGACCGCTAGAGCGTTTACAGACAAATATATATATATATATATATATATATATATATATATATATATATATATATATATATATAATTTTGAACGGACCTCATTTTTGTCATCTCCGGGGTAGGAGCGATGGACATTTGAAGACACTTTTCGAAAATCGCGTCATGAGTACAACCTCAATAGCTGATTTCCCTTAAGCGTTAAGCGGCGCTACATAAACTAAGCAGATTTCCCACGTGTTAGTATAACACACTTGAGATCTCATCTCACCACATATTCTCTTTTTCTATGCGAAAAACCTATGTATAAAAGGGGGCGGGGGGAGGGGGAGGAGTTACTTAATTTTGAAAAGAAAAAAGTACGAATTACTAACTTAGTACTTGAGTTACGAAAATTGATGACTTCATCACATGAGGTATTTGCATGTGTTTTAAAAAGTAACAGTTCAATGAATACCATATTTTATATTTAAACTTGGAATGAAGTGGTTCATGGCATAAATGCTTATAGTTAATATGACATGAGTAGTATTGGGAGTTAGGACTAACTGCCGAAAACTAAAATATGGAAATGTCTCAGTTGATATTCAATATAGAGAAAACATGTATATAACAACGTTTATAGAAAATTACATTTGCCATAAGATTGATTCTATAAAATTATTTGATCGGACGCATAACAACAGATATATTTCGAATTTTCGAAATTCTCCCCTCTAAACCTAACATAAAACCTTTAAATATTCAATTTGGTAACGATGAAACACAAATTGCCACTGGAGCGTTAACAGACACATATATATATATATATATATATACTTATATAGATATGTAATTTAAAACTGACCTCATTTTCTTTATCTCCTGGGTAGGTTCGATGGACATTTGAAGAAATATTACGAAAATCCCGTCATGAGTACAACCTCAATAGCTGAATTCCCTTAAGGGAAATCCGCTAAAAATCCATATACCACAGTTAATATTCAAGACAGAGGAAAAAATATATATATCATTATTTATAGGAACTTAGATTTGAAATAAGATTGTTTCTATACAAGATTTACCAATTTCTCGATAACGGGGGTATTTTGAATTTTCAAAATTCCCCCCTCTAAATGACCCTCCCACTGGTCTGATTTCAGCCATAAATGAAGTTGACCTTTAGTTTCACATAAAACGTTTAATATCGAGTTTGGTAACTATCAAATCGAAATTGCGACCACTAAAGGGAGAATATATATATACTTTTGAACGGACTTTATTTTCGTCACCTCCTATGTAGGATCCTTGAACATTTGAGGGAATGTTCTGAATTCGTGTCATGAGTACAACCTCAAAATCTGATTTTCCTTAAAGGGAATCTGCTAAATTGTACATAAAGAAAATTAAATTTGCAATGAGATATATAATACTTTATTTTTTTCTGTCTGTCTCACAATAACAAAGATATACAATACTCCTTATCTGATTTCAGCCATTACAAGATTAAATCT
Organism: Riptortus pedestris; assembly: GCA_019009955.1. NCBI lineage: Eukaryota > Metazoa > Arthropoda > Insecta > Hemiptera > Alydidae > Riptortus > Riptortus pedestris. The sequence continues at coordinate 15,978,288 of CM032233.1, forward strand.
TTCGTTTTATTTGGAAAGCTTAAAGATCGATTTTAAAAAGACTACTAGGCCATAGATTTGATTAGGTGTGATGAATATTGAGGAAATCTAAGAAGAATTTTTATGTCCGAAGAGAAAACTACAAGACCAACAAAACGACTAATTGTGTGGTTTAGGTGACTTCCTTATATGTTTTTATGGAAGATTGCGCATGGTTAATCATTATCAATACAATCCTATTACCCATTCGTTGCATTGAAAAACACTGTTCAGATTGGAGATGAGGAACTGCGTTGGATGGTGACGAGGAGGGAAGGTAGTCCTAACATCTAGAACGCTAAAAAACCCCTGTCCTTGCACTTTTGGTTCATTTGCCCAGAATGTGGCCTCGGATATTCTCTAAGATATTAATTAGCTATAATTAAGAACATCCATTTATCTCCTGCCTATATATATAATATAATAAATTCTTATCCTGTGGAACACAACGGTTTCTTATCACAAGGAAATCTGGTTAAGATATAACCTGCTCTTAGGCCAGAGCTATTACTAAAACGAACGAATTTAGTCAAGATCAAACAAAAATTGAGTTTGCTACAGCGTTAATAGACAATTAGGACATTTGAAGTAATTTTCCGAAAATTGCATCATGAGCACAACCTAAATAGCTGATTTATCTCCAGCGAAGTCTGCTAAAACTACAAAAATAGTTCGTCACTCAGGGGCTGCGTAAACTAAGCAGATTTCCCACGCGAAAGTTTACAATAGATAAATATACATACTGGTAACTAACTACCTTGAATGTTAAGTGAATAAATACAAAGAGTAATGAGAAATCTTTCAGTCAATTTACAATACAAGTTAATAATTTCTACAACGGAAAGCATCTGAATTGTAAACAAACAGGCCAGCCAAACTCGTAGCGCTGAATAGATAGATAGACCGGAAAGACAACTGATTAACCAAATTTATCTGAATATAAGATATTAATTTCATTGAAAACAATTTACTAAAGCTAGTACTATAATTTGTAATGAATCAGAACCAGTTTTATCTCAACCACTTAAATTTTAGTAATCCGTAAATAAAAAAAGGGGAGGAGGTCAACAGAACGTATTTGCATATATCTCACAAAATAAAAGTTCAATGAAAACAATATTTGGTATTTAGCCTTTTAATGAAGTGGTTCATGATAAAACAGCTTATTATTAATATGACACTACTAAGAGTGGGGGCTTACTGAAAGCGTAAAAATCCAAATATCTCGGTTAATATTCATTGTATGGAAAATATGTAAAGAACAATATTTAAAATAACTTTAATTTATAATACGATTGGTTCTATACTATTTTTAGATCCGACGAACAGAATTTTCGAAATTCCTCCCCTTTATACCCTCCTGTTCCGATTTCAGCCATTTACGAACTTGATCTTTCTTTTTACATAAAACGACTAAATATCGAGTTTGATAACGATTAAACAATAATTGCGACCGCTAAAACGGTAACTGACAAATATATATATATATATATATATATATATATATAAAAAAAAATATGTATACAGTTTTGAACGGACCCCATTTTCATCATGTCCTAGGTAGGATCGATAGACGTTTGAAGAAAAATTTCGAAATCGCGTCATGAGTACGGCCTCAATAGCTGATTTCCCTTAAGGGAAATCTGCTAAAAGGCCTTGTGTCAAATATTGACATTTTTTTTAATATATTAATTTGGTGTATTACCCTGGAGAATGTGAAGATACGGTAAGATAATCTTATCTAAATAGAGTTAAAAATATTTAACCACAGATCGTTCAATATTTCGTATAATGGATTTAATGTTGTGAAAAACATTTGATGGAAAGTGATGTTTTCCAGCATATGACATTTTGCAGCGGAACCATGGGAATTGTTTAAAAATTTACTTAAAATAACAGCTTTGAATGTATGTGAAGTCTGTGAAAGTTCTATATAACATGCAAAAACATATTGGGGACACTAAGAGCGTGATCGTGAATTCATTGTCAGTAACTTGCCGTATTTGATTGGGGTCACCGTTTTAGTTTTGAGGTTTTTGAAGCAAAAATGGCGATGTCATTCTCAATGGAATTCTATTTAAGGTGGGTCGGAGATCATTATGCAGATATTGCGAGGAGCAAAATAAACACAAAGATAATGGAGGAGTATCCTAAGAATTGAATACTTACAAAGCTGATTTCCATTAAAGGAAATCAGCTATTGAGGTTGTACTCATGACACGATTTCCGATATATTTCTTCAAATGTCCATCGATCCTACCTAGGAGATGACGAAAATTAGGTCTGTTCAAAATCATATATATATAAAATTGTAACCTCTGTCTGTACATTGATTTTTTTCGCGAATTTTCACGATAACTTTTCGTTTCACATGTCATAGACACCATAACTGCATTTTGTTTCTTTCGTGCGTGTTTGTTTGTTTGTTACCTTTTCACGCATAAACGGCTGAACCGAATTTTATGAAACTTGGTATGTATATTACTACTAGCCCAACTTAGACTTTAGGCTATACTAATTTTCTCTGAGACGAACAGGAGTGGGAGTTATAAGGAAGGCCTGAAATTAAAAATAGCGATATTTCGTTTCCTATTGGTTTTTTGGCAAATATGAACATAACAAAAGTAGTTTATTTTGTTATTTAGAGTAACTTTTCTTATATACACTTTTTTCGTATACCGAATTATAAACGAGATATACGCTAAAACCTAAAGCGGAAGTGAACAATTTTATTTGGGACAAAAGACCCAACCGAAATAAATAAAACTTGGTATGCGTATTAGCACTAACGCTTTCATGTTAAGAAGCCATACCAGCATTTCTAGGGACGGGCAGGAGTGGGGGTTGTAAGGAACCCTGAATTTAAAAATAGCTGTATTTCGTTTTCTATTCGTTTTTCGGCAAATATGAACGTTCGTTTTTCTGGCAAAAGTTGTTTATTTTGTTATTTAGAGTAACTTTTGTGATATTCATTTTGGTCTTTTAAAAAGTATCAACGAGATATACACTATAAACTAAAGCGGGAGTCAACTATTTCATTGGGCACTAACGATTTAACCGAACTTAAAAAAATTTGGTATGTAAATTAGCATTAATTCTTTCATGATTATAAGCTATATTGAAATTTTTAGGTTAGAACGGGTGTGGGGGTTATAAGGGAGGCCGATATAAATGAGGATATAACAATATTTACAACTTACGTAAACACAATTTACTCACCAAATGCAGGTACTTATCCAAAACGAAAGTTTTAGATATTACCGGGCGATGATAAACTAGTAGTTTTTCGCCCTAAAATCTTAAGAAAGGACCACTACGTTTATATAAAAAGTCTGTCACGCAGGGGCTGCGTAAACTAAGCAGATTTCCCACGTGGTTTTACAATAGAGAAATTTCACGAGAGCCAAGCAGTTAAAGAAACGACGAAACTAGCTTTTGGCGGAAAAATCACTTCGTCCGTTAGCCGCTCAGATTTAATAAAAATGCAAATATCTCGGTTAATATTCAAGATAGAGAATAAATATATATAACAATTTTTATAGTAAATTTAATTTGCAATAAGATTGAATCTGTACAAATTTTCGATCCGACGTATAGTAACGGAGATATTTCCAATTTTCGAAAATCCTCCCCTCTAACCCCCCCCCCATCACTGGTCCGATTTCAGCCGTTAACGAACTTGATCTTACTTTTTATATAAAACGACTAAATATAAAGTTTGGTAACGATCAAACAAAAATTGCGACCGCTAGAGTGGTAACAGACAAATATATATATAGATATATACACATATATATAGGTATATATATATATATATATATATATATATATATATATATATATACAGTTTTGAACGGACCTCATTTTCGTCATCTACTAGGTAGGATCGATGGACATTTGAAGAAAAATTTCGAAAATTCCGTCATGAGTACCTCAATAGCTGATTTCCCTTTAGGGAAATCTGCTAAAAGTTTAAATACCAAATTTGATAACGATAAAACAAAAATTATAACCGCTAGAATGGTAACAGATCATTATATATACATACACACACACACATATATATATATATATATATATATATATATATATATATATATATATGAATGTGCCTCATTTTCGCCATCTACTAGGTAGGATGGACATTTGAGGAAATTGTCCGAAAATCAAATCGAGAATACGACCTCAATAGCTGATTTCCCTTAAGGGAAATCTGCTAAAAATACAAATATCTCGGTTAATATTCAAGATTGAACAAAACCGTATATATTGTGGCATTTATAGGGCAATATACTTTCAATAATATTGGTTCTATAGAGTTTTACGATCTGACTTATAATATTCCCACGTATAATTATCTGATATCTCCCATCCCCCACTATTCCTGGTCCTATTTCAGCCATTAACAAGTATAACCACTAATCATATTTATTTTTAGGTGGTGGTGAGGGTGATGAATGGTTAATCACAAAACTTTTTTATGGCTCCTCACAATTTTATTTCTTACAAACGCTGAGCGTTTTCCGGGACTAAATCCCCATCCTCAGAGCTACAAAACAATGTAACACCATAATTAAGGAGTCAAAAATCAGTTCTTAAAAATGTTTTACATAGTTGGTCTATAACATTATAAAATTTTTTTTACAATAATAACACCTATATTCAAAAACACAATTACAATTAAAATATAACAAATTAATAATTACTATTTAAACATTAAAATGATATTATAAGCAAAATTACAGTCAGAGCATAGGGCGATCCTATAGACTTGCTACAAGGCTAAACCCTGCCGATGCACTGAGGCCGAGGGGATCGTTCGCGTTTGTGTCAGTCTGCACATTTACATTGGCTTTATTTATGGCTTTTTCGAGTTTTATCTCAATAGCCTCCACCATGTCCAACAGATAACCCCTAACGTCACTATGAATTAATTTTATCTGGTGGTCCCCAGCATGGTGGTTGTGCTCCTTACAGTGTGCATAAAACTCTGAGCCTGCTCTCATGTGTTCCTTAGCCCTGACCCGCAACTTCCTCTCTGTCCTCCCAACGTAGCTGGCTTCACACATCCCACACTTCATCATGTACACCCCTGATCTGTCTCCTGGAGGAGTAGCATCCTTGATTTTGGAGACAAAATTCTGAAGTGACACTTTCTTTCTATAGGCTATTCTAATGCCCTGCCTGTTTAGTTTCCTTCCCAGGATTTCAGATAGCCGGCCCAAATATGGCAATATTCCCCAGGATTTAACCTCTTCCCCACCACCCCTAAAAATCTCCCTCATCAATTTTTTAGAAACGCTCCTGTCATATATTTTTCTTATAAATTCTCGACTGTGGCCATTCCGTTCTCCAAAGTGATATATATGGCATAATTCTTTTTGGTAGTTTTCATCGTCCATTGGAACAGGTAGGAGCCTGTCAATGAGATAGATGAATGGGGTTTCTTTTACTCTGGGGTGTTGGAACATTTTTAAGAACTGATTTTTAACTCCTTAATTATGGTGTTACATTGTTTTGTAGCTCTGAGGATGGGGATTTAGTCCCCGAAAGCGCTCAGCGTTTATAAGAAATAAAATTGTGAGGAGCCATAAAAAAAGTTTTGTGATTAACCATAACCACTAATGTTCCTTAAGGGAGGGGTTGGGATTACCCCTCGCAATATTCCAAATTTAACCATTAACGATATTGACAGTTAATTTTACTTAAAACGTTTAAATATAGAGTTTAGTAATGATAAAACAAAAATTGCGGCCGCTCAAGAAGGAGGAAATTGCAACTAGTGAGGACGACTGGTGATGTACCAGAAAGATGTTTAATGACTTCGAAAACCATCACGTTCTAATTCTAATATGCTGAGTTGGACGGACTATTATTTGAAGTGAATGCCAAGTTTTAAAATTCCATTAGGCGGTACGACTTGGAAATAAACCGTAACAAAACAGGAAGATTGCCTCATACAAGGTCATGATGGGCACTGTCTGGTTCCTTGGTCACGTGATCCCCTCCTCACGCCAGGTATAATTTACACTTAGTGATTTGAGTTAAATTAATTAAAGGAAATAATATATTTATTATTATTATTACGAACTGAACAAAATTTCTATATAATAAAAAAGTGCGCCACGCAGGGGCTGCGTAAACTAAGCACATTTCCAACGTGAAGTATTACAATAGATAAATATACATACAAGCAACGCTGCCGTGAATGCTAAGTGAATAAATATAAACGGTAATGAGAAGTCTTTCAGTCAATTTAAAATAAAAGTTAATAATCTCTACAACGGAAAGCGGATGAATTGTAAACAAACAGGCCAGCCAACCTCGTAGCGCTGAATAAATAGATAGACCGGAAAGACAAGCAGTTAATGAAATATATCTGAATATCCCATATTAATTTTATTGAAAACAATTTACTAAAGCTAGTGCTGTAGTTTGTAATGAATAAGAAACAGTTTTATCTCAATCACTTAAATTTTAGTAATCCAAGAACATAAGAAGGGGTGGGGTCAACAGAATGTATTTGAATATATCTCACAAAGTAAAGGTTCAATGATATTTATTCAATATTTATATTTAACCTTGTAATAAAGTTATTCATGATATAACAGCTTATTGTTAATATGACTTGAGTAGAAGTGGGGTTTGCTGAAGGCTCAAAACTGACAAATGCAAATATCTCAGTTAATATTCAAGATAGACAATAAATGTATAACAATATTTATAGTAAATCTTATTTGCAATAAGATTTGTTCTATACAATTTTTCGATCCGACGTACAGTAACGGAGAAATTTCGAATTTTTGGAAATCAACTCCTCTAACCCCCCCCCCCGTTAAATACGTTTAAATATCAAATTTGGTAACGATCAAACAAAAATTGCGACCTCTAGAACGTTAACAGACATATACATATACATATATATATATATATATATATATATATATATATAAAATTTTGAACGGACCTCATTTTCGTCATCTCCTGGGTAGGATCGATGGTTATTTGAAGAAATTTGTCGAAAATCGCATCATGAGTACGACCTCAATAGCTGATTTCCCTTAAGGTGCTAATAATGAAACTGACAAATTTGCCCGTTTATCTAGAAAGTATTATTTAGTAGCAACATAACCATTTTGTTTCAGTTTCCTGGGTCTGTCCCTTTTGTAAAGGTATCATCAGAATAATCAATACATTTCATAATTACACTTCGAAAATCACTCTTATCCAACTTACTATTTACAACTCAAGCCTGGAAACGTCAGGCATAGAGCTGTGTTGAGTACCTAAGCAATGGAAAATTAATTCCATTCAAACGTTCCAATCCAAAATGAATAGCCACCTTTTGCGATACTCTTATGAGCCTTCATAAAGACTTGAATGTTCCTTTCGTTGGGATATATTTCCCTTAAGAAAAAGTCCGTCACCCAGGGGCTGCGTAAACTACGCGGATTTCCCACGTGAAGTTTTACAATAGAGAAATCTGCCTACTACTAACAGTAGTTGTAACGAATCTCTAAACCCATTCAAGAGGGACGAACAGTTACGGAAGCGGCCGAACTAGCTTTCGGCGGAAAGTCCCGAACATAGCCGACTTCTGCCGACCACACACACACTACAAATGCAAATATCTCGGTTAATATTCAAGATACAGAATAAATGTATAGAACAATATTTATAGTACATTTAATTTTCAATAAGATTGATTTTATACAATTTTTCGATCCGACGCATAATAACAGAGATATATTGAATTTTCAAAAATTCCCCCCTCTGAACCCCCCCTCTCACGGGTTAACGAACTTGATCTTTCTTTTTACATAAAACGACTAAACATCGAAATTGGTAAAGATGAAACCAAAATTGCGACCGCTAGAGCGTTAACAGATATATATATATATATATATATATATATATATATATATATAATTTTGAACGGACCTCATTTTCGTCATCTCCTGGGTAGGATCGATGGACGTTGGATGAGTATGGCCTCAATTGCTGATTTTCCTTAAAGGAAATCTGCTAAAAAATCGTCAAAGTCATTCACCTAATTTGCAACGCCTATATATATATGTGTGTGTGTGTGTGTGTGTGTGTGTGTGTGTGTGTGTGTGTGTGTATAGATATAGATATGCATGGACCTCATTTTCGCCATATATTAGGTAAGATCGGTGGACAACTTAAGACAAATTTCGAAAATCGCGTCATGTGTACGACACCAATAGCTGATTTCCCTTAGGGGAAATCTGCTAATTGAATAAGACAGGACAACCACTGTGCCATCCAGTGCATGAGAAATCTGCTTAGTTTAGGCAGCCCCTGCGTGACGGACGTTTACATTCTACTAGGTGAATCAAATATAAACGAGACTTTTCGTCTTTCGGGCACAGTAGTGGTGGGAGAACGTTCCCGCCTTTTTTGTTGTTGGGTAGGTTAGTCAGGAGTAGGGGAAGCACGTGATCTCGCCACCTCGATCGTCTCGTTGTCCACCGTGACGATGTCGGAGGAAGAGGTACCCCCGTCGACTGCGCAACGTGTCGTAATTAAGTATCTCGCCGCAGAAGGCGTAAAACCGGCCGAAATCTTGAGGAGATTGACTGCACAGTTCGGGGAAAAGACACTTTCGCGAGCCAGAACTTGGGTGCACCACTACACCCCAGAGTCTAAACAAGCGAGTATGGAGTGGAGAAAACAAGGAGAACCTGGACCAGTGAAAGCCAAGTCACGATTGTCAGCAAGCAAGGTTTTGGCTACCGTTTTTTTTGACCAGCGTGGTTTGCTGTACCTCAATTTTTTGCATGAGCACAGGACAATTAATGCAGCCTACTACTGCGACATTTTCAGTGACGTCCGACTTGCATATCGCCGCAAAAGACGAGACGTACCGATCAGAGAAGTGGTTCTTCTCCATGACAATGCTCGCCCCCATACAGCAGCCATGACTAGGGAAAAATTGGAGCAACTGGGATGGGAGACACTGGAACACCCTCCTTACAGTCCAGACCTGTCACCCTGTGACTTTCATGTGTTTGGCCCTCTCAAGGAAGCTTTAGGAGGCCAAAGATTCGACAGTGATGGTGAGGTTGAAGCCTATTGCGCAATTGGCTGCAGACACGACCTGCATCTTTCTACATGGAAGGAATTGGAAAGCTACATATCCTCTGGGAAAAATGTGTTTCCAAGTCAGGGGATTATGTAGAAAAATAAGCTATATTATTTTTTGCGTTTAAAATTAAAATAAATTAAAAAAAAAAAAAGTCTCGTTTATATTTGATTCACCCGTATTTTGTATCCCTCTTTAATGATATACGAGTGTGTGTCATTTTCGCAACCCCAAAGTTAGTAGGATATGGACATTTAAAGAACGTGATTTCTCTTCAGCTTAAACCATTACAATGCATGAGAGGAATAGCATTGACACTTATCCTACTAGTTTTAAAAGAACCAGTTACTTCGTAAGAAAGATAATAATTTAGACCATTTATCTTGGATATAAAAGATAATTAATTGTTGTGGAAAGTAATGTGGGTGCTGAACTCAGTTCTCTGGTGACTTTATGAAAGTAAATTGAATAACTGGGTCTACGCTTTGCTCCAATCTAGCCACAGGGCAGATTGACTACTTCAACTTGTTATGAATGCTTTAAGAATGTCCATTTATCTGCAATTGCCTAATTTAAATCAAATGAACTTTTATACTCATTTTGACTGAAAGTCAGGAAGTCAGCCACGCAGGAGATCATCAACTAAGCAGACTTCCCATGTGTTGGCACCCCACCATTTTAGCTGATTCCTTTAAGGGAAATCAGCTATTGAGTTCGTACTCATGACGCGGTTTTCTACATTTTTCTTCAAATATCCTACCCAAAAGATGGCGAAAATGAGGTCCGTTCAAAATTTTATATATATCTATATCTATATATATATAAAATTGTAACCTCTGTCTGTACATTGATTTTTTTCGCGAAATTTCACGATAACTTTTCGTTTCACCTGTCATAGACACCATAACTGCATTTTGTTTCTTTCGTGTATGTTTGTTTGTTTGTTTGTTTGTTTGTTACCTTTTCACGCATAAACGGCTGAACCGAATTTTTTGAAACTTGGTATGTATATTACTACTAACCCAACTTAGACTTTAGGCTATATTAAAATTCTCTGAGATATGCAGGAGTGGGGGTTATAAGGGAGGCCTGAAATTAAAAATAACAATATTTCGTTTCCTATTTGTTTTTCGGCAAATATGAATATAACAAAAGTTGTTTATTTTGTTATTTAGAGTAACTTTTGTTATATACATTTTTTTCGAATACCGATTTATAAACGAGATATACGCTAAAACCTATAGCGGAAGTGAACAGTTTAATTTGACATAAAAGACTCAACCAAACTAAATAAAACTCGGTATGCGTATTAGCACTAATGCCTCCATCTTAATAAGCCATACCAACATTTCTAGGGACAGGCAAGAGTGGGGGTTATAAGGGAGGCCTGAAATTCAAAATTGCGATATTTCGTTTCCTATTGGGGTTTCGGCAAATATGTACATAACAAAAGTTATTTATTTTATTATTTAGAGTAACTTTTGTTATATACACTTTTTTCGTATACTGAGTTATAAACGAGATATAAACGAAAACCTATAGCGGAAGTGAACAATTTTATTTGGGACAATAGACCCAACCGAAATAAATAAAACTCGGTATATGTATTAGCACTAACGCTTTCATTATAACAAGCCATACCAACATTTCTAGGGACAGGCAGGAGTGGGAGTTATAAGGGAAGCCAGAAATTAAAAATAGTGATATTTCGTTTCCTACTGGTTTTTCGGCAAATATGAATATAACAAAAGTTGTTTATTTTCTTATTTAGAGTAACTTTTGTTATATACACTTTTTTCGTATACCGAATTATAAACGAGATATACGCTAAAACCTACAGCGGAAGTGAAGTATAAGGGTGGTATGAAATTAAAAATAATGATATTTCATTTCCTATTGGGATTTCCGGAAATATGCACTTAGCAAAAGTTGTTTATTTTGTTATTTAGAGAAACATTTATTATATACACTATCGTCGTATAATGAAGTATAAACGAGATATACTCTTAAAACTAGAGCGGGAGCCTATAATTTTGTTGGGCACTAACGATTGAACCGAACTTAAAAAAAAAAACTCGGTATGTGAATTATCATTAATTCTTCCAAGATTATAAGCTATATTAAAATTTTTAGGTTCAAACAGGCGTGGGGGGGGGGTGTTGTCGGGGAGGACTGAAATGAAAATGTTAATGGTAATGCCATTATGAAAAAAGACAATATCCGGTTAAACTTGATATGACTTAAACTGTCAGGTAGATAAATTATTAAAATAATACTCTGAATCAATAATTTAAGAAAAACATGGTGTTTAGCACTCATGCTGGACGGGAAGATGACAGGAGCCTAAACAGTTAATTGAGTTATCTTATTACCAGTGAATTGCTGCCATTCCTGGAAGTGATTTCCACTGAGCTCTGCTATTATGCTATTACGAATATAACCTAATGTACAAAACTATGCTTAAACTACATGTGCTCGGATTGGTATTTGACGGGAAATAAGTTTCATTATATATTTAATTGTAATAAATGCAATCCATGACTATGATTTTAAGTATTCAAAAAGGAGACTTAAAAAGTGGAAAGGGATAGATTAGGAACACATTTTTATTTATTCTTCAACAGTAAAATTTCTCATTTATGTCACCTGCCTGACCCTCACGAGAAAACAATACGCCCAGACGGGAAGTGTAGTAAACATTGAAGCCTTGCCCAAAAAAATACTATGCACACAGCAACGACGGGTATAGACCCTAAACACTGGGACGGGGAAATGTCAAAATACTGTGCAAACTAAAGGCTTACCAAAAAAATACCTTCATCATTCAGTCTCAAATGAATTCCCGGGCGAAGCCGGGTACCTTAGCTAGTATATATATAAAATTGTAACCTCTGTCTGTACATTAATTTTTTTCGCGAAATTTCACGATAACTTTTCGTTTCACATGTCATAGACACCATAACTGCATTTTGTTTCTTTCGTGTATGTTTGTTTGTTTGTTTGTTACCTTTTAACGCATAAACGGCTGAACCGAATTTTATGAAACTTGGTATGTATATTACTACTAACCCAACTTAGACTTTAGGCTATATTAATATCCTCTGAGACGAACAGGAGTGGGGGTTATAAGGGAAGCCTGAAATTAAAAATAACGATATTTCGATTCCTATTGGTTTTTCGGAAAATATAAACATAACAAAAGTTGTTTATTTTGTTCTTTAGAGTAACTTTTGTTATATACACTTTTTTCGTATACTGAATTATAAACGAGATATACGCAAAAACCTATAACGAATGTGAACAATTTTATTTGAGACGAAAGACCCAACCGAAATAAATAAAACTCGGTATGTGTATTAGCACTAACGCTTTCATTATAATAAGCCATACTAACATTTCTAGGGACAGGCAGGAGTGGGGGTTGTAAGGGAGGCCTGAAATTAAAATAGCAGTATTTCGTTTTCTGATCGTTTTTCGGCAAATATGAACCTAACAAAAGTTGTTTATTTTGTTATTTAGAGTAACTTTTGTGATATTCATTTTTGAATTTTAACAAAGTATAAACGAGATATATACTATAAACTAAAGCGGGAGTCTATTTTATTGGGCGCTAACGATTGAACCGAACTTAACAAAGCTCGGTATGTCAATTAGCATTAATTCTCCCATGATTATAAGCTATATTAAAATTTTTAGGTTCGAACGGGAGTGGGAGTTATAAGGGAGGCCTGAAGTAAAAATTCACGATATTTCATTTTCTATTTGTTTTTCGGCAAAGGTGCACATAACAAAAGTTGTTTACTTTGTTATTTAGAGCAACTTTTGTTTCATTCACTTGTGTCGTAAAATGAAGAAAATACGGGATATAAGCTAAATCTATAGCGGGAGTCGACGATTTTATTAGTACTTATTTAAATGTTTTTAATATAGGCATATTATGACAAATGATGTTATGTTTTAGCCTTATCTATTTCGATTATTTAGTACTAAGTATGATTCGGATTAGTGAGATTATAAATCCCCCTCCCCCTTCGCCTCATTTATTTATTTTCCCTAGAAAATAACTTTATTATTTATTTCCAATAGAAATTTAAACTATAATAGCATTTCCATTATTTAATTTGTATAATGTATTATTTAAAAAAAAAAAAATCGTGCTGAATTTCCTCAAGGGGAAGTAGTAGGGAATCAGGGGGGATTTTGGTTATATAGTATCTTATTTCCTATATCTTCATGTTATTGAAACAAATATGTACTATCATAACAATTAAACGTTAATGTCATTATGACAAAAGACAAAATGCTCTTAAACTCGATATGATTGTTTAAAGTATTACTTAGGTTGCAGGGACGGGTACGATCTCTTCCCCTCGACTAGCTTTTTGAATATAATTGAAATTATTTTTAGGGTAACACTATTATTTAATTCCATCAGGTAGATAAATTATTACAATAATATTTTGAATTAATAATTTAAGGAGAAGAGTGTTGATAGCTCTAATGCGAGAGCGGAAATAGACGGAGGCTAATAGAGTTAATTGAGTTTACTAATTTCCTGTGAAATGCTGGGCATTACGGGAAGTGATTACTACGGAGATCTACTATTATGAATATAACCTTACGTGCTAAACTATGCTTAAACTATATGTGCTCGGATTGGTTTTTGACAGGAAATAAGTTTTATTATAGACGATATTTAATTGTAATAAATACTATCCATGATTATGGTTTGAAGTATTCAAAAAGGTGAGTTAAAAAGTGGCAAGGGATAGATTAGGAACACATTTTTATTTATTCTTCAAATATAAAATTTCTCATTTATAAGTCGCCTGCCTGACCCTCACAGCAAAACAATGCGCGCCGACGGGAAGTTTAGTTGTAAACATTGAAGCCTTGCCCAAAAAAATATCATCATTCAGCCTTAAATGATTTCCCGAGCGAAGCCGGGTACCTTAGCTAGTATATATATAATATATATATATATATATATATATATATATATATATATATATATATATATTTGTCTGTTAACGTTCTAGCGGTCGTAATTTTTGTTTGATCGTTCCCAAACTTGATATTTAATCGTTCTATGTAAAAAAAAGTCCGTCACGCAGGGGCTGCGTAAACTAAGCAGATTTCCCACGTAAAGTTATACAATAAAGAAATCATCCGAGTGCCGATGAGTTACGGAAACGGCCGAACTAGCTTCGGCGGGAACCATAGCTCGTCCGTTACACTTAATAAAAATGCAAATATCTTGGTTAATATTCATGATAGAGAATAAATGTATATAACAACATTTATAGTAAATTTAATTTGCAATAAGATTGATTCTATACACTTTTTCGATCCGACGTATAGTAACGGAGATATTTGGAATGTTCGAAAATGCCCCCACTAAAATCCCCCTCCCACTGGTCCGATTTCAGCCGTTAACGACCTTGGTCTTTCTTTTTACATAAAACGACTAAATATAGAGTTTGGTGACGATTAAACAATAATTGCGACCGCTAGAGCTTTAACAGACAAATATATATATATATATATATATATATATATATATATATATATATATATATAATTTTGAACGGACCTCATTTTCGTCATCTCCTAGGTAGGATCGATGGACATTTGAAGAAATTTTGATTTCCCTTAAGGGAAATCTGCTAAAATAAATCAAGTTCGTTCATGGCTGAAATCGGACCAGTGGGAGGGGTGTTTAGAAGGGGAATATGGAAAATTCAAAATATCTCCCTTATTATGCGTTGGATTCTAAAAGGTTATAGAACAAATCTTATTGCAAATTAAATGTTCTATAAATATTGTTAGTCCAAAAACCTAAGGCAGGGAGGGCCACCAGAGCATATTTGCATGTATCTCGTATAATAAAGGTCTCTTGAAAACAATATTTGGTATTTAAGCTTCGAATAATGTGGTTTATTACATAACCGAGTATTGCTTATGTATTATGAGTAAAGTAGGGGTTTGTTGGTGGCTGAAAAATGCAAATATCTCGGTTAATATTCAGAATAGAGAAAACTTAACAACATTAGATACATAAGATTAACTTTTAGAGAAAAATGGATAGCTTAACAATTGTAGGAAATTAAATTCATAATAATGCAGATAATCAGAATTTTCCTTTTAGTAGATTTCCCTATTTTTGAAAAATTTCATCAATATCCATTGTCTGTTACCTCTAGTGGTCGCAATTTTTGTTTGATCGTTACCAAACTCCATATTTAAACGTTCTATATTAAAAGAAAGATCAAGTTCGTTAATGTTTGAAGTAGGACCAGAGGAAGGGGGGAGGAATTTCGAAAACTCCAAATATCTCCGCTACTACACGTCGGATCGAAAAATTGTATATAGCTAATCTTATTGAAAATTGAATAAACTATAAATATTGTGCTCTACATGTTTTCTGTATCATTAATATTAACCGAGAAATTTGCATTTTTTTTAGTTTTCTGCCTTCAGCAAGAACCCACTGCTACTCGTGTCACATAAACAATACAGTGTTATATAATAAACCACTTTATTCGAAGCTTAAATAAAATATTGTTTTCGAGAGACCTTTATTATATGAGATACATAATGCCGAAAATATGTATAGACAACGTTTATAGATCTTTCAATTTTCAATAAGACTGCTTCTATACAATTTTTCGATCTGACGAATAACATCGGAGACATTTCGACTTTTCGAAATTCTCCCTTTCTAAACCCAACTCCGATTTCAGCCATAAACAAACTAGATTTTTTTTTTTTTTTTTTTTTACATAGAACGATTAAATATCAAGTTTCGGGACCATCAAACAAATATATATATATATATATATATATATATATAATGTTGAACGGACCTCATTTCTTCATCTTCTGGGTCGGATGGAAGGATATTTGGAGAAATGTTTCGGTAATTGCGTCATGAGAACGTCCTCGATAGCTGATTTCCCCTAAGGGAAATCTGCTAAAACTACAAATTCTCGGAAATTAGAAAACAAATTAGAGAGAAACATTTACATAAAATTACATTTTCAACATGCTTGGCTATGTAACATTCTTTCGCGACAACGCCTCATAATAATGAATAAGTTTTGTATTTTTGATTTCCCACTACTCCTGATCTAATTTCATCCATTAACGAATTGAATCTTTAGTTTTACTTAATAGTTTAAATATCATGTTTATCAACGATCATTCATAAATATTCATCATATATCTGTAACCCTAGTGAATAAGTGGTTAAGTCCACCAGTGAGTAAGGGGGACTTAACCACTTATTCACTGGTACCAAAGATATATTCTTTACGTTTAGACCTTTAGCAGGTAAATACCTCCGACGTTCCATTTGCCCTCCAGTTACACTCAATAGCGCACTAATTCCCCAAAAATCACAAATTAGGTATCTAGGACTCACATTAGACAAGCGACTAACTTGGAAACCTCACATCACAATAAAACGACAAGAAGTGAATCGACAGTACAGACTTCTACTAAGACTACTTGACAACAGATCGAAACTATCACTACACAACAATCGACTGATTTATTCGACAGTACTCAGACCAATATGGACATACGGACTTGAATTTTGGGGTTCCTCTAAACCTTCAAATTCCTACTAAATTCAAACCTTACAATCCAGAATACTCCGCGAAATGACAGATTCCCCATTTTACGTATCCAATTTAACTCTCCATAACGACCTCAACATTCCTTTTGTCAATGCCTTCGCAAAATCCCGATATCAGAAATTCTACTCTCTCCATCCCGCACATCCTAATCCTCTAGTCGAATCACTTTCATCTACCTAGAAAACCCAAGACGACGACTCAAGCGTAAGTGGCCAAGAGACCTCCTTGTGTAGTGCTCAGAATAACTCCATGTAGTACCAGCCAATGTTCCCTCCAATGGGAGTATTGTCAATGGACAACTTCCCACCTCGAGTGAATAATCAAACCAATTGTTATATCATTCTCATCATCGAATGTTTTCTTCAAATGTCCATCGGGATCGAGGTCCCGTTCCAAATTGTGTATGTGTGTGTATGTATATATATATATATATATATATATATATATAGACACACACACACACACACACACACACAATTTGGACCGGGACCTCGTATCGATGGACATTTGAAGAAAACTTTCGAAAATCGAATCATGAATACAATGTCTAGAGCTGATTTCCCCTTAAGAAAGTTTTGATTATATTAGTTATTAGCGGAAATCAGCTTGGGAAGGGGGGGGGGGTGACTTTAGAGGGGAATTTAAAATATGAAATATCTCCATTATTATCTGCTAAATTATTCATATTAAACCAAACAAAGACCTTTAGAGCATTTATTCGTCTCGGCGACGATTACCTCACAACAAATGACCTGCATTAGCGTAAGTAATATAACGCAGTATAAGGATAAAGTGCGTTTATTGTCTTGTTTTTATGATGCAGTTGCTAGACTACTTTATAAGTACCTGGAAACAAGGACAGCTCGCAAAACACGTTTTAAAGACTCCACAAATGAGGTTGGAAATTATCTAAATTTACCTTCTCCAGAACCAGATTCCAGCAACTTCGCGAACCAGATGAGAGCAAAAAACAAGATCCACTGTATTGTAAATGCTCCCTAACAGAAAATAGGACATCATTCATATTAAACTGGCTGGGAAATCAAGAAATAGCTCGTTCGGATAAAGGAATTCCCATATATATATATATATATATATATATATATATATATATATATATATATATATATATATATAAAATTGTAACCTCTGAATGTTTACTTTGTCATTCAGAGTAACTTTTGTTTTATACATTTCTTCGGGAAGAATGTATGAAGCAAGTAATTTGCGTAGAAATATATCAATATCAACAATTCTTTCCAATATGATCTACCAGGTACCTCACCTGGAAAAATAAATTCAAATCTATGTTAATATTTTGTCCTTAACAATTCAAATCTATGCATAATGCACAGGAGACGGGAAAAATGACAATATGGAGGACAGTGAAGTCTTACATAAAAAATTAATTTTATTATTAAAAAATCCACAGCAACGACGGGTATAAACCTTAAACACTGACACGGGTAAATGTCAAAATATTGTGGAAAGTAAAGCCTTGCCATAAAAATGCCATCACCATTCAGCAAATGAATTCCCGTGCGAAGCAGGGTATTTGAGCTAGTAAAATATAACAAAATAAAGTCCGTCAGGCTGGGGCTACATAAACTAGCAGATTCCCCACGTGTGTCACGTATTTTCATTTATCTCAATACGTAAAAGTTCATTGAGAACAATATTTGGCATTTAGGCTTCAAATAAAGTGCTTCAGAATAAAACAGGTTATTGTTGATATGACATGATCAAGATAGTGAAAAAACGTACATAACAACATTTATAGAACATTACATTTGCAATAACATTGATTCTATACTACTTTTCGATTCGACGCATAATAAAGGAGATATTATGAATTTTCGAAATTCCCCCCTCTAAACCCCCCCCCCTACTCTCTGGTCCGATTGTAGCCAATAACGACTTGATCTTTCTTTTTAATTAAAACGACTAAATACCGAGTTTGGTAACGATTAAACAAAAATTGCGACCACTAGACCGTTAACAGAAACACACACACATACACACACACACACATATATATATATATATATACAGAGAGAGAGAGAGAGAGAGAGAGAGAGAGAGAGAGAGAGAGAGAGAGAGAGAGAAAGTTTTGAACGGACCTCATTTTTGTTATCTCCTGGGTGATCGATGGACATTTGAAGAATTTTTTTTCAAAAATCGCCTCATGAGTACGACCAAAAACATCTTTGAGTTAATGCGATGAATCGAACAATTAAATTTAACATTTTTTAACCAATATAAATTTACATACTAACATCAACCTTACCAAAATGTCCTAACTTAAAATATTAAAATCGGAGTCAACCGATTAAAAACTAATATGTTATAATTTAATTGATTAAACATATCCTTAAAATCACATATTGAAATATATACATATTTTGAACAAGTAAGGCAGCTGTATGGTGTAGACATTTTAACAATTGTCCTACTTCGGTTGCAAAATAAATGGTTGGGCTACGATTTTGGGACCACTCCTGGCAACAAGGGGGGAGACAGGGAGGCCGTCTCAACATGACAGAACTCTACATTTAAGTAGATATCCCACCTTCTCTCCAGCTCAATGTTAATAAGGTTCCAATTTTGTAATTCTTTTATGATCGTGCTCAAAAACTAAAAGAGCTACCTTTTTTTTGGGGCATTTTCTTTTTTCAAATGCTGGAGGAAAGTAGCATCCTTTCTAGATGAATGATCCTGGCACCTTTTTCTTAATTCTTTGGACGTTCTTCCCTTGTAAAACTGCAAGACCAGTCAGGGATGTACAAAATTGTCTGTGGGGCTCAGGTTGGCCTACAATAAAATATGAATCCAACGACGCATACCAATTTTTAAAGGTACAAAATGAAAAGAATTCTACTTATGAAAAATCAATAGAATTCAATAAAGAAAAATTCCATAAAGAGTTTGGCGATGGTTAATTTAAGGTTGAGGGTCTTTGGTTCTGATGAAGAGGAACAATCCTTTAAAAGACTGCAGAGTTTTTGAAGAAAGTTGCGATTGAAGAAGAAAACTGGTTGCCCCTAACTGAATCCATTATCCTGGTTTCATTTGGAATAATCAACCATCACATTTATATATAGTTTTAAGGTGGCTCAGGTTGGCCGTGCGAGTTAAGGCGTTGGTCTTAATCTCACGTGGTAGACCTAGAGTGGTGGGTTCGATTCCCGCCCTGGGCAGTAGAAATTTATTTAGTGACGGACTCACTAAATAAACTCCTTGAGCTCGCCCTGGCTAGACAAGGGTGGTAACCTGTGGATAACCCGTCCTAGTAGCATAAAGTGGACGTAAATAATAATAAAGAAAAAAAACTTGTCTGTGAACAATGTTGGGTTTTTTTTAGGTGCTTTTATTTAAATCTGAGCTAAATCCACCAGTTCCACGAACACCCCTAATGTTAATATTTTTATTTATTTTTCTCAATAATATTGTTCATTTAAATGTAACTTTTCGTTTTAGCTACAGTTCCTTTTTTTATACATTTATTTTCTCCTTCAGTTATCTTTTATAACCTTCATTTTATTTTATTTCTTTAACTTGAGAATTCTATTACATGTTTTCATATAATATTGACGTGCATAGCATTAGTCACATATAATGTTACATTGCTTTATACAGCTTGTCACGAACCGTGAAATCAGTCACTTTGCTATGGTTTTGTTAAAATAAAAATGGTTGCTATGAAAAATACAAGGAAGATTTTGTGATTTTTCATAAGATTGATAAAAGTAAAAAAAAAAAAAAAAAGAAGCAAATCGCCAATTATTTTAATACAAGGCTGAGATGGCACACCTACCATAATTGGGACCTCTGAAGAATCCTTTCAGTCCATACTCAACCTCGTACCTCTTCCAGTACCTCTCCAGCGAACAAAACTTTGGAATTTCCAATGGAATGCCCTACTTTTTATGGCGGATTTATGTAGAAAATCAAATTCTAAAACGAGTTTATATCGGTGAAATTTTCGATTTGACGCATCCTTCAGCAGTAAAATGTACAAAGCTTTATTTCAGAAACCGTACATTTTATTGAAAAATGATGCGACATAAAAGTTGTAGTTAACAAAATTATATTTGAAACAAGTCTACGGGGAAAGGAATTGATTCTGAAATTTAAAAAAATAATTAAACGAAATAACGTAAAAGTATTCTTGAATGTATCCAGAAAATGTTTACTTCAAAAAACATCAACATAACAAAAAAACGTTCTCAGAATTAATTTATTATAAATATTATATTATTATTGGTTAAAAGGATGCATTTTTCAGTGATTCTATGACCTTTCTGCAAACCTTTCGGGTGCGTTTTGCCATTTTTGTAATAAGTATAATATATATATATATATATATATATATATATATATATATATATTTATTAGATTTACTATAATAATCATATATATAAATGTAAATAAATATACATAATACAATACACAATAATAATAATATCTATAATAATAATCAATCCGCTATAAAATAAAAGCAGTTAATATATGGGCGATACCATCTCTTATCTATAGTTTTGGCATAATAAAATGGTCTGACACTACTCTTGATGAGTTGGATAGACTCATAAGAACGGAGATGACAAAAGCCAGAATGCACCATCCGATTTCATCTATGGCCAGGCTGTATTTATCGAGGAAACAAGGAGGACGAGGCCTTCTCAACATCCGAAACCTATGTCGGTCTCAGGAAGTTAACCTGAGACATTACATACGATCGAATGATAGCCACATCTTTAAAGAAATAGTTAAACTTGATGATGGGTTTACGGCCTTGAACTTGAAATGTAGTAACAATCCTGAAGTTAAAGATGAATCCCACTTTCTTTCAGAATGGCAAAGTAAGGAACTTCATGGCCGTTACTACAGTCGCCTTTATGACTCGGAGGTAGACTTGGCTTATTCTGTCGCGTGGCTGACGTCTGGAAAGCTGTTTTCAGAAACAGAAGGTTTCATTACAGCTATCCAAGACCAAGTGATTGCCACCAGATCATACAGACGTCATATCCTCAAAGACAGTAGTGTCTCAGACAAATGTAGATTATGCAACAAAGCTTATGAGTCCATTCAACATATTACGGCTGGATGTGAAATACTTGCTGGGTCGGAATACTTACAAAGGCACAATAACGTGGCAAAAGTATACCATCAAGCTCTAGCAGAGAAATTCGGCATGGTAGACAGGAAGGTCGCTTATTATCGCTATATTCCTCAAAAATTGTTGGAAAAAGATAATATAAAGATGTATTGGGACGAAACGATGATAACTGGCCATACTGTGCACCATAACAAACCGGATATTCTCATTATTAACAAGATCAATAAGACTGCTGATATTATTGACATTGCATTGCCCAATGATGAGAATATTCGAAAATCCTATGCCGAAAAATGTAGAAAATATCAAGAATTGGCTATCGAGCTCAAAGAGGTATACAAACTGAAATCTGCCATAGTTACGCCTATTATAGTTAGTTCAAACGGACTCGTTCCAAAAACCACAATAGCAGGCACCAAAAATTTAAATCTGCCAACAACAATTACAAAAGAAGCACAGCAAGGGGTACTTCTTGATACTGCCAGAATTGTTCTAAAATTTTTAAATTCCCCATAACACAATCACAAACTCCATATCGGTTGGATTTTCCCCCGAAATGAATTTTATTCCAGTTTTTACTGAGCATAAACCTCTACAATAATAATAATAATATTTCTTATATGTAAATTACAATAACCTTCCTTCCTAGTGTTTAGCAGCCCTAGAATAATAATACAATGCAATACAATAATAATACGGCGAATAGTATTGTGATATTGTAATATAAATACTATTATATAGAATTAATATATAATAGCTGTTAATCTTTAAATTAATTATTTCATATTATATTTTCATGCATCGATTAATTTGATCTATTTTTCATATACACTCAACCGCAAAAAAAACTGGACACTTAGATTTAGTCTTATAATTTTGTTAAATACTTAATATATATGTATATTAATCTTTTTAATTAAAATAATTGGTTAATCTATAGGTTATTTAAACAAAATCTGCCAAAAGTGAATAATTTTTATTGATTATTTACAAAAAAATACAAAATAAAAAAAAATAAAAAAATAAATTAACACATTTAAAAAAAAAAAATTATTCTTCATTTTTATTACAGTGAATGGTAGACTTCGCTACCCCAAGCGTTTCGGCAATGTAACGTAAGCTCCGGCCTTCTATCTAAGTTTGAAAGACCCATTATTCTGGACCGAAATAAAAATAAAACATTAATTAAAGAAAATGCTTGGTTAATAATTAAAGATGTTTAAACATGCGAAAAACTACTTACAGTTTAGAATAGACCAACTTCACGACAAATAAATCTAATCTGAGTTTTATCTAATTGTTTACTAATCCTGAAGGGATTAGTTCAATGGACTTAGACTCTAAATTCTCTGTAATAACTAGAATACCCACATAAAGAAAATTGCTGAAAATTAGCATTTAATACGACAAAAATGAAGTGTCCGGTTTTTTTTGCGGTTGAGTGTATATTCGTCTTAGTGAGTTGTGAAGGATAAAAATTAGGGTTGTTAGGAAGGACTAATTTAACATTAAAGCCTAAACGTATTTTGAGAATTCGAACAGAAGTCTGGCTTTTTTTTCAATTACCCATCCTATTTGCATTATAGGGTGTATTGTTGGCATATACATATTTAGTAGACTTACTTCGATAATCGTATATATAATTGTGATCAAATATATAAAATACAATAAAAATTAACATTATTTATTATATATATATATATATATATATATATATATATATACCCACTTCCCTTGCGTTTGGCTAATTATATGCCTTTTAGCAGCCCTAGAATAATACTACTATTGTATAGCATTGTAATAACGTATATAAATTCTATTGTATATTACTTATGTACTTATATATAAATAACAGCTGTTATCATCAGATTAATTATTTCATTATTAAATTTTGCTGTGCCATTTAATTCCGTCTATTTTTCAAATATATTCCTCTAGGTGAGTGTTTACGGAAACAATTTATGATTAGTTTACGTGAATTAATATAAATT
This sequence comes from Riptortus pedestris, assembly GCA_019009955.1. Lineage (NCBI taxonomy): Eukaryota > Metazoa > Arthropoda > Insecta > Hemiptera > Alydidae > Riptortus > Riptortus pedestris. The sequence goes on from CM032233.1 coordinate 16,002,162, forward strand.
ATAAATTATATATATATATATATATATTCTTCTTATTCTGGACCCAATTCTTCATATTTTATGGCAAGGGTCGCCAATGAAAAACATTTTTTCGGTGCAAACTTTATTGTAACTGCCCTACATGCTGCTTACTACTTGCTATCTCTTCAGGGGTTATCCCTTTTCATAAAAATATTAAAAATTAATAACATTGATTTAACAAAACCCTTAATAATTCATTGCTAAATTTGGTGTTAATAGGTGCCTGCATATATGGTATATTTATTAAATCTAATTATAGATTGCTCCTTACATTTCTGAAGTTGCTGTCTTAACCTACATCGGGGACCTCAGCATCAACTACCTCCTCAGTGAGCACAGTCGCAACGAATGTAAGAGGGAAACGAGCTCTTCAGAAATGTAAGTAGCAATCTATAATTAGATTTAATATCATAGATGTAGAAACCTATTAGTACAATATCTAACACTGAATTATTAAGGGATTTGATAAATTAATATTATTAATTTTTTATACATTTTTGGAAAAGGTGAACCCCTGAAAGGTAGGGTAGTTTCAATAAAATTTGTACCGAAAAAAATGTTTTTTATTGGTGACCCTTGCCATAAAATATGAAGAATATTTATTTCTTTCAACTTTATTGGACAAGTACAACTAAAAGGCAGCACTTAAAGACATACATACCAAATATTCCAGAATACATGAATACGGAAATTAATATAACTGACTTCTCATATAACACGACTAATAACAGGAAATGGCTCAATTAATACATTCACATAGATTCCAACTAAAAGACAACCCATTACGTCCTTGTGACTTCAGTACCCAACAAACGAGCCAACATTTAATATACGGCTACAGACTTTTGACAGGCGAAAGGCACATCAAAGTAAAGCATTGGCCTGTTGGTGAACGAGTTTTATTACATATTTTCAATAAACGAACAACTACGAACGTACTCTGAGAACGTTTATAAAACCAGGGGAAAGGAATAATTTTATGGATAATTTTGAATGTATATATACATATATATATATATATATATATATATATATATATATATATATATATTAATTCCTTATGTTGTTTTGATTTGTGCATATTTTTTTAAAATTATTATTTATTTTTTTCCTATTTATCTTAAACCTAATATGCGTTCTGTATTTAAAAGTGTATTCCTTTTATAACATTTATTTTCATTTTTATATATGTATTTTTTTTTAAATTTAGACAAACTAGAGCATAATTTTGCATAATATTATCAATATTTTAAAGCAAATACTTGGGAGGTACTCGTATTGCACGTGCCATGTAGAAAACAAATTCCCTCTCTGAAGGGTTACTTCAGTGAGGAAAAGAAATATATATATATATATATATATATATATATATATATATATATATATAAATATATAATTAGTTGGGTAACGATAAAACAAAAATTACGACCGCTAGAGCGTTAACAGAAAAATATATAGTTTTGAACGGACATCATGTTCGTCATCTTCTGGTCAGGATCGATGGACATTTGAGGAAAAATTTTCAAAAATTTCGTCATGGATACGATCTCAATACATGATTTCTCTTAAGGATAATCTGCTAACAGGGACCCAGGCAATTGTGGAATAGGAGTCAGGATCACTCTATTGGTTATAATTATGTTAGTCTACTTAAAAGGCAGATATTGATATCAATTTTAACAGATTTTGGAGGATGTACTCATAATACGATTTATACCAATGCTCTAGGGGTCGCAGTTTTCGTTCGATCGTTACCAAACTTTATATATATATATATATATATATATATATATATATATATATGTAATTGTAATTAAATATACATAATAGAATATAGATAATAGAATAAGTAATAATATTATTTGTTATAAATAAATAACAATAGCCCGTCTTCCTAGTTTTTGGCCAATTTCGCGACTTCTGGCAGCCCTAGAATAACAATACGATACAATAGCATAATGTTACTGTATAGAATTGTAATATTAATTCTATTATATATTATGTATATATAAATAATATATAATATGCTATTAATCATAATATTAATTAATATTTCAATATTAAATTTTGATGTACCGGTTAATTAGGTTTATATTTCAAATATATTTGTCCTATGAATTTTATGTATTTATATTCCTTTTATTATTTTCTTTTTATATATATATATATATATATATATATATATATTCTTTAATTTAGAATGACTAGTGCATAATTCTGAATAATATTATCAAAATTTTAAGACAAGTACATTGGACGTACTAGTATTGTACGAGCCGTGTGGAAATTAATTCCCTCTCTGGAGGGTTACTTTAATAAATATTTGTCTGAGTGAGTTATGTGTTAGGATGTATAATATTTAAGGGTTGTTAGCGAGTACTAATATAAATGAGTTAAGACAAACCAGTGAGTAGCGGCGAGGTGCTGTTAGCTGTAGGGGAGCCGGGAGTAGACTGTATTCAGGTCGCCTTTCTCCAGGGCTGGTCTCCCCGCTACTGTGCCTCCCTATCATCGGCCCGTATACCCCTACCAGAGTCGCTCCTCTCCTTGAGGGAAATACGCTATCCACGTTGTACACAAGACGCTATATAAAGTCCGTCACGCAGGGGCTGCGGAAACTAAGCGGATTTCGATTCTTAATGTTAGTGTTTTTTTAGCAGATTTCCCTTAAGGGAAATCAGCTAGTGAGGTCGAACTCATGACGCGATTTTCGAAAAATGTCTTCAAATGACCATCGATCCTACCCACGAGATGACGAAAATGAGGTCCGTCCAAAATTGTATATATATTTTTTATATATACTGTTACCGCTCTAGCGGTCGCAATTGTTGTTTAATCGTTACCAAACTCGGTATTTAGTAGTTTTATGCAAAAAGAAAGATCGAGTTCGTTAACGGCCGAAATTGGACGAGAGGAAGGAGGGGTTTAGATGAAGAGAATTTTGAAAATTCGAAATATCTCCGTTAGTATAAGTCGAATCGAAAGAATGTATAAAATCAATCTTATAGTAAATTAAATGTACTATAAATATTTTTATATACATTTATTCTCTATCTTGAATATTAACCATGATATTTGCATTTTTTCAGTTTTCAGCCCTCAGCAAACCCCCACTTTTACTCATGTTACATAAACAATTCTCGGTTATGTAATAAACCGCATCATTGGAAGCTTAAATGCCAAATATTGTTTCCAAGAGACATTTATGATAGGAGATACATGCAAATATGTTTTTGTGACCCCCCGTCTTAAATTCTTGGACTTCTAAAATTTTATAGATGAGATAACTGTTATTCTGATTCATTATAAATTACAGTAATAGTTATAGTAAATAGTTTTCAATAAAATTGATTTGTTATATTCTGATATGTTTCAGTTATTGCTTTTCTCTCCGGTGAGCCGTTGGCAGACCTTGTTTATATTCCAGCCGCTTTCCACCGGAAAGGGAGGGCAACGATTTCTTATTACCGTTTGTATTTATTCACTTAATATTCACAGTGGTGTTATTTGTAGCAGTATGTAGGTTTATCAATTATTAAACTTCTCGAGTGAAATGTGCTTAGTTTACGCAGCCCCTGCGTGGCGGACCTTTTTTTAAAATAAACGCATCGGTATTAAAAGTGTTTTTATGTGTGACCTTACCCCTTAACAAAGTGATTTCATATAATTGATTTCACTATTGAAACATAAATGCATCAAACAGTGGAAAACTATTAATTAATGCAACATGGGATAACTCACTTTCCAAATACACTGTTATTTCGTTATCGGACGAGGTCTTTTGTCGTTATAATACGATTTATATAGCAATATTTCGTTTCCTATTGATTTTTCAGCAAATATGCACATATTAAAAGTTGTTTACTTTTTTATTTAGAGTAACTGTTGATATATACACCTTTATGGTATACCGAATTATAAATGAGTTATATGCTTTTTTTTATTTAAATATATTTATTCGTTTATTTGCAACAATATTAAATATTACAAGCAAATGATGTGAATGATAACAATTGGCTTGAGGTGGGAAGTTGTCCATTGACAATACCCACATTGGAGGGAACATTGGATTGTACTATTTACAGTTATACTGTGCACTACACAAGAACTCTGGGCCACTTACGTCGTCTTGGGTTTTCTGGAATATGGGTAGATGAGAGTGATTCGACTAAAGGATTAGGATGTGCGGGAAGGAGAGAATGGAATTTCTGATATCGGGATTTTGCGAGGGTACTGACAAACGGAATGTTGAGGTCGTTATGCAGAGTTAAATAGGATACATAAAATGGGGAATCTGTAATTTTGCGGAGTATTCTGGATTGGAGGGTTTGGATTTTGGAGGAATTTGAAGGTTTAGTGGAACCCCAAAGTTCAAGTCCGTATGTCCATATTGGTCTGATTACTGTCGTACGAATCAATCGTTTGTTATGTAGTGATAGTTTAGATTTGCAAGCCTGAGAGGCCAGGAAAACATACTTTTTGATACCACGCCTCATTCTGTTTCCCCTGTGAGGGGCCATTCCCAGTAATTTCCTGATTTGTGTTCATGCTTAGAATCCCCTACTTTAGTCTATTGCCATTGGCTTGTGAGGCCGACTGCGCCCAATTGCTCCTTAATTTCGAAGATGATTTTTTTTCAAGATATATCTATTGCAATCGTCCCTTTTACTAAGATTAATGCTATTCTATATGGAAGTTCGTCGATATCTTGAGAAATAAGTGCTAGTCTAACTCTGGCCTCTCAGCCCGAATGCGCCTTATCAATTTTACTTGTTTTAGTTTAAGCTTCATTCTATTTTAATAAAGTTATTATTTTACGTACTAAATAGCATATTTGCTTTCCTTAGATCCTAGCAAATTCTGTCCTACCAGCGTTTTAAATTAAAATTAATTAGATGGGGAGTGGGGGGCTAAAATATGTGGGCGGCCTCTCAGGCCGTGTGTGCTCGATTTTGTTTCGTCCAGAGGTGCGCCCGACGGAGGGTTAAGGATGAGATGAGTTATGCGCTAAAGACTACAGTGGGAGTCAACACTTTTATATGACACAAAAGACTATGGCACGAAGACACAACCGAACTAAACGAAACTCCGTATGTGATTTGGTATTAACACCTCCCTGATTATAAGCTATATTAAAATTTCGAGGAACGAACGGGAGTGGGGGTTATAAGGAAGGCGTGAAATATAAAATCGTGATACTTCATAATCTATTCATTTTTGGGCAAACGTGCACATAACTAAAGTTCTTTGTTTTGTTATTTAAAGTAACTTTTGTTATATGCACTTTTGCCGTATAACGAAGTATAAATGACGTATACACGTAAAACTATAGAAGAGGTCAACAATGTTATAGGACACGAAAGACTAAATGGAAATCAATGAAACTCCATATTTTTGACTATAAACTATATTAACATTTTTAGGGGCGAACAGGAGTGGGGGTTGTTAGGGAGGCATCAAATGAAAAATCGTCATATTTCGTTTCCTATTGTTTTCTTGGCGAACCTTCACATGACAAAATATGTTTAATTTGATATTTAGATTAACTTTCCGTTCATGTGGTGCATTGGACCACTTTGGAGGAAATGAACATTTATTCATGGATGGCCCGGAATGGAGAATTCTTTCTATATTTATGAATAACTAACTCAGATACCCGACTTCGCTCGGGAATTCATTTGAGGCTGAATGGTGATGGTATTTTTTTGGGAATGACAATATTTTGACATTTCCCCGTCCCAATGTTTAAGGTTTATACCCGCCTTTGCTATGGATTTGGTAATAATAAAATTTATTATTTATGTTAGACTTCACTGTCTTCCATATTGTCATATTTCCCGTCTCCTGTGCATTTTGCATAGATTTGAATTATTAAGGACAAAATATTAACATAGATTTGAATTAATTTTTCCAGGTAAGGTACCTGGTAGTTCATATTGGAAAGAATTGTTGAGCATATTAATATTTCTACTCAAATTACTTGCTTCAAACATTTTTCACGAAAAAATGTATAAAATAAAAGTTACTCTAAATAACAAAGTAAACAACTTTTGTTATGTGCAAGTTTGTCGAAAAACAAATAGACAATGAAATGTAACGAATTTTTTTTTCAGGCCTCCCTTATAACCCCCACTCCCGTTCGAATCTAAAAATTTTAATGTAGCTTATAATCATGGAATAATTAAATCTAATTGACATACCGAGTTTTGTAATCTTCGGTTCAATCTTTAGTGAACAATAAAATTGTTGGGTCCCGCTAAAGTTTTAGTGTATATCTCGTTTATACTTTGTTATAAGACAAAACATTATATAACAAAAATTACTCTAAATAACAAAATAAACAACTTTTGTTATGTGTATATTTGTAGAAAAACCAATAGAAAACGAAATACCACTATTTTTAAATTCAGGCCTCTCTTACAACCCCCACTCCTGCCCGTCCCTAGAAATGTTGGTACGGCTTATTATAATGGAGGCATTCGTGCTAATACACATACCGAGTTTTATTTAGTTTGGTTGAATCTTTTGTGTCAAATTAAATTGTTCACTTCCGCTATAGATTTTAGCTTATATCTCGTTTATAAATAGGTATACGAAAAAAATGTATATAACAAAAGTTACTCTAAATAACAAAATAAACAACTTTTGTTATGTGCATATTTGCAGAAAAAACAATAGAAAACGTAATACCGCTATTTTTAAATTCTGGCCACCCTTACAACCCCCACTCCTGCCAGTTCCTAGAAATGTTGGTACAGCTTATTATAATGATGACATTAGTGCTAATACACATACCTAGTTTTATTTAGTTTGGTTGGGTCTTTTGTGTCAAATTAAATTGTTCACTTCCGCTATAGGTTTTAGCGTATATCTCGTTTATAAATCGGTATACGAAAAAAATGTATATAACAAAAGTTACTCTAAATAACAAAATAAACAACGTTTGTTATATTCATATTTGCCGAAAAACCAATAGGAAACGAAATATCGCTATTTTTAATTTCAGGCCTCCCTTATAATATAGTCTAAGTTGGGTTAGTAGTAATATACATACCTAGTTTCAAAAAATTCGGTTCAGCCGTTTATGCGTGAAAAGGTAACATACAAACAAACAAACAAACACGAAAGAAAAAAAATGCAGTTATGATGTCTATGACATGTGAAACGAAAAGTTATCGTGAAATTGCGCGAAAAAAATCAATGTACAGACAGAGGTTACAATTTTATATATATATATATATATATATATATATATATATATATATATAGATATGGTTTATACAATAATCTATGATTATGTTATATATAAAAAAGATATATGCGCAGGAAACGGATAATATGAAAATATTGTGTATTTTGTAGAACTAAGTAAATAACAAATACTTTTATTATTAACACATTCCCAGCACGCCGGACTCGGGTGTAAATCCTAAGCATTGAGACGGAAAATGTAAAAATATTGTACAAAGTAAAGCCCCCCAAATATACCATCATCATTCAGTCTCAAATGATTTCCCGGCGAAGCCGGGTACCTTTGCTAGTTTACTATAAATATTATTATAAACATTTTTTTCTCTTTATTGAATATTGCATGTTTCGTTTTTGTTTGTTGATGATGGCATGATAATACTGAAAGATCCTGTAATTAAACATCTTCGTGGGGAGAATTACTGTCTATAAGACCGGTTTTTCTATTTTTCCTACTCTTATAACGTTAACAAGGAAATGAAATTAAACGCTTGACGTTCTCTTAATTAGGAAAGGTAAATTAAGAGTAATTTAATAAATAACTGTTCCGACCAATGGTTGATTCATTACCTTCACGTAAAAACCTTCAATTCTCTAGAGGAAGTTAAAAATCACAAAGAAGCTATATTTTATAAGGTATAGGTATAACTCAATTTTCAACTACTCGCCATTCATCATATTATTCATTATCAATCATATTCATTTCTGCTTGTCGCTAGGAAATAAAAAAAAATGATGAGTCACGTTTTTCAAGTGTCTTTATTTTCATGGTACATGTCTTTCTATAAAAATATTCTTTTCTTAACACGCTATAAACTACTTAGTAATTATTCAATTACTACAAGTAGAATAGCAGAGCAATACACATGAATTTACAAATCAATGGCCCCACATAAAGAAGTACGTTTATTAAGTTGTATTTCTTCAGGAGTCTGCCATTTTCTGAAAGTCTTCTTGAGCTGAAAAATAATTAAAATGAAAATTTGTTAATTGTTTAGGTCATCATGTAAAAAATGTATTACAAACTGGACTATTAAAAGTCCGTCGCGCAGGGGCTGCGTTGACTAAGTAGATTTCCCAAGTTCAATGAGAGCAATATTTGGTATTTAGCTTCAAATAAAGTGCTTCATAACATAATAGAATATTGTTAATATGAGATGAGTAGGAGTGGGGCTTTACTGAAGACCGAAAACTACAAAATCCAAATATCTCAGTTAATAATCAAGATAGTGAAAAAATGTACATAACAACATTTATAGATCATTTAATTTTCAATAAGATTGTTTCTGTACAATTTTTCAATCCGACGCACAATAACGGAGATATTAAGAATTTTCGAAATTCTCCCCCTCTAAACCCCCCCCCTCCCTCCCCTTAGTCCGATTTCAACCGATAACGAACTTTTCTTTCTTTTTGTATAAAACGATTATATATCAAGTTTGGTAACGATAAGACAAAAATTGCGACCGCTAGAGCGGTAACAGACACAACACACACACACACACACACACACACACACACACACACATATATATATATATATATATATATATATATATATATATATGTAAACAGTTTTGAACGGACCTCATTTTCTCCATCTCCTGGGTAGGATCGATGGACATTTGAAGACAAATTTTGAAAATCGTGTCATGAGTACGACCTCCATAGCTGATCTCCATTAAGGGAGATTAAATATCGAGTATGATACTGATCACATAAAACGTTTCTAGCCCAGAATCCATGTAGAACAAGTAGGATGATATCTATTCTACATAATAGATCCTAAAATTTGTGACCTTGCTTTATACAAAAACCGATTTGAAATATGTGGCAAAGAACAGCTGATTAGCATAGATGTGCCGTGCCATCTTAGTTGTTATCAGTAATAGAGTGACTGACCTGGCGGAAGGTAGTCCGATGTTAATAGCAACTGTTGCTAATGAGGTCGTACTCATAACGCGATCATCGAAACATTTCCTCAATGTCCATCGATCCTACCCTTTAGATGACGAAAATGAAGTCCGTTCAAAACTTTATATATATATATATATATATATATATATATATATATATATATATATATATATATACTAGCTCAGATACCCGGCTTCGCCCGGGAATTCATTTGAGGCTGGATGGTGATGGTATTTTTTTGGCATGCTTTACTTTGCACAATATTTTGACATTTACCTTCCCCAGTGTTTAGGGTTAATACCCGTCGTTTCTGTGGATTTGTTAGTAATAAAATAAATTTTTTATGTAAGGCTTCACTGTCCTCCATATTGTCATATTTCCCGTTTCCTGAGCATTATGCACAGATTTAAATTATTAAGTACAAAATATTATAATAATATATAATGATTTGAATTAATTTTTCCTGGTGAGGTACCTGGTAGTTCATATTGAAAAGAAGTGTTGAGCAAATTTCTCTAAATAACAAAATAAACAACTTTTGTTACGTGCATATTTGCTGAAAAAGCAATAGGAAACGAAATATCGCTATTTTTAATTTCAGGCCTCCCTTATAACCCCCACTCCTGCCCGTCCCTAGAAATGTTAGTATGGCTAATTATAAGGAAATCCTTAGTATTAATTCACATAGCGAGTTTGGTTTAGTTCGGTTGAGTCTTTTGTGCCAAATAAAATTGTGGACTCCCGCCATAGTTTTTAGCGTATACTCATTTATACTTCCGTATACGGCAAAAGTGCATATAACAAAAGTTACTCTAAATAACAAAATAAACAACTTTTGTTATGTGCATATTTGCTGAAAAAGCAATAGGAAACGAAATATCGCTATTTTTAATTTCAGGCCTCCCTTATAACCCCCACTCCTGCCCGTCCCTAGAAATGTTAGTATGGCTTATTATAAGGAAATCGTTAGTATTAATTCACATAGCGAGTTTGGTTTAGTTCGGTTGAGTCTTTTGTGCCAAATAAAATTGTGGACTCCCGCTATAGTTTTTAGCGTATACTCATTTATACTTCCGTATAAGGCAAAAGTGCATATAACAAAAGTTACTCTAAATAACAAAATAAACAACTTTTGTTATGTGCATATTTGCTGAAAAAGCAATAGGAAACGAAATATCGCTATTTTTAATTTCAGGCCTCCCTTATAACCCCCACTCCTGTTCGTTTTAGAGAATATTAATATAGCCTAAAGTCTAAGTTGGGCTAGTAGTAATATACATACCAAGTTTCATAAAATTCGGTTCAGCCGTTTATGCGTGAAAAGGTAACAAACAAACAAACAGACACGAAAGAAACAAAATGTAGTTATGGTGTCTATGACATGTGTCTGTTAACGCTCTAGCGGCCGCAATTTTTGTCTGATCTTAACTCGATATGTCAACATTTTATGTAAAAATGAAGTTCAAGTTCGTTAACTCTTAAAATGGACCAGGGGGGGGGGGGTCAGACCGGAAGAAAAGTCGAAATTTCTCCGTTGTCGTGCGTCGGATCGAAACATTGTATAGAATCAATCGTATTGCAAATGTGATGTTCTATAAATGTTATTATATACATAATTTCTCTAAATTGAATATTAACCGAGATATTTTCATATTTTTGAATTTGGCCACGAATAAACCCCCACTCCTACTCATATTATTTTAACAAAAAGCTCTTATATTATGAAGCACTTTATTTGAAGTCTAAATGCCAAAAATTGCTTTCATTGAAATTTTAGGTTTTGAGATAAATGCAAATACGGAACGCACTAGGAAAATCTGCTTTTTTAACGCAGCCCGTTTCTTTTAGTAGATTTCCCTTAGGGGAAATCAGCTATTGAGGTTGTACTCATGACTGAATTTTCGAAGTTTTTCTTCAAATGTGCCATCGATCCTTCCTAGTAGATGACGAAAATGAGGTCCGTTCAAAACTGTATATATATCTATATCTATATATATATATATATATATATATATATATATATATATATATATATATATAGATCTATCTATCTATATATTTGTCTGTTACCGCTCTAGCGGTGGCAATTTTTGTTTGATCGTTACCAAACTCAATATTTAGTCGTTTTATGTAAAAAGAAAGATTGAGTTCGTTAATAATTGAAATCGAACCAGTGGGAGGGGGGGTTTAGAGGGGAGGATTTTCTAAAATTTGAAATATTTCCGGTACTATTCGTCGGATAGAAAAAATGTATAGAATTAATCTTATTGCAAATTTAATTTACTATAAATATTGTTATATACATTTATTCTCTATTTTGCATATTAACCGAGATATTTGTATTTTTATTAAATTTGGGCCGATAACGAACGTTTTGAGACTCCCGCCAAAAAGTAGTTTGGCCCTTTGCCGTAACTGTTCGGCTTACGTATGGAGATTTCTTTACTGTATAACTTCACGCGGGGAATCTGCTTAGTTTACGCAGCCCCTGCGTGACGGCCTTTTTTAGTTATAAACGCCTAAAGAGGAGTGAAACACCTAGAGCCTTTTTTTAAAATGAACGCATGGGTATTAAATGTGTTTTTATGAGTGACCTTATCCCTTCGAACAAAGTGATTTTATATAATTGATTTCAATATTGAAACATAAATGCATCAAGCAGTGGAAAACTATTAATTAATGCAACATGGGATAACTCACTTTCCAAATACACTGTTATTTCGTTATCGGACGAAAGGTCTTTTGGCGTCTTTCCGTTGCTGTCTGTTTTGGATAGAGATGCTCCTGCTGCAACTAGCATGCAGCAAATATTTTTGTTCCTAGAAGCAACCGCTTTGTGAAGTGCTGTTTGACCACTGAAAAAGAAAAAAAAATGTGTAGTTAAAAAATAGTATTAAAAAAAATGGTATGAAGCATTTAACATTTTCTACATAGTAACGCATCAATCAACACACAATTTTCGTGTATGCCAGCCGAAGCTTGACTCTCACAAAGGAAAAGAGCGTTAATTAAGTAGATTCCCACGTGTCGCCATGGTACGCCGATGTACCCATTTGAAATTAGATATACAATTTCATCACTAATCACTAGCCTATTAACCAATCGATGGCGGGAGGTCAACAAAATAGAAAAATCTCAAATGACTATTTAAACAACTTTTAGCAGATTTCCCTTGAGGGAAATCAGCTATTGAGGTCGTACTCACCTACGCGAGTTTTGAAAAATTTCCTCAAATGTCCATCGATCTTACCCAGGAGATGACGAAAATTTGATCGTTACCAAACTGCATATTTAAGCGTTTTACGTAAAAAAGAGAGATCAAGTTCGTTAATGGCTGAAATCGGACAAGTGGGAGGGGGGGTTTAGAGGGGGAATTTTTGAAAATTCGAAATATCTCCGTTATTATGCGTCGAATCGAAAAATTGTATAGAAGCAATCTTATTGAAAATTAAATTTACTGTATTTTTTTTACATACATTCTGTTCTATACATTTATTCTGTATCTTGAATATTAACCGAGATATTTGCATTTTATGCATCTGTGTGGTCGGCAGGAGTCGGCTATGTTCGGGACTCTCCGCCGAGAGCTAGTGCGGGCAGTTTCGGTAACTATTCGTCCCTCGTGAATAGGTTTAGAGATTCCTTAGTACTACTGTTGTTATTAGGCGGATTTCTCTATTGTAAAACTTCATGTGGGAAATCTGCTTAGTTTACGCAGCCCCTGCGTGTCGGACTTTTATTTCTCTACTAGTTTCGCGTCCAAATGACGCATCATCAGGAGAAATATATACTACAAAGAGGTAACCAAAACTAGCGGCTACATCGTTATATAGGACCTTCCACTGACCGTGTCAGCCAGAAAATGGCTTACAAAGTACGGCGGGTCAAGACAGCTGATTAAGATGGATACGTTCCGAAATATTATTATTATTTATTAACGTCTACTTTTTACTACTATGGCTAATTGGGGCGGGTTATCTACAAGTTACCACCCTTTTCTACCCAGGGTGGGACTAACGATTTTATTTAATGAGTTTGTCACTAAATGAAGTCCTATTGCCTGGCGGGAATCGGACTCGTCATTCTAAGTTTTACTAAGTGAGATTAAGGCCAACGCTTAACTCACATGGCTAACCCGTCCCGAAATAAAAATAGCGATTATCCCTAATGTTGTGTAGTCTGAATAGTAAAGGAAAAATTTAAATTGAATAAACATCAATTAGCTAAAATTAAAGTTTCTAATGAATTAAAAAGAATGTATAATTCACATGTTTAATCTCTGTTAGCAGATTTCCCTTAAGGGAAATCAGCTATTGAGGTCGTACTACTGACGCCATTTTCGAAAAATTTCTTCAAATGTACATCGATCCTATCCAGGAGACGAAAATGAGGTCCGTTCAAAATTATATATAAATATATATATATATATATATATATATATATATATATATATACAAAGCGTTAACAGACACGCTCTAGCGGTCGAAATTTTTATTTGATCGTTACCAAACTCGATATTTAAACGTTTTATGCAAAAAGACAGATCAAGTTCGTTAATGGCTAAAATAGAACCATTGGGGGGGGGGGGGTTTAGAGGGGGATTTTCTAAAATTCCTATACGTCGGATCGAACAATTGTATACCCCGTAGAACCAATCTTATTGCAAATTAAATTTACTAGAAATAATGTTCTATACATTAATTCTCTATCTTGAATATTAACCGAGATATTTGCATTTTTATGAAATGTGGGCGTATATCGGACGAGTGAGTTTCCCGCCAAAAGCTAGTTCGGTGAATTCCGTAACTGTTCGGCTCTCGTATGGACATTTCTCTATTGTATAACTTCACGAGGGAAATCTCCTTAGTTTACGCAGCCCCTGCGTCACGGACGTTTTTCTTATTGAACACCTTTTTTTTCTATTTTTCATAATGTGCCTATTTTGTTTCACTTTCCTCTTGCTTATATTTCTTACTTTTTTTAGTATACTTACGTTTTCAAAATCAAAGTTATGGGTGTATTTAATCACGTGGTCAGCTAGGGACGATTTATTGACCTTATTATCAACATTTATCACTTGTTTTCTGATTCTTCTTTTGAAAAAAAAAACTATCGGCCTACAATTGTAGAGTACATGTCAACAATATTTGTAACATTTTTCATTCCACCACATAAGAACCTAGATATTTCCTTCTTCTTTTTTTCTGCCCCCTCTTCTGGCGTGTTATTAGCCATTAATGAACTTGATCTGCAGCTATTAAATAAAGTCCGTCACGCAGGGGCTGCGTAAGCTAAGCAGATTTCACACGTGAGGTTTTACAGTAGAGAAATCTGCCTGCTAATAACAGTAGTATTAACGAATCTCTAACCCAATTCACGAGAGACGAGCAGTTACGGAAACGGCCAAACTAGCTTTCGGCAGAAAGTCCCAAAAATAGCCGACTTTTGCCGACCACACACCCAATACAAATGCAAATATCTCGGTTAATATTCAAGATACAGAATAAATAAATAGAACAATATTTATAGTAAATTTAATTTTCGATAAGATTGATTCTAAACAATTTTTCGATCCGACGCATAATAACGGAGATATTTCAAAATTTCAAAAATCCCCCTCTAAACCTCCCATCCCACTGGTCCGATTTCAGCCATTAACGAACTGGCCTTTCATTTTACATAAAACGATTAATTATCGAGTTTGGTAACGATGAAACAAAAATTACGCTTGCCTACTAAGGACAGTGTCACAGGACATGGATGGACATTTGAAGGTTTTTTTAAGTCCCTGAATGTGATATCTGCTAATGGAAACGGTTATTTTCGAACGGCATAATGAATTTATCAATTGAGGGGTCTATGACATATTAAAGAATAACACCATGGATGCCAAGCGATATTAGAAAGGTGATCTTGGAATATATTTAAAAAAGTTTAGCAAATCCGAAGGCGATGGAACATACAATCAGTAGTTGTATTATGAAATATCTTATTTAGACGTGTCTGTATGCTCTTCCTCTTATGTAGGATAAATACGTATAAAATTGTAAATACGACTGCAACTGAAGTATAGGTGTGAGAGAGGAGTGACCCCAGAAATCTTCAATCATTTATACAAGTTGTTTAAAGAAAAATATAAAAAAAAACAAACAAAAAAACAAAGAGGATAGGCAAATGACACAAGGATTCCAGTAGTGGTTACTTCGATTTTTCGCGTACTTACATTCCAGTATTAAGATTATGGTCAAAGCAGCTAATCATTTTGATGTCCTTGTCATTAGATTGGCTCTACTGGACAACATCTTTATTGAATGTAGGAGGACTTTTTAATGTACTTTCGCTTAATGGTAAATGGAATTCCTCTTCGTTTAAAATAAAGAACAAGAATATGTAAGATTACAAGATTTAGATTTTAATTCAGAGCTCAGTTACTTCAAAACGAATAATATTAGGCCTTCATATGTGTATAGAAAAGTGTACACATCAAATTGGGCTTGAAAAACAAAATCACTTACTTGAGCTAAACTAATCATTAGAAGCGCATATCCCATCAATGCGCCAAACAGCTCCTGTTTTATAACTTCCATAAACATTTAACACAAGGCTATTTCAGAAAACTCCATTCCTATGGAAAGGGACCTGGGGCAAAGATGTCGAAACCTGATTGGTTATTTAATGTATGCCATGCTTGGTTCACGACCTGACCTTTGTTACGCCGTGATTCATATAACTCGACCCGAGGATCGTGCTTACGGATGTCTTGTAGCTCAGTAAGCGCACGAGGCGAGACATTTTTAGGCGCCTCCTAGCTCGGTTCAAATCCCTTTCATGTGCCAGTAAAATAAAAAGATTTTAGAAAATATTCTAGACCAAAAGTTGCGTGTTCCTTTCCCCCATCATGAGAGTAATATGACTGGATCAAAAGCATGAGACCTTGGGAAAGCTGGAGCTTATGAATATGGAAAATGACTTCCTTGTTCAGCTGAATAAAGATCTAGGAAGTCATACGCGTCGTGGGAATGGAGTTACATTTATGCTTAAATATTTCATTCAAAGATAATATAGTCGTATTCTAACTATTAATTTTGTCGAATAAATATATTTACACTTGTTAGGAGAAACCTACTTTAAGCAACTATAAATTAAATAAATAGTCTCTTGTAAAAATTAGATGAAGCTTACAGCTGATTTTGGGGGAATTTGTTTGAGCTAGAGAATATATCAAATGGTATCAGTTGATATATACTTTTCTGGAATGCAAGAAAAGCTGGGTTCAAATCCCAGCTGGCTCTGTCATTTTTAATCTAAAATTAAAAGTCGAAACCTTAAATTTTGTTCTCAAGTCCATTATTGTCCACAATGAGGGAGGTGTTGCTCGCTCCCCTAAAAACTCAAAACAGAAAGATGAGAGAGAAAGAATAGATAAATGAGAAGTAAACGAAGAGATGATAAAAATGGAAAAGTTATTAAGTGTTGTTATTATAATTATTAGATAGAAAATTAATGTTGCATATAATAAATGTAACATGGTCCCCACTGTGTTTGAACTTCCGGATGATCATGCTAAAAGAAGGCTTGTGTCATAATGGTGTAGTAGATTATTGAGGGTCACTTATTATGGAGAAATTTTTATAGACAGACTATAAAGTTTGGCAAATATAGAAATATATTCTCAATTCTATTTAGCTTTTTGGAAGTGATGTAATAATTTGTGTTAAAACAAACTAACATAATTATTTTGATAAAGAATTATTTTATTTCACTTACTTCCTTTGCTCAGTCATGTTGAGGATCTGGTGTGGAGCTGATGTAATTAAATATTTTATTATATCTCTTTGCCCGTAGTAAGCTGCTAGATGTAGGGCTGTCTCTCCATTTGAGTTTTGCGATAAAAGTGAATATCCTTCTGTGTGAAGTTCTTTCAACTAAAATAGGTTCAATAGTCAAGTTAAATACGAATGAACAATGATCTTAAAAATATCATATTAACACAAAATATACCTTAACCTGAGAAATTAATTATTTTCAAAGGTACTTTAATATTTACTCATACTTACAGTAGTGTATGAAGACTGAAATCATACTGTAATAAAATTTGATTAACGTTTATTATTCAAGAGTATGGTACCAGCTTTTGAATTTATATTTATTCTGTACAAGATAAATTATACATTTTTCTTTGTCAATAATTTCAATTAATAAATAACCTGCATTAATTTTTTGTCAGCTTATTCTTTGGACATTTTGAGTTCTTATGCATTCTTGTTAATGTACTTTTATTTTATCTTTTCACACAGAAGCAGTCTATGTCATGGATTATCATTAGAAACTAGGGAGAACTGAATGCAGGAAGTACATGAAGCCGCGCTGTTCACCGGTCCACTTCTCCATGGTTACTAACTTCCAAACGTCTAGAACATTCCGGTCACTGCTACTTCCCCCACCATACACCTCCTCTACTACACTGGCTTTGTTAAATCGTGCGGTTTGACTGCCCCACCCTGTATTTCCGCATCACAGCAAGTTTGGGTCCAAATAAGAATGGGCTGAGCAACCATTTCATGTGTAATCCTTTACAATAAAAGAACTCTAAATTCATATGAAACTATAAACATACTTTTCACCTTGCAAAATAACACAAAGAAATTTATAATATTATGTCTATAACAGTAAAATACTTCAAAAGAACTCCAATGGGGAAAAATTGATTTTACAAAGTATAATTGATATAATATTATATATTTTTAAAAATGAAGCTAATGCATATTAATAATTATGATTTCGGAGTTACAAATTAAGTTTTAATTAGCCACGACTAAGGAAGATGGGCAAAGAGCAAAATTACTGTCTTGTAAAAAGTAGTATTTATCAAAAGCGTTTTACTAAGCACAATAATCTTCTTCAGCCCAAGTATTGTATTGAGATTAGATTACTACTTGTTCTTATGTTTGATGGATAAATAGTTTTATATCGATTATCCGACTCAACACTGCCAGCCTCTTGGCACACAAATTAATTACTATCAAAACATTTTTTTTTTCTCAAACTAACTGGAGAATAACTGGTTTAACGGCTCAGGTTAGCCATGTGAATTAAAGCGTTGACCTTTATCTCACATGGTAAACCTAGAGTGGGGAGTTCGATTCTCGCCTGGGCAAAGGAAATTATTTAGTGACGAAATTCATTAAATAACATCCTAAAATCCCACCCTGGCTAGAAAAGGGTGGTAACCTGTAAATAACCCGTCCCAATTAGCCTAAGTTGCAAAAAGCGGACGTTAATAAATAATAATAATAATGAGGTAGTGAACTTCCAGTAACCATTTTCAGGTATGTAGATAATATTTAAGCACAAGTTTCTCTATATATAGGTTCGTACAAGTTATGTTTAGCTTTTTAAATTCATGTAATGACTTGCCTTCTTCAAGTCTCCATTCCTAGCTGCCTCAATAACATGATTTGAGGATTTTCCAAAAGCATTCCTGAAATAAAAAGAAAGAAGCATTTTGAGGTAAATCTATTACTTTGCTTTATAGTTATAGGAATAGAGGTCTTATTGATTGACATAGTTGAATTAATGATGCAATTATATTTCCTTTCTGGGGAATAACAAATTCAAAAATAACAACCAATAAATAATAACTGAAAGATGTGGGAAAATCCAATTATTTTCATTTAATATAGAGAGTCTTCACAATAAATGCATCTATTTTAAGGGAAGTTACTGACGAATAACTGCAACTGATACATTAAAGCTTTTTAAATTTTAGTTAAAATATAAAATTGTCACTTTGTATGTAAATTTGGATTGTGTAGGCAATTATAATTTCAATGTCACTGAATGACTATTTGATAAACTACCAACAATTTTTGGTGTCTTTACTTGTGTTCATTTGGTCTTATCTTTCCATTGGAAAAATATTTAACAACTTGTAATTAAAACATGTTTTAGTCTTATTACTGTATAGTTTTTATTAGCTTGATATGATTTTTCCTCCTTAATTATTTGTCGTTAGGTTTTTTAAGATCCTTAATCAGATTAATGACATTTCTGAGGCCTACCAATTCAACAGTATGACTCAACATCTCACACAACCGTACACATCTACTGGCATCCTCTACATATATGTATATGTATTAGGTTGTATCAAACTGTATTTGTATAGTCACAATTTTGGATTAATGTTGTGGAATTGACAAAAAGAGTATTCGTATATACAATGAAATTAGTCTTTGTCCTTGTTTTATTTTTACTGCAAATATTATACTACACATAAATTACAAGCACGCAATAATAGCTTTATACATATTTGAAAGAGACATTTGAGGTTTGAAAGCCAACAGCACCTCTAAAAAATGTGAGGGATGTTTTTTCTGATAATTTTCTATATTGCCTAGAAAAAATTAATCTTGAATTTTGTGTTTTTTTAGTCCTTCTAAAAAACAGTTAAAAGCTAACATTTTTATTCGTGGAGAACATTACATTCTCATCTTGTAACATTTCCAAGACTAATTAAAATTTTCAGAAATATAATTAAAATTTTGTTTTAGGTTCATTCTTGTAAAAAACTGATATTGATAATGGTATTTAACTAATTTTGAAAAATAAATTTTATATGTAGTTTAGGGTATTCAAAATGTGAATACTTTTTCAGGGAATCATTTTCACCAACAGTGATCTGCTTGTTCTAAGTGGATATGAGTCTCAAATTCTTGAGGAATGACTTTCGTCAGCGCCCAACTTTTTGGGCAACATCTACTCCACTCGTATGCAGACACTTTCCTCAAACCTCAGGTGATACCAGCCACTTACTCTTGGGGAATGAGTCTGTCATACTTCAGTTCCAGAAGTTTGAAGAAATAATTAGCTCATATTCCAATTTATTTTTACTACCTATATACATTTTATGATTACATAAAAAATTGGGTGTATATTCCAAGTCAAATTCTAACTGTACTTCTTTCTAATTTTGGTTGCTATTAGAACTGATTAATTATCCCATAAGAAAGTGTATGGCAAAAGACAGCTCTTCTTTCTTTACTAATATACATTTTGATGCCTATTTTATATTCTTCCCTTTATTTTTGTGTAACACGAATTAGCCAATGAACTCCTAAATATCCACCCAAATACATTCAACTGTCTAGTGAACTAGAAGATAATGGCATTATTAATTTTAAAATAGTGTAAATAACAAAGAGGGTTGTTTGTAGACTCCACAATTCCAGAAATAAATTTACAATAATAAAAAAATTAATTTCTTCCAGGGTTATTTTTTATTAAAAGCAGATTCAGCCGTAGTGTTCTCTCATTAATATAAACAATTTCATAAAGCCTATGAAGAAATTCTCAAAATTCATCTTATTTTAATGGTTTTTATTTATTTTTTGTTAAACTGACATACATGAAATTACTATATCTATAGCCCCTTGATATGGCCACATGTGTGCCTTATACTGTGTTGTTTTATTCCATTCTTCGACAAATAAAACTGGCAGTACATATTTAATATACCAATAGTAGGCTGGCCATTCCACTGTTGTTTATGTGATTCATAGACTGTTTAATGCTATTTTTTGTAGATATCATGCATCAGTGATTGTTTATATTTTTATGTTAGATTTTCTTTAACCATATTTGTCCTAAATTATTTGATAAATCTTTTGTACTTCTGCTTCTGTTTTCTTTAATAAATTGAACATAACTTAATATGCTCTGTGTAATGCTTCTGTGCACATTTAATTTTTATAATATGTCTTCCAACCTTTTTAGGAAGCTTCTTATCTATACTGAGAAGTGTAATAAATTTTATTAGTTTAAATTGTTTTATGATTAGAAGCCTATCAAATTTATCGGCATTAGTACTAGTATAAAAATATATTAGGTTCTTTATGAACTCATTCTCCATTTGTTTTTCTAATATTTCATTTTATTCTTCCTCTACACCTCCTCCTTTCTTCTTTTAATTTTTTTGAAATTCATTGAATATTTCCAAACTAAAAAATGTATGTTCTCTCCAATATCATTTTTCATAACTTCTTGTAAATAATTTTCACACATCATTCAGTATGCTAAACTTACTTCTTTAGAATAGATTTATCTTTTCATCCCTACTTTCTATGCAACCTGGGTGTCTCAACATTATTAAAATTCTGCATCTGCTACACAGAAAAATACTCCCCTCACAATTCAATGGGGTTACTGTAACTTCCTTACCTCATCAGATAATAAAATAACATTAACGTTGATACATTACAGACTGAAACATTAAGACAGTTAAGCCAGTAAAAAATAAAATAAACATAAAGCAGTAATTCATAGTACAGGAAGCATTAATAATTTGAATTATTTTAAATTCAAATAAGCTTTGCTCTTTTTCTTAATCTATTTGGAGGAGTGAATGGATTAAAATTCAGCACCTGCTGTCAGGATACATGATCCGGAAGCCAGTTGCCACACTAAAAGTTTTGGATAATAAATTGGTGGTTAGGGGTGCTTCTATCTTACGGCAAATTTCTTTTACTGATTTCCTATATTCTCCATTTTCATTAGGCAAAGGTTCGTCATTTATAACAATTGAGATTTTTCTTGACTGTTCACTGTAATTAAAAAAATAATATCTTATTTAAATTATTAGTTCAGCCAACTATTGTGCAGGAGTGTGTCATATTACGTCACTAGTCTCATTATTATGAATATTCAAAAAAGCTTTATATGATGAAAAGTTTAAATATATATATTTAAAAAAACCTGTTTTCATACATCAAATCCTTTCTCTCGTAGTCTGAGGAAGGAGAAGGAAAAGCGGTTTCCATTTCTGTGACATCCATTGGTTCAAGAATGTAAAGATCCTCATTGGAAATATCGGTTATATAGTGCAAGTTTTCTTGTGCTTTGTCAATCCGGAAAAATCTTTCCGCAGTGCATGCTATAGTTATGAATGAGAAAAAAGAAAATACAAGTTATAATATTATTTGATGATAATAATGATTGATTAATAATATATATATAATTTAGCTACTTCTTTTATTTCACAGTCTTAATTAGAATTTTTTTCTCATCGCACAAGATAAAATCATTTCTTCTTGTTTTTATCAGACAACAAGTAGTCATGTGATAATTGTTCTTATGAGATTGATTAATCATTTACTCGACAAAGGTGATATTCTTTTGATATAATATGATTTCATTCCTAAAGTATCCACTTATTTTCCAGTTCAAATTCATCCTCATAATGTGCTAATAAGATTCAGACAGTTTCTTTTTCTTTCCTGTTAACATTTTCTCAATAGTTTTCTTTTGATTATTTTATTAAATAAAATATCTAAAGGATTTTTCCATGCCTGAACAATCATTACAATTTTTAGCTGTACATCACGTTATGTTTCATCCAAATACATTAGGAAAATTAATATTGAAATCAAATCAAATATTTCTTAGATAGTTCTTAAAATGTAAAATATAATATATATAAAACCTAATTCACTAATCCTGGATATCATCTATCATCTTTACTACAATAGGAAAACAAGCTTAATTTCTCAGCATGTATAAACACATAGTTCTTGCCTACAATAATTAATTCCTGAGCTCTTTTAATATTAATAAACATTAATCCTACTGATTATAGGCTTTTTGTTAGACTCATATAGATTTCGTTTAATTTAAGTAAAAATTATTAGATGATTTTTGGGATTGCTGGGTCAGCTATTGAAGTGCTCAATTGGAGTGAAAGAGTATTTTTACAGTTTATGATTTTAGAAATGAATTATGATTAAATGCCAAGTCTACCATGCAGGTTTGTGGAATACATCACAATTCACTTCATCATATCTATCATTGAACAGCAATGTTTAGATTCGTAACTAAAAAACTAATACAGACTCCTACAAACAAAAACAATCGTGAAAAGTAGTTAAACCACACGGACGAAGCAAATTGGTTTAATAAAGACATAGTCAGTAGAATAATGAAAAACATAGAGATGTGCACTCTCTTTGGAAGAGCCATTGAATGTATACCCAAGCAAAAATGGTGCACTATCTAATATTTTGGGTACCATGTCTGAAAACATTGATTGTGTACTTGGCATGGCAGGCTACAAGGTGTCATATAAAAGCTTGAGCAACCTATGCAGCATGATTTTTGCAAGAGTAGATTTAACTCCGATGAAGCAGAAACATTTTTCGACCAAAGAAGAGAATTATTTTTTTCGTAATATTGAGATCTTTCCTAAGCATTGTATTAAGTGGGTAATGAATACTTAGAGGATAATTTATTGAAAAATATTAAGTCCAGTTTCTTTTCTTTCACCAATACTTCTTCGTAGGCTAGAAACTTATGGACATTACAACGTACATGTTATTAATGATTATTTTAATAAAAGTTAAAAAGAAGAAATTGTTGTCATGAAACCATTAACTTCAAAAATCATTAATCATGTAGCCAAAAAAAAAGTTTTTGATCAATTGTCAATAAGTCAACTTGTTTCCTCTCTACTAGAATAATCACGTTTTTCTTCAAGTCAATACGATAAAAAAAAAATATAATAAAAAAAGTCTGTAGAAAGCTTTGCCATTGACAGTTGAAATGGTTTAAATCTGAGTAAAAAATGTTTAGTATATCATATTTTAAATAAATATCACCTTAATTTCCAAAAGTATACATATATATATATATATATATATATATATATATATATATATTCTTATTATTTAAATGTAATGAAATACTAACAATCAATAAAACACCAATCACTTGATAAATTCAATTGGGCACTTGAAAGCAAATCATTTACTTTACTTCGAACCTGTTCAAGATCAGTGTCTAGAGAAACTTCCAACTCTCCAAATTGAAAAGCTGAAAAAATATTAATACACTAATTAGGATCTTAACATTTGTAACATAATAGAATATAATTATAATAATACACAACGAAAATTGATCCAATATTTAAAAATATAAGCAAAACATGCCTCAAATCATAAAATATTAATTTTGCAGGCAAAGTACCCTTTTATTTAAACCTTTTTAAAAAGCTCGAGTTATTGACCCTGCAATTTTTTTAATAATCAAAATGTTTATGCATCTTCACCTTCAAAAAGTAAGACTAAATAGTGCAAAAACTATGCTGTGAGCTCGTACACTTCAATTCATTATTGTTTCTTTAGGAGAAAAAGCCTATCATCACCCTTACTTTTAAGGAACTTGAAAATGGGGGGAAACTGTTCTTTAACAGTTATTTATCGAATACTCCTATTCAATCAATAACTCATGTTGCCTGAGCACCACAATTAAGCACCAACTATTTAATGTTGAGTGAGGCAAGAGACAATTTCCTACGTCTCTTCAAATTTCTGGAACATCTCAAACTAGGCTCACACTGAGCATTGGCTTTTCTTTGACTTTTGAAAAATATTTCATAAAGCTGGATTGAAAAAACAAAACAAAAAAACGGGATTATATATTTAAATTCTGGTCGAGGTAAAAAAAAAAATCTACCTCTCCACTAATGACTACAATATTATTTCTCAAACTTTTTATTAAAATATTGTGTATACCATTCATTAGTATTGATGCCATCCTAAATAATGATAAATATTAAATTTTAAATATATATTTATTTTTTAACGGTGATAATGATTTTATTCATGGGCTGATCATAATTACAGCCTTCTATTAAAATATTTGTTATTATACTTATGATTAATTACATTATTTAATGAAATTGTTTAAAAGAGTGAAAGAATAAAGGCTTAACTGATACATTTCATTTACGATACTTGCCTTTTTGCTTTAACTGATTTTTATCATGGTGATGTTGTTCATAATCTTTCATTTTTAACAAATTCGCTCTTATTTTTATGTTAGCCAGCCCAGTATTCCTGAAATGTGTTTTTGGTTAAACAAATATATGTATATAAATTTAATACATTAGAATAACATTTCCATTTGATATAAATAATGCTTACGAATTCATACTGTTTCCTGACTTCCTTTTTGCAAGCATTGCTGCTCTATTGAGAAGTTCCAGAGAGATTATACTTGGGTTCAATTTACAAGCTTCTCCATCTACCTGCATTGGGATTGTTTTAGTTGTTTCAATCTTTGCGGTTTTACACTGACATATTTTATCGCCATGTCCACCAGCTTGCAAAAGTGGCTGAAATGTAATAAAAATTAATATTTATATATTAGTGCCCATTTAAATGTTCAATAATTTTAATTTGTCTTGATATACGTCTATGACAACCCTCTAAATCCCAATCAGTTATCTCTAAATCTCAAGTAGCAATGGATAGCACACTAGACTAATTAGAGGATAGGCTTCTATCTATTCCTCTGGTGCTCATTCAGCTTAATCTCCAGCCTTGAACCCGGTACCTCTTAGAATGTGGTATGAGTTATATAATATACAACCGTTGCCTCTTCAATATTCAAATTAGAATTCGTTGAATATAATAAAAAGAACAGACATCGAAAAACATGTTTAAGAAAAATTTTAATCTACGTACAAGTTGAAATGTTGTAAGGCCCACTACTTCAATCATTCCATCTTCAGTGGATTGCTCACACCCTCCTGATTTTGGCCAAGGGTGAGTACCTCCTCCATAACTATTGGAAAAGAAAATTTAAAATAGATGGGGATTGAATGAATGATTATTCGATATTTTATTTACTTCTAATGGACAGCTTTGCTTATTTTCCACTTAAAATACAAAATATGGAACTTTAAAAATAGATAGTTAAATTTTTAAATAGGATTTGATATGTACTGAATTGAAAGTGTTTTACCTTGGAATATTTAAAAACACAATTGCATGGAACTTATGTTCTTTGAGCACTGGGGTGTAGTCTTTTCCATCGCATGTTAGTGTAACATAATCAGATAGAGCTTTCCATTTTCTCTTTACGAGATCTTTACCTCCTCTTTGTCCATAAAACATTTTATTTCGAAGCCTGGAGTTAAATTTTTCTGGATGAGCCTCTGTAACACATATAAAATACTTTATAAATAAATCTACCAGTTCAATAGATCTTCTCTCAGATGATTATTTATGAGGACAGAGAATTATATACTTCAATACAAATATTTTGCTAGGCTGCAGATGTATAATCTGGCATTGGATGCTATGTATTGAAAAATAGTTTCATTTTTATATGAAATTAATGAAGATCATTCCTTCAGAACTAATTATTACAAAATAAAGACTCGAGATTCAGAAAGAATTGGATAAAAGATTTCTTGTAATAAACATTTATTATATCTATATTTAACAATAGATTGATTGTACTTACCTCGAGCTTGATGAAATTCCAAAGCAATGTGCGCATCAACTCCCAAGCTAAAGTAGTTATTCACAACATTTAGGGGAAGATTATCATTACCTTCTTCTGAACTTCCATTTGGATTTTTTTCAACAGTCAATTGCCACCTGTCGAGCATGGTAACCTCACTTTTACCAATATTGGCCAGTATTTTTGAAATAGGTTCATCTGTGTATCCCTGAAAATGATAGCTCCTTTCAAATATCATGATTTTTTCAGCAAGATAAAAAATATATTTCTTTTTTTTTTTTAATGAAAAATGGGTTATTACAGCATTATGCAGCTCTGAGCTACTTACTACCTGGATAGGTTTTCTACAGAATACCATCCTTATCAACCCAGCTATGTGCTAAGAATTTTATTTTAAGCCCTATGCTCATGTGGGTATCCCTTAACTCAAAGGTCA
The DNA here is from genome assembly GCA_019009955.1 of Riptortus pedestris. Classification (NCBI taxonomy): domain Eukaryota; kingdom Metazoa; phylum Arthropoda; class Insecta; order Hemiptera; family Alydidae; genus Riptortus; species Riptortus pedestris. The sequence continues at coordinate 16,029,082 of CM032233.1, forward strand.
CCAGGAGTGAAGGTTTACTTGAAAGATTAGTCATAACTTTAGTCGTTTGTGGGCTTTTGGGCCAAAGATTTTCATTTTCACTAAGTGATTAAGGAAGTCTAGTCTTTATTTATATTTTAATGGAAACAACTTACATTTCAACCTTTCCATGACTCATAAAAGAGCTAATAAGACAGACATATGGGCTGTGCAAGATTGATGGCAAAACAAAGTGGAAAAATGATAAGGGTCCTTCATATAGATAATACACTGTATTAACGTTTCCTCGCAAAACAATGAATTTTAGGAAAAGTACTATTACGATTGGCATTTGACTTTACTCAACAATGCACATAATGTTAGTTCAGTGGTTAGTGAGATAAATTATTTAGAAACTCACATGCAACTGAGAAATTGCATATAATAATGGTCTCAAAAATGTCATAAAATTAGGTGGTTTTACTACAGAGGCGAAAGGATATGCCAAGGAGGCATTGATGAACATACACTCATTGACTCTTTACTAGAAGAGATACAAGCAAATACGCTATGTTACGACGATTTCTATTTGGAAATAGAGAATATATGGTGTGGCAAGATCAGTAGTGTGTCATGGCAGCAAAATCTGCTCAGTTTACGCAGCCCCTGTATGGTAGACTTTTTGTAGTGTATTCTACTTTGTTGTACAATGTTATAGGCTATCATCCATTCTTAATCTCCTCTAGTTTACTTTGAGAATAAAACTTACTCCACCCCATCCAAGAGCCCGGGCAAGATCGTTGCCTGTGCCTAAAGGTAGTACGCCCACAGCTGGAGGTGGGGAAAAGCCTATCTTGTCTATGACAGAGAGGACCCATCCTACTGTTCCGTCACCTCCACAAGCCAACACTCTAAGCTGAGGAACTCTCTTGAATAGCTCTAACCTGTAACAAGACAGAGAAAATAAATGTCACCTACAAATTTAATAAATTTCCTTCAAGGGCTCTTCAGTCAAAGACATTGATTTTTTAAAAGATTTTATCCAAATATCTTCTTTTTACTTTCTGAATCATCATTTTTAATAAGTGCGAAGCTAGAGTTAGGAAAGGTGTAAAACAAGGGTGCCCTCTGTTACATTATCGGTTCAATATGTTCATTGAAGAGGCAATGATGAAAATTAAAAAAAAAAAAACAGCCGAACGTTTACAGATTAACGGTTAATCCATTCATTACATCAGATTTGAAGATGACATTCCCACTGGTGGCAGAATCCAAAGTAAGGAAGAGTAGAATGCTGCAAGTCCAAAAGGACGCCGTCCAGTTAAAAGTCAAGATAAATACATGTAAAACAAAAGTTATGGTACTAGGAAGAAACAAAGCCAATGAAATATAAATTTTCAACTGGAAACATTATACTTGAAAAAGTGAAGGAGTTTTGTTACCTAGAGAGCATTATCACCGAAGACATAATAGTAGAACTGAAGCCGATAGAAGAATAGCACTTGCTAGACAAGCCTAACTAATAAGAATGGATACCAAAAAAATGTTTTGCTAAGTCATTTGTTTGGAGTGTGTAGCTTTACGGGAGCGAAAGTTACGGGAGGGGATAAAAAGGAATATAATAGATTGCAAACAAAAGATATGCAGATTTGGTGCAGAATCACCAGAACAAGATGGAATAGAAAAAAGTCCGTCACGCAGGGGCTGCGTAAACTAAGCAGATTTCCCACGTGAAGTTTTACTCCCATCCGTTATCCGCCCTGATTTCATAAAAATGCAAATATCTCGGTTAATATTCAAGATAGAGAATAAATGTATATAACAATATTTATAGTAAATTTAATTTTCAATAAGATTGATTCTATACAATTTTTCGACCCGACGTATAGTAACGGAAATATTTCGAATTTTAGTAAATCCTCCCCTCTAAACTACCCCTCCCACTGGTCCGATTTCAGCCATTAACGAACTTGATCTTTCTTTTTACATAAAACGACTAAATATTGAGTTTGGTAACGATCAAACAACAATTGCGACCGCTAGAGCGGTAGACAAATATATATATATACAGTTTTGAACGGACCTTTCGTCATCTACTAGGTAGGACCGATGGAAATTTGAAGAAAAATTTCAAAATTCCGTCATGAGTACAACCTCAATAGCTGATTTCCCTTAAGGGAAATCTGCTAAAATCCTACGTGGAAGTTCTAAATGAGGTAAGTAAAAACTGAAGTCTTTTCAAGGCTGTGGTGAATCTTCTGAGTCATATCATAAGGGACAACGATTGTTTCACAGGTACATTTGAAGGCGGGTATAGTAATATGAAAAGAGCAGCTTCCAAAGAACGCACTTGCTGCAACTATAAGCCTAGCTATTAGATCATGGTGATTCTCTGAATCATTAACTTGAAATAATGAATAGAATAAAATATCCATTCTGTTAATCTCTTGCTGGTTGGAGGAGGAAGTCCTCGCCAACAATCATTTAGGTCAGAAAGTTATGGGTAGTATCTGGCGGTTGCCAGTGAAAGTGGTGGTCGTCGTTTCAGCTCTCAGACAGAAGTGTCAGAAATGATTAAAGAAGGGGGTTCAAGCCCTTCGGTCACAGGTGACAGTTACCGTCTCATACTGAGGCCAGTACCAGAGTACTGATGGTCTTCTGAATCTGTAGGATTCCCTTCCATCTCATTGTGCTTCGGGGAACTCGGAGAGATCGGGAGAAAATGAGGACTGACTGCGATTTATCATCTTGTTCCGTTTCCATCCTCATGTGGCGTACACAATGTCAATCTCTTGCTACGTAATGATATGAAAAAAATTTGATGTAGGCACCACATTACTTCCTTGTACTCCTATTAAATTAAATAAACAAAATGTTTTCCTGCACTTCATTTAAAATTATTTCATTTTAAAGTGATGTACATCTCCGTTCCAATGCATCAGATCATAAAATGCCATAGAATGTGTCATATACATACATGTCCTTTTCATGATGAATAAAAATGACCATATTCGAATTTTTTGTATCTGTAATGAGTACGGAGAAACTTGTAACTTTTTATTTCCACCCTCCTCTACAATCCCTCCACCCCGTCCCATAAGTAAATTTCAGTCAAAAGAGAACTACAAGTTACAACAGTGGTAAATATGAAATTCAACATTCTAAGGCTAGTCGCCTTTAAGTTAACCCTAGAATGGTAGTGATATTATTTCCCACTTAATGGTATTGATACGTAAATTTTACGTGTGCAACTGGTAGTTGGTGAAATTATTCAAAATTTGTTAATGTTTGTGACTATTTTTTTATTTTATTAAAAGATACACTTTTCTTTAACTTATATCAACGTTAATATCTAATAATATGCACGGCATTCCTTTCTGGCGCTTTGTTCGAAACACGTTCCGGAGGTTGTGTGCTCCATTCATATCCATTCTTACCAAGCACAAACCACCTTCTACATTTATTGTGACTGATCTGTCAGTATTGTGTGGTTGAGAGGTTTTAGGCTTTTTTGCCTCTGTGTTTTTCTCTTTCTTCGATTGCCTTGATGTTTTCTAAAATTTTCTCTCTCTCATCGCTATCTAGCCCACTCTGTGTTGCAATCATTTCCGAAGGCTCAACCTCCTCATCACTTAGAGAGTACTCCAGATAATCATCGCTGTCGTATCCATATCCATCTATTTGATAATTGTCATTTTCCCCATCTGACCCATCGGAGAGTTCTTTCAACAAATGTCTGATTTTTTCTCCATTTTTCAGAAACTATAAACACATTATTATTATTATTTATATTCGTTCTATACATCTTTGTCTTTTTTATATTAAAAAATAAAAGTTAAAAATATTAACAGAAAATAAATTAGAATATAAATATAAATTGGAAGAAAATAAATTGAGAATAATATTAACTAAGTTATAGCATAAAACCCGGTTATTAGTAGCGATACGTAAATTTTACGTGCCAAAAAGTTGCGGTTAATAGTATTGATACGTAAATATTACTTGTCGTTTTTATTTCAAAAAATAATATTGGATTAGTGGGAAGGTTCACTTAGCTGCACTTGGCGGAGGTCAAGTCCGAACTGTCTGGAGGGCACATAGCTGAGGGGTGAGGGTGGTGGGGTTGTTAACGGCCCTTTAATAACAGTTCAAAACAGATCACACATAATTTTTACGTTCAATACCATTCTAGAGTTAAACGAGTTCTGCCAGGCGTATAGACATCATGCAGAAACTAGTCAACATGTGTTCCGGGAAGGCTATGACGAACAATTCCGTTGAAATCTAAAACCCGAAATTTTTCGAGATTACAATACTCCCTTTACTTTGTAAAAGGAAGTAAAAATTGTCATTTATTTGTTACTCCATTGAGTTTTTGTTTACTCCAGTAAGATCTTTCTTTTAAAATTTCAAGATGACTGCAAATAAACTGCATAAAATTACAGAAACCATAAATATCGAGCAACGCATTCTTTTTGGATGGCTTACCACTTTGGATCTTAAGCACGGACAGACCAATAAACGCAAGGACTTGTTAGGAACTAAAATTCAGTGGGTATTCCAAAGTACTTGAATTGAGATTGAGCATATAATGTCTAAGAGTAAACACATAATAATGATAATTCAAATAAAGGGTTAGAACCACCAATATAAATGATACTATTGTCATACCTCTCGGTGGAGACCGTCGTCACTGGCTGATGGTTGAGTACTGCTGGCAAGCGCTTTCGATGCGATGGCATCATCTTCAAGCCTGTTAATAGTTGTACTGAGTTGGTTGTCCGTCAGTCAGTGAGTTTTATGCTCTGTTCACCGTATTAGTTGTTTACGTTTAGTCCAGATCTGTTTACTTACCACTAAGATCTGTCAAACGAGGGATGTTGATGTTCAGGTAAATTGTTTTCGTGTGGTGGGTTGTTTACGTTTTAAATCGAGATCTGTTTACTTACCACTCAGATCTGTCAACGGGTTGTGTTAGTGTTCAGGTAAATTGTTAGGTGTGGTGAGTTGTTGCCGTTTTATTAGATCTGTTTACTTACCATTCAGATCTGTCAAACGAGGTGCGTTTTAACTAGTGTTCAGGTAAATTGTTATCGTGTAGTGGGTCATTGTCCTCCTTGAACAGAGCATAAAACCCACTGACTGACGGACAACCAACTCATTACAGCTATTAACAGGCTTGAAGATGATGCCATCGCATCGAAAGCGCTTGCCAGCGGTACTCAACCATCAGCCAGTGACGACGGTCTCCACCGAGAGGTATGACAATAACATAATAATGACTTACCCCATGTTTGGTCCACCCTGTGTCAAATCAAATACTTGTCTAGGATTGAGCAGCCACTGAAACTTCTGAAGCAGCTTGACTCCTTGATTGCCTCCAGACTTCGGATTTATGAAGACAATGACAGGATTTACTCCAGCTGTTGGAATGGCCTTCACAATGAAAGCTGGAGTTTCTTCTGTTACCTGTAATATGAACCATACTTTATCCCATGCAAATAGAATAATAGCCTTGACAACAGGTTCTTCGTTTATTTTTCAGCTTATCTTCAAGAAATACTATCACTTATTTATAATTAACAGTAATTAAATTGTGAATCATTACAAAAAAACCGCTTTCACATTCTAAATACTAATCGCATCAAGGTAAAAGAAAAGGAAACAATCTTTTGTCACTCATTCCATTTGATTGATGACAGATTAAGTTAAAACTGTTGACAGAAATTCAATGAATTGTCATATTTGCATTTATATTTTCCTGACGCACATCACAGGTTTTAAATAGAGAGTATTTCAAAATCAAGACAATGGTCGCATCAAAATTAAATCATTCATTCGTATGTATCCATTTTTTCAGTTTTGAAAATTTCGACATTTTCATTTCTCGGTAGGCCTATGTTATGTAGAATTACGTAAGTTCCTTTGGGAGGCGAAGTCGAGTACCTAACCACTTCCATTTCTTCTACAGCGCACCTAACTCTGAAATTTCTAATGGAAAGGCTAAACGTAATAACAATAAGCCGGACTATTAAGACGAATTTTTGATAACAATATCTTCAGAAAGTAGAATTGTATTGTTGCGAAAATTAAATACATGAATAATCCTTCAGAGAGAGAGTCGCGTATTTGGGAAGTGCGAGATAGATCAAAGAAGCCGACAGAGGGTCGAGCCCCTACTAGACTCGTCCAGCCCAGCGTCGAAGGAACCAGACAATTCCCCTTTGATGTATGCCGACGACCTATATAAAGAACGGGCCAGCCGCGAGCGAGTCAGTTTTCTTCTCAAGTGCTTATATGTGCGTTCGGTGCTACAGTGCGACTTAGTGCAGTGCGGTAAAGTGTTTTTATAAGAAGAACAGTGTTGTGCCGTGACTGTAAGTAACAGTTTAGTGCCGTGTTTAAGACAGTGCAGTGCCGCGAAGTAAAGGACAGTGCAGTGCCGTCTTTCCATGAATTTCAGTGACCGTGAGCGAATTATTGGACTGTGTAATCTGAAGAACTGTGACGCTATCAGTGTATACTGTGAGTAGTAATTAAGAATAATTACCAAGTGTATTGTGCATTGTGAAATAAATTGTGCAGTAATAAAAACTGTGAAACTTGCGAGTATTTAATTTTCCAATCCAAAAGAACCCTTATTAAAAACGTTTATTATTGGTTTTGGTAATAAAAACGTAAGAGTATTATTTATTTATTTGGTTTGTGCCCATCGATGGTGATTGGGAAGATCTCTGTTTAGGGGGTAATTAGAATAATATATTTATTCCATCATCTATACCTTGGTTTTACTTTATTTATATATTATGGAAAATATTCATTAAATATCTGAGTATTTCTCATACTTTGTCTAAATGAATATAATAAAAGTTATCCCTTTTAAATCTTTTTAAGTATGCTGTAGACCTATTCTATTTTATACTATATGTATTTGTAAATGTTTATATGTTTTAGATATGTTAGTATTTGTGGAATATATTCCATAATATATAAATAAAGTGAAAACTAGGTGTACATGAAGGTAGTTCTGTCATATCGTGGGGTATGTGAAGGTTTTTTTCGTTGGATGCAGTCTGTCAGAATGCGTTTTATCGTTAGGAGCTCGTTGCAGCATTTGCATATAGGGTTATCAGTCCTTGTCATTAAGTTTTTATGTGTCAGGTATGTATTAAAAACAACTCGAAACATATTAAATGCTCAAAATCTCAAAAAAAAAAAAAATTAGGCCCTGTAAAAAGGTTGAAGTATTCTCGGAGATTTGAGTTTGATATGTATACCGTATGCGTATGTGTGCGTTATACATACATATATATATACATATACATATACATATATATATATATATATATATATATATATAAAAGCAGAATTCTTTTAAGGGAATATTGAGGTCTCTTTATTTGGTTAGTTTCCACATCCCAGTAAAACCCTTTTAGAAACTTGAAACCACCGCATATTTATGTATCACATGGAGTGTAATCATACTAATATACAGGGGATTTATTTCCTTTACATATTAAAAAACAAAATAGGATACATCAAAAATGTTTCTGGTTTGCTCTAAATAAGTATACTAATATTAGGGAGGTATAATTAATTTTCTTTAATATTAGTAAATGGGAAATTAAAATAATCCGAATGAATACATTTTCTAACGCCGTACTACCAGTTCAATAATTATATTAAATAAATTAATATTGTTAATCATAAGAACACTCTAAATATATAACATGCACTTTTAATTTATATGACTTGGTCCGTTATTCATTTTAAATTACTAAAGAGTTTCACTTCCAAAATATGTTTTTCTAAGATTATTTCTATTTGTGATTAAGAATTTGATGCATATCTATGAATCTGGTTTTGCATTTTCTGTTACGTTATTTTTTGTAATATATGTCTATGTTTTGCATCACAAACAAGATTGTTAGAATATATATCGGCTCTCTCCAATGGTTTTTTTTTCTCCTCATAGTAACTCTATGAGGAGTTATTTATTTGAATAGATGTTTCCATTGCCACATGGCATATTACATGTATGATTATATTTAAGTACACTTTTAGATTACAATATATACACGTTAATCAACCATCTAATCAGATATAATATAAATAATAATAATAATAATAAAATAAAATATTAGAATAAGTAAGATAATTACAAATGAAATTAATGAATGAAGTGGAAAAAAAAAGAAATTAAAAAAAAACAAATCAAATAAAGTCAAACTCAACCGATGTTTAATTCGCGAATCTATGTAAGGTAAATATATTGAATTATAATTCTCATTCCTCACAATCAACTTTACATTCTAATGTATTTTTGCTCCATCCATATCTAAACTTTATAAGTTCTTTATTATGTTTATTAAATATAATATGATGTGGTTCTGACCTCCTTTTAAAATTATGTTCATTATTAAATTTGATTAAATGTTGAACAGTCTTAAAGTATATGTAAAAACGTTTGTGTTGTCTGTGAGTCGCAAGTACATTTGTCATTGTCTTGAATTTTAAATCTTGTTAAATAATGTCCTGTCTGTCCATGTTCCGTTAGAAATTGTGTGCATTTGTAATGGTGACTCTTAATTGTGTTGTAGTTGTTGTGAGTTATATTTGGTATGTATTGATGTAAGCAGTACAATTTGTTACATGTCGTCCATTCTCTGTTCCACTTATATATTGTGTCGGTACATAAATCTTTTTTAATGTATGAGGGTGTATGAGAGAGAATTCTGGGATTATTTTTGTATTTTGAGCTGCTTCCTTTTCTTACGTGTCAGCTTGTTTGTTTCCAATATTTCCTGGATAGGCTATTATCCAGTCTATGTGTATGTGTGGATTTAAATGTATAATTTCCAGAATATTTTGTCTAATGTTTTCTGAGAGCGGGTCATGTATAGTAGGTTTGCGTTTCTACTTCAACCAACCAATGATAGGAATGACCAATGTAACCAGCGATGGTTACAGGAAAGATCTTGGCTAATAGAAAACAGGCATATTTGCTGATTTCACAGATTTTGTTACATTCATTAATGCCCTGGGCTTAGCCGTCAACTAAACAGCTTTCCCACGTTATGGCGTGACACACTGTCCATCTCATCTCACCGTATATTCTCTGTTTCTACGTAAAAATCCCATGAGTACAGGTTGGGTTTATAGAAGGCGGAAAATAAGAAAGTACGAACACCTCGGTCATTATTTAAATTACAATAAAAACATTAGACGAGAAACATATATAACTAAACCGCGAAAACTTTCAGCGGACCTCATTTTCGTCATCTCCAGGGTAAAATTAATTGGCATTTGGGGTCATTTGGGAAGTGGCGTTATGAGTACAACCAAAATAGCTGATTTCCCTCGAGGGAAATGTGGTAAAACTTGAGAATGATGGCATTTAATATTTAAGAAATTCATGAGATTCAGAAGATGTGTAAGGTCCTGTTGTTTATCTATAAAAAGTCCGTCACGCAGGGGCTGCGTAAACTAAGCAGATTTCCCCCGTGACGTTTTACAATAGAGAAATCTGCACACTGGTAGCACAATAGCACCGTGATTAGATAATGAGAAATCGTTCAGTTAATTAAAATAAATTCCCAACTGAAACGGCTTCTGAATTGTAAGAATAATTTATATTTTAATAACTCAAATTTTAGTAGTCCAAGAACTAAAGAAGGGGGGGTGCGGATGAACAGAACGTATTTGCATAAATCTCACAAAGTAAAGAAGGTAAGGTAAGGTTAGAAACGACAGGTTAGAAGAAGCTTCCGCCTGAGCCGAGAAATGACGAAGATGGCCGACGTATTCCGAACTATACCCGACCACAGACTTCATAAAAATGCCAATATCTCGGTTAATATTCAAGATAGAGAATAAATGTATATAACAATATTTATAGTAAATTTAATTTGCAATAAGATTGGTTCTATACAGTTTTTCGATCCGATGCATAATAACGGAGATATTTTGAATTTTCGAAAATCCCCCCTCTAAACCCCCCCCCTCCCTCTGATCCGATTTCAGCCAGTAATGAACTTGATCTGTCTTTTTATATGAAACGGTTAAATATCGAGTTTCGTAACGATCAAACAAAAATTGCGACCGCTAGAGCGTTAACAGACAAATATATATATATATATATATATATATATATATATATATATATATATATATATATATATATATAATTTTGAACGGACCTCATTTTCTTCATCTCCTGGGTAGGATCGATGGACATTTGAAGACAATTTTCGAAAATCGCGTCATGAGTACGACCTCAATAGCTGATTTCCCTTGAGGGAAATCTGCTAAAAGATGTTTAAATTATGTTCAATGGCATAATTTGACCCAAAGCATTGGAACGGAGGTATCGTATATCATTTTCAAATGGAATAATTTTAAACGATGATTAGCAAATAATGTTGCACATTTCATTATAATAGGGGCTTTCAAGGAAGTCATATGGTATTACAGATTTTTTGGATGATAATTAAAACCGTTAAATCGTCTGAGCTATTAAGGGTGGCTACATACTTATTAAGTAACGACAATGTTGAATTAAATGAACACTAATATAGCCAAATGGTAAATGATTATTTCTATTGTGTTTTTGTGTTTTTTTTTTAATAGTGGTGTAATTTCGTTAAACACAGTGACATCAGACTGTAATTTACAGTTAGTGAGACAATTAACAAAGCCTGGCTACGAACTTTCATTTTCAAATAGTAAATCAGCGAGCAGTCTCTGTTATTACCGAGGAATCCTATTGAGAAACGAGAGTGAAAACGTTGCAGGGATGGTGCAATCTAACATAAATCACTAATAAGAAATGGTGAAGTCATACACCTGCAAGTCAGGCGGGCACCGAGAAGCCAATGAGCCAACAACAACTTGCTTCCTTGCTCTAGTTCCATCTAAACTACAATTTCTATTTAGACAAAGATTTCCCCCGTCCTGGAATGACACAATGGCCATCTCACCTCACCATCTATTCTCTAATTCCCCCCTAGTAAGTACCCAATGTAAACATGATTTACTCACTGGAAAATGTTTATTTCATCTATGCCTTACTCAATGTAAACTGTCTCATTCAAGACTAAGAATAGAGGGAAGTGGGTCTTTCAGTCTCCGATCAAGTTCGTTAACGGCTGAAATCGGACGGGAGGGGGGGTTAGGGGGGGAATTTTGAAAATTCGAAATATCTCCGTTACAGTACTTTGGATCGAAAAAGTGTATAGTACCATTCTTATTGCAAATTAAATATACTATAAATATTGTACTGTGCATATTTTCCGTATAACGAGTATTAACCGAGATATTACCCCTTTCAGTAAACCCCCACTCCTACTAGTGTCATATTAATAATAAGCTCTTATATCATGAACCACTTTATTACAAGGTTAAACATCAAATAGTTTTCAACAAACCTTTATTACACGAGATAAATACAAATAAGTTCTGTTTACCCCCCCCCCCCCCCCCATTGATACATTACAAATTACTGCACTAGCTATAGTAAATAGTTTTCAATAAAATTAATATGGTATATTCAGTTATATTTCATTAATTGTTCTTCTTTCCTGTCTAAAATAATTCTATCTATTCAGCGCTGCGATGTTGGCCACCCTGTTTGTTTACATTTCAGACGCTTTCCGCTGTAGATTTTAACTTGTAATTGACTCAAAGATGTATTATTACTGTTTGTATTTAATCGCTTAACATTCATTAACTGGAAGGAGGCAAAACTTATATATATATATATATATATATATATATTCTACATACAGTGCTTGCTATGTATAACTTTCATAATGGTAAATAATAGTCTTTATATTCCATCAAATAATCCATTATTCCTTAAATACTTAAAAACATCATCTATAAATTGGCCACTGTCGGCTAGTAGTTCGCATAAATTAGTGGGCCATGGGTACGTTTTTACTTTTGTGCAGTCAGTTAGTATGTGTAGCGTTCTGTTGCAGTAGCGACATATAGGTGCATCTTGTCTGCTCGTTAGATATGAACAGCCCAAACATAGAATAGGTCTACAGCATACCTAAAAAGATTTAAAAGGGTTAACTTTTATTATATTCTTTGGACAAAGCACGGATATGAGAAAGAATCAGATATTAAAGAAATATTCTCCATAATATAAAAGTATAAAAAAAGGTAAGCACATGAAGGAGTAAATCCCAATAATGCAAATCACCATCGCTATGGGATACAAAACTAAATAAATAAAATTTAAAAAAAATAATATAAATGTACTAGTATATAGGAATAACATAATTTTTTCTGTAATCGTTGAATAATGGTAACATTACTAAACTGAAATGAGTGAAGAAAGTGAAACATTTTGCAATAGAGTGAAGAAAGTAATCACTTTCTTCACAAGTGAAGAAAATTGAATTGCCTTCTTAATTAGTAATAAGTATAAATTAAAAAATAATTTGAAGTTAGAAATTAAATGCTTTTAAATGTTTCTTAACATTGTAAGAATTTATTTTAACAAAATAAATTGAAATGTGAATGTATTATTGGTGGAAATAATCATATATTTTAAAATTTAAATATAATAATAATTACCTTCCTTGTTTATAACCTGCACTTGTTTATAACTGCACTACTTCACAATCATCACTAGTTGTTTTATAACTATGCTTATAACCTTTCACAACCATGCTTATAACCTACCAACAACATACCATAATCTTCACAACATCCTAATTTTGTTCATATTCTGGTTAGATCTGATCATGTATTACACGATAACAGAAACAATTTAATATTACACTCGTGACGAAAGTAGAATTTACAACTCTCGTGAAATTACCACACTCGCTTCGCTCGTGTGGGTAAACGTTTCACTCGAGTTGTAAAATGATCTACTTTCGTCACTTGTATAATAAATAACTATTTGTATTAAAGCCATTTTAAATTATTGTCCTTATTACATGTCTAATGTTTATTTATGTTTGTTTATCTAAAGTTTATTTATTTTCGTTTATGTCTTATGTTTATTAATTGTCTTTATTACTAGTATTTAATGATTATTTGTTGTATTTAATTTTTTATTTGTTATTGCAGTTTTTTTATTTTTCTATAATTTTGTTTTCATTTTACATTGTGAAACTTTGAGCCAAATCGCCAAGATGCGGGTGCTCCTGTATAAATAAATAAAAAATAATAATAGATATGAATGCGTTAGTCTAGTGTGCTCTGTTCGTAGGCGTGTAAGTACAATTTCTTCTCTTCTAGAGTGTCTATTACTTGAAGTCCAGTTTACTGTCAGTATTATACCACAAATTATTCCAGGCATTAATTACGAGTTTTCTCATTTGAGAGAAAGCGTCTTGGTGAGGTACGTCCAAAAAATCTGTATTTTATCTACTTAGCTAGGAGAGTATATTTAGATACAGGACGTGGGAAATCTGCATCGTATATAGTTTACGCAGATATTTTTTTCCTGGAGATGGGAACATTATAAATACTCAGTATATGTAGAATGCGAGCGACTCGAGCTAGGGAAAATCTAAGCGGGGCTGTGAGCACGATAGGAAGATCTGCTAATCTCTATGAGGTCGGGAGGTGGTTCCTAATCAATGTAGAGGGGCAGCTAGATGCTAGGCTCAGTTCTCTGCTCGGCGTCCCCTCTCTCACTCTCTCATATTCACTCTCACATCTCTCTCTCTCACTCGAAGTGTCCCCTTCCGATGGATCCGTAAGCTCTTAATTCTGGACTACTCACGTTCTCTGGGTCTAGGGGCTTCTTCTTGAGCCGGAGGCTGGACTTGAAGTCGCCCTTGTTCTGCAGCTTCAATATCCATGTTGGAGGTACTACGATATTTGAATGTGAACCTGCAATAAGAAATGGCTTGTGAGATTCATGGCCAGCATGTGAGTAGCATTCACGATTTCAATTTAAAAAAAAAAACTCTGTTTATACACATATATTAAAAAGTCCGTCACGCAGGGGCTGCCTCAACTTACCAGATTTCCGACGTGCATCACGTGTTTGCATTTATCTCAAAACATAAAAGATCAATGAGAACAATATTTGGTATTTAGGCATGAAATAATATAACAGCTTTTTGTTAATGTGACATGAGCAGGAGTGGGGGGGGGGGTTACTAATGGCCTAAAAGTAAAATATGGAAATTTCTCGGTTAATATTCAATTTAGAGAAAACAAAACTTATAGAACACCACATGTGCGATATTATAAGATTGATTCTATACAATTTTTCGATCCGACCAATAACAACGGAGATATTCCGAATTTTCAAAATTCTCTCCCTCTAAACTCCCCCTCCGTTCCGATTTTAGCAGTTAACGAACTTGATCTTCATTGTTACATAAAACGTTTAGAATATCGAGTTTGGTAACGCTCGAACAAAAATTGCGACCGCCAGAGCATTAATATATATATATATATATATATATATATATATATATATATATATATACACATACATACATACATAAATAGGATCGATGGGCAATTGAAGAAAAGTTTCGAGAAACGCGTCATGAGTACGACCAAAATAGCTGATTTTCCTTAAGAGAAATTTGTAAAAGCCCGTCACGCAGGGGCTGAGTAAACTAAGCAGATTTCCCACCTGCCGGTATGACATACTACTGATCTCATCTCACCATATATTTAAGGAGAAGAAGTGTATATAATCATAATTATAGTATATTTAATTTTAAATAAGATTGGTTCCACACAATATTTCTTTCCGAAGTAAAATAACAGAAATATTTCGAATTTTTCTAATTTCCCCCTCAAAACCTCCCCCTCCCCCACCTACTGGTTGGATTTCAGTCATTAACGAACGTGATCTTTAGTTTTGCATAAAACGTTTAAATACCGAATTTGGTAATGATCAAATAAATACTGCGACCGCTACAGCTTTATATATATATACTAGCTAAGGTACCCGGCTTCGCTCGTGAAATCATTTGAAACTAAATGATAATGGTAGTTTTTTTTTTCTTTGTGAGGCTTCAATGTTTACAACTGCACTTCCCGTCTGCGCATTGTTTACCCAAATGGGAATATGGGACTTATAGAATATAAAATTTAGTTTAAGTTGAAGAATCAATGAAAATAAGTTCCTAATCAATCCCTCTCCACTGTTTGACACACCGTAAATAATTCAACTCAAATCTTGGACAACATTTATTATAATTAAAAGTCATCTATAATGTACGTATGTCTTGTCAAAAACCAATCCCGGTACAAATTTTGAGCTTAGTTACATATATATATATATATATATATATATATATATATATATATATATATATATATATATATAGAGAGAGAGAGAGAGAGAGAGAGAGAGAGAGAGAGAGATAAAATATATAGTTTAGAACAGGCCTCATCTTCGTTGATACAATAGACATTATTAGAATATAATAATTCATAAAGAATGTAATTATTAATCCAACCATCAAATGAAACTTGCAAAAATAAAATTCATTCAAATGGCTTTGTTATAAAAGTAGCAGTCGTTCGGTATTTGTAATGCCACGAGAAGGGATTCCAAATACCGAATATTTTGGCTCTTGGTTTCAAGAGCCAAAATATCCATTGACTACGGCTTAATTGTTTATATACTCTTGGGCAAAATAATATACAACTAAGTCAACTGATAGCTAGAACTCTCAGACATTTGAAAACATTTTTCGAAAATCGAGTCATGAGCAACCTCAATTGCTGATTACCCTTAAAAGAAATCTGCTGAAAGTTGTTGTAAATATAAAGTTCTGTGATTTGAGTTCTATAAATCTCCGCTTGCGACAAAGAGTAAGCGAAATAACTTCAATTACTCACTCCATTTAGCTGATTTGGACCGTTGGCGAGCTCAACCACTCTTTTCCTGTCAAACGTTTATTTAGTGTTAACCAAAGTTATCAAGTTTGGTTTCAATATCTCAAACTCTGCGGCTCCTAGAGGCCGACAGATAACATTACCTTTTCACGCATAAACGGCTGAACCGAATTTTATGAAACTTGGTATGTATATTACTACTAACCCAACTTAGACTTTAGGCTATATTAATTTTCTCTGAGACGAACAGGAGTGGGGGTTATAAGGGAAGCCTGAAATTAAAAATATCGATATTTCGTTTTCTATTGGTTTTTCGGCAAATATGCACATAACAAAAGTTGTTTATTTTGTTATTTAGAGTAACTTTTGTTATATACACTTTTGTCGTATACCGAAGTTTAAATGCGTTATACGCTAAAAATTATAGCGGGAGTCAACGATATTATTTGCCAAAAAAGACTCAACCGAACTAAATAAAACTCGGTATGTGTATTAGCAGTGAGGCCTTCATTATAATAAGCCAGACCAACATTTCTATGTACGGGCAGGAGTGGGGGTTATAAGGGAAGCCTGAAATTAAAAATAGCGATATTTCGTTTTATACTGGTTTTTCCGCAAATATAAACATAACAAATGTTGTTTATTTTGTTATTTGGAGTAACTTTTGTTATATACACTTTTGTCGTATACCTAAGTATAAATGAGTTATACGTTAAAACTTTAGCGGGCACTAACGGCTGAATCGAACTTAACAAAACTCGGTATGTCAATTAGCATTAATTCTTCCATGATTATAAGTTATATTAAAATTTTTAGGTTCGAACGGGAGGGGAGTTATAAGGGAGGCCTGAAATAAAAATTCACCATATTTACATGTACAAGAAACGGGAAATATAAAAATATCGAAGACTGTGAAGAATTATGGAACAAATAATTCTATTATTAGCAAATCACCGGCAACGACGGGTATCAATCCTAAACACTGGGACGGGTAAATGTCAAAATATTGTGCAATTTAAAGCCTGCTAAAAAATACCATCACTATTCAGCCTCAAATGAATTCCCGGGCGAAGCCGGGTATCTGAGCTAGTATATATATATATATATATATATATATTTATATATATATATATACGTATACACACACACGCACTCCAAGACCATATATTTGTCTGTTACCGCGCTTGCGGTCGCAATGGACACTAGAAACGCGGGGGGGGGGATAAAGTAAATGATTGTATGAAGTCTGTGTGTGTAGTGTCAAACGGCCCTCATTTTCTTCGAATTTGCATAAAATCGCGCCATGAGCATAACTACAATAGCTAATTTCTCTTAAGGGAATTCTGTTAATAAAACCGTTATATTTAGCTTCACATAAGAGTCACTTCGCCGAGGCCGGTGGGGATTTAGTAGCTCAGTTTCTACAACTCGCAAATATTACAATAATCCATTGACTAATTTTGTCATTTGAACGACAATAGGGTATTTTCAAGTAAAAGTAGAATTAGTCGAAAGACTAAAAATCTCTTCCAGCGTGTTCCTATGGTAATCCATCAAGGAGTAAACTTTACGGATGTGTTGATTTGTTAATTAAACATAACAGTTCGTTAGGCCTGACCTTACGTTTTGTCGGATATGAATGAGGATAGTTGTGTTTCAGCTTCCTTCCCCAAAACATATTTGAGAAATAAAATATGATTTGTTTATTTATGCCAAAGTGAGTCTATGACTGCTACCGAACATATAGCAGATTTCCTTCAAGGGAAATCAGCTATTGAGGTCGTAGGCTTCACGCGATTTTTTTTCGAAAACGTTCCGATCCTACCTAGTATATGACGAAAATGTGGTCCGTTCAAAATTATAAATCTCTCTCTCTCTCTCTCTCTCTCTCTCTCTCTATATATATATATATATATATATATATATATATATATATATATATATATATGCCATAGGGAGTATTAGATATATGTGTATAAACAATCCAATAGTACAAAAAATACATAATTATATAGAAATGTTCAGAGAGTTAAAAAGGATCGTCTACTTGATGTGGATTCCAAGCCACGTGGGAATAGATGGAAATAAAAAAGCAGATTTAGCAGCCAGAGAAGCCCATCAACTCGATCCAACAACAATTACATCTGCAGAACTCTATCAATCACTCAAAGAAGAAATTGATAAAAACTGGCAACAAATGTAGAACGAACCCCAGAACAATAAACTAAAAACTATTAAAACCTATATCCTCCCATGGAAATATTCGACAAGGGACAACAAAAAAGTTGAAGTTGTACTAGGAAGACTCCGAATAGGGCACACAAGATTTACGCATGGCTATCTTATGACAAAAGATCAACCCCCGATTTGTGAGAAGTGTAACCCAAACTTATCTACCACATATTAATGGAATGTCATACGTATACAAATATTCGAAACGAATGAAATATTTCCAAAAATATAGCAGTGGCCCATGGAGATGACCCCAAAGAACTAGATAAATTGTTTAATTTTTTTGAAAATTACAAATTTCTATAAAGAAATTTAATACAAATTTTTTTATCCTCGTTTGTATTGTTAAATTTAAAACTGCGATCCAAATGAGGATATAATTATAATGCTAGTTTACAAAAATTTAATTTTCACAATTTACTCTCAAAATCCAGGTTCTTAACTAAAACGAGAGTTGTAAATATTACCGGGTGATGATAACCTAGTAGTTTTTCGCCCAAAAATCGTATGAAACAACAACTATATATATATATATATATATATATATATATATATATATATATATATATTTGTCCGTTACCGCTCCAGCCATCGCCATTTTGTGTTTTTTCTTTAGCAAACTCGATATATCAGTGCTTCATACAAAACTAAACGTCAAGGTCGTTCATTTCTGAAATTTGACCAGCGGGTTGGAGGAGTGAAGTTTTGAGGTGTAGGAATTTCAAGAATTTAAAATACCTTCGCTTTTATGAGTCGAATCGAAAACTTGTATAGAAGCAATCTTATTGTCTATAAATGATGTTAGATCCATTTATTCTGTATCTTGAATATTAACCAAGATATTTGCATTTTTAGTGTTCTACCTTCAGTAAACCATCACTCATGTATAAGAATAGCAATACGTTGTTATATCATGAACCACTTTATACCTAGCTTAAATACAAAATGTTGTTGTCAATCGACTTTTATTATGGGAGATACTTGCAAATTCGTTGTGAGATGACGTTCAAGATTATACGTTCATGCTTCAAAAATGTTTATTTGATCTATAACCTACTCCATAATTTACCATTTCATTGCACACGAAAGATCTTATTTGTTATTGGCAGAAATGGTACAAGGAATAGTGGGGGGGGGGGTAGAGAAGGGGAGAGGGTTTTGTAAATGCTATATATTTCTGTAATTATGAGTGGAATCGTAATATGTTATAGAACCAATCGTGTTAAACTATTGATGCCCTGCTATTGTCGTTCTTTGATGATTTTTTTTTTCATAATGCAAGTATTAAACCTTGTACTCATCGTTTTGTTTTAAACATAGAAATAGGAAATAGGCGGTTAGATGTGGCCACAGGTGCGTTATACCAGCAAGAGGGAAATCTGCCAAGTTTACGCAGCCCCTGCGTGACGGACTATTTGTTGTAGTTAAAAATATGTACTTCCTACGCTTTATACCTTTCTTGAATTATCATGTATTAGTATATATATATATATATATACCATTACATGTTAACTTTTTATGATCATCGAATTAATTATAAATAGATTACGAATTATTTTTATCTAACCGTCAGTAATCTGTGGACACAGTAACTCAAAACTGTAAATTGAATGTTATGATTTAATGCTCAAATGAATCATTTAATTACAAGGCGCCTCAACAATCCTTTATTACACAGCTTTTGCAAGAAAGAATGATTTTTTGTTCTCTTTTTTTTTTCATTTTAAATGCTACAATCTTTATTTCGATTAGATGGATCAATGAGAAAAGCCATTTCCTTGTGATAAATATTTATGGGAAGTACATAAAGAGAGATAACAAGTTGCTGATAAAAAAAAAGGCAATAATATGCTAATAATAATAAAATGCATTTAGTATAATAATAATTGTAAAAATGTATTGGGATGAAGCTATGATGACGGATCATACTGTCCATCATAATATGCCTCATATACTTGTCATTGGCAATGGGAAAAGGTCCGTTACGCAAGACTAAGCAGATTTCCCACGTGAAGCTTTACAATAGAGAAATCTGCATGCTGGTAACACTTACCACCGCAAATAAATACAAACGGTAGTGAGAAATCTTTCAATTAATTTTAATAACCTCTAAACGGAAAGCTCTGAATCGTAAACAAACAGGTCTGCCAACCTCTCAGAGCTGAACAGATAGGCATATTTTTCACCGGGAAAAAAAAAACAATCACTGAAATATACCTTAATATAACATATTAATTTTATTGAAAACTATTTATTATATCTAGTACTGTAATTTATAATAAATCAGAACAAGTTTAAGTCAATCACTCAAATTTTAATAACTAAAGAAGGGTGAGGTGGGTAAACAGAACGTATTTGCAGATATCTCCCAAAGTAGAAGCTTACATCAGTCTCACCACCAATTTTAAGAGAACCGAACAGTTACGGTAACGACCTAACTACCTTTTAGCGGAATCACACGAACAGAAGCGATAATAGCCGAATATGAAAAATGCAAATATCTCGGTTAATATTCAAGATAGAGAATGAATGTATATAACAACATTTATAATAATGTTTTATACATACAACATTTATAATGAACAAAAATGTTTCTATACAAGTTTTCGATCACGAAATCCACAAAACATCTCCTGCCAAGCATAAATTAAAATTCCTTAAACTTTTGTGTGTGTGTGTGTGTGTGTGTGTGTGTGTGTTTATACATATATATTTGTCTGTTACCGCTCCAGCGGTTGCAATTTTTGTTTAATCGGTACCAAGCTCGACATTTATAAGTTTTATGTAAAACTAAAGACCAACTTCTTTAATGATTAAAATCAGACGAGTAGGGCCAGTGGGGGTTTAGAGGGGGGATTTTCGAAAATTCAAAATATCTCTGTCATCATACCGAAATTAAATCTTTTTCGTATCGAAAAATTCTTTAGAACCAATATTATTGAGAATTTTATTTTCTGTAAATATTGTTATAAACATGATTTCTCTAACTTCAATATTAACCGAGATATTGAACCCCCACTTTTAGTCATCGCAGGATACAAAATAAGAGAATGTATCATGAAACGTCTTATTCTTAGCATAAATCCCAAATATTGTACTCAACGGACCTTTATTATTTGAGATACACGCAAATAGTTTGTGTGATAACGTCATCGTTCAAGATTTTATCTTCTATTCATCGGACTTTTTTCCTTTTTTTTTTTTTTTTTGGAAATAGAGAATATATGCTGAAACGAGATTACTAGTGTGTTATTCCATCATATGGGAAATCGGCTTAGTTTTCGCAACCCCTGCATAACGGACGTTTTTAGTTTTCACCATTCAGTAAACCCCGAGTTTTAGCTATCTTAAAATCTTATTTCAAGTTTAAATGTCGAAAAATATATTTAACAGATGTAATTTTTCTTTAATATAAGCAGATTAATGAAATTTTATGTTCTCGTTTATTTTTATTTTATTTTCTTTCTTTCTATTTATTTATTCTTTATTTTAATTTTTGTTTCTATTAAATTAAGATTAATTATGTATCCAATTTGAAGATCACCCAATGTTGAGTAAGCTATTTTTACTATAATGTAATTCTTTGTTTATTGATATACTAATTATAGCCAAATTGTTTATTATATCAATCACCAATATTATATGTATTACTTTAGATAAGTATTGTACCTAGCTATGTGTTAATTTTTCTTCTTTTTTTTTGTAAATATTCGGACCCCCTGTAAAAAGTTTATACTTAAATACAGAATTTTTATCTATCTATCTATCTATCTATATTTAACAGATGTATATACGAGATACATGTAAATACGTAGTTATCAAGTAAGATTTTATTGCTTGACTCAAAAATATGTATTTGATCCAATACCTTACTCAATATTTAACTGTTTCATTTACCACTAAAGATCATATTCGTTAAGGCTGAAATTGGAGGGAAAGGGAATTCGAAATGTCAAAATACGGGTATCTCCATTTTTATGAGCAGTGTCGAAATATGTTAAAGAACCAATCTTGTTAAACTATTGTTGCTCTACATTTTTTTGTAGAGCTTAACTCAAATATTAAGCTAGTTATTCCTACTTTCTTGTTTTCAGTCTTCACTAAAGGCCACCTTCTACTCATCGGAGTTTTAGCAGATTTCCCTTAAGGGAAATCAGCTATTGAGGTTGTACTCATGACGGAATTTTTGAGAGTTTTTCTTCAAATGTCCATCGATCCTACCTAGTAGATTACGAAAATGAGGTCCGTTCAAAACTGTATATATATATATATATATATATATATATATATATATATATATATATATATATATATATATATATATTTGTCTCTTAACGCTCTAGTGGTCGTAATTTTTGATTGATCGTTACCAAACTCGATGTTTAATCGTTTTATGTAAAAAGAAAGATCAAGTTCGTTAACGGCTGAAATCGGACCAGTGGGAGGGGGGTTTAGTGGGGAGGAGTTTTGGAAATTCGAAATATCTCCGTTACTATACGTCGGATCGAAAAATTGTACAAAATCAATCTTATTGCAAATTAAATTTACTATAAATATTGTTATATACGTTTATTCTTTATCTTGAATATTAACCGAGATATTTGCATTTTTGTTAAATCTGGGCGGCTAACGCACGAGTGACTTTCCCGCCAAAAGCTAGCTTGGCCGTTTCCTTAAATGCTCGACTCTCGTGTAATTTCGCTATTGTAAAACTTCACGTGGGAAATCTGCTTAGTTTATGCAGCCCCTGCGTGACGGACTTTTTTATTTAGGAATAGAGAATGTGTGGAGTGGTGAGATAAGCAGTGTTTTAAAAAGTCTGTCACGCAGGGGCTGCATAAACTAAGCAGATTTCCCTCGCGAAGATTAGTAATAGATAAATCTACATACTGGTAACACATCACCGTGAATATTAAGTGAATAAATACAAACGGAAACAAGAAATGTTTCAGCCAATTTCAATAACCTGCCAACAGAAAGCAGTAGAAATGTAAACAACCAGCCTCACACCGGGAAAAAAAAACAATTACTGAAATATGTCAGAATATTAATTTTATTGAGAACTATTTACTATATCTATTACTGTAATTAATAAAGCGTCAGAATAATTGTTATCTCAATCAATCAAATTTTAATAATCGAAGACCTTAAGACGGGGGGGGGGGGGGGTCACCAGAACATATTTGCGTGTATCTCGTATAAGAAAGGTCCCTTGAATACAATATTTGATATTTAAGCTTCGAATAATGTGGTTTATTATATAATAGAGTATTGTTTATGTAACATGAGTAGAAGTGGGGGTTTGCTGAAGGCTGAAAACTGAAAAATGCAAATATCTCGGTTAATATTCAAGATAAAGAATAAATGTATATAACAATAATTATTAATAAGATTGGTTCTATACAACGTTTCGATCTGACGTATAATAACGGAGATATTTTGATTTTTCTAAAATCCTCCCCTCTAAACCCCCCTCCCAATGGTCAGATTTCAGCCGTTAACGAGCTTGATCTTTCTTTTTCATAAAACGACTAAATATCGAGTTTGGTAACGATTAAACAATAATTGCGACCGCTAGAGCGGTAACAGATATATATATATATATATATATATATATATATATATATATATAATTTTGGTTGGACCTCATTTTCGCCATCTACTAGGTAGGATCGATGGACATTTGAAGAAAAATTTCGAAAATCTCGTCATGAGTACAACCTCAATAGCTGATTTCCCCTAAGGGATATCTGCTAAAAGCACATGAGAAATTGCTAAACTTACGCACTGCCAGACTTATTGTATTTCAACAATAAGTGATATTCTTGTGAGCCCGAGTATAAATAGACAATAGTATACCTTAAAAATTGAATTTAAAGGCAACAAAAGAAGGAAGAGAATCTTTAAAATTTCAATCAAATGACAATTTTGATTTATTGGCCTAAAAAAGTTTAAAGAAATTTGAGTGTAATCCATAAGAGACCAAAAAGAGCTTGCGAAATTTCTATACAACACTTGCCCTGACTTTAGGAAGCATTTATCTTGTCTCAAATTGTTATCTAATCCTATCTTAGTCACTAACGATATAACTTTCTAGGAAAATATTTATTGCACTAGAATGAAATAAGAGTGTTGATAACGTCACAATCTGAATATTTCTGGGGCCATTGAAACTTTCATTTATGAAGGGACAATTTGTTGTCGATTCAAAAATTTAGAAAAATAGATTAGATAATATGAATGAGTGAGATAAGGACGGGGTTATAGGCTTAACATCAATTGCTTGAATCTATCTTATAAGAGATTAACAATTTCCCTTGTAGCAATACATCTGAACGCGCCTGAAATGCCATTTATTCAAATTAAAATCGAGTTGGTTCTCTTTTACGAAAGTATCTGTACCATCGGAATGTATTTGTATAAATACGTGTGAACTAAAGACTTCATTAATTAGTAAATTTGATTACCTAATGTTTTGTATAGACATTAAAATTTCTTATATTTTTGGTTTTTTTTATCGTCATGTCTTATTATTTTATTAAAATAAATAGTATATATATATTCTTCTTTTTTTTCGGTTGAAATAATAGGTCTAGATTGACTAGAGCGATTCGCGATCCGATTTTTAGCAGATTTCTCCGAAGGGAAATCAGCTATTGAGGTCGTACTCATGGCGCGATTTTCAAAAATTTTCCTAAAATGCCCATCGATTCCACCCAGGAGATAACGAAAAAGAGGTCCGGTCAAAATTTTATATATTTAGGAAAATATATATACCGGGCGTCCCAAGTTCCCGTGCCACCCCCCTTAAAATCTCCAATTATTTTAATTTCAGCTATTGAGGTCGTACTCATGACGCGATTTTCGAAATTTTTCTATATATATATATATTTTTGTCAGTTACCGCTCTAGTGGCCGCAATTATTGTTTAATCGCTACCAAACTCGATATTTAGTCGTTTTATGTAAAAAGAAAGATGAAGTTCGTTAACGGCTGAAATTGGGACAGTGGGGAGGGGGGCGGTTTAGAGGGGAGGATTTTCGAAAAATTTGAAATATCTCCGTTGCCATAGGTCAGATCAAAATATTGTATAAAACCAATCTTATTGCAAATTAAATTTACTATAAATATTATTATGTACATTTATTCACTATCTTGAATATTAACTGAGATATTTGCATTTTTCAGTTTTCAGCCCTCAGCAAACCACCACTTCTACTCATATTACATAAACGATACTCTGCTACATAATAAATCACATTATTCGAAGTTTAATTACCAAAAATTGTATTCAAGACACCTTTATTATACGAGATACATCCAAATATGTCCTGGTGAGCCCACCCCCCTCTTAAGGTTTTAGACTACTAAAATTTGATTGATTGAGGTAACAATTATTCTGACTCATTATTAATTACAGTACTAGCTATAGTAAATAGTTCTCAATAAAATTAATATGTTATATTCTGACTTATTTCAGTAATTGTTTTTCTTTCCGGTGTGAGGCAGGCAGACCCATTTGTTTACATTTCTAACCTAATGCTTCCTGTCGGCAGATTATTGAAATTGGATGAAACATTTCTTATTTCCGTTTGTATTTATTAACGGTGGTGTTGTGTTACCAGTATGTAGATTTATCTATTACTAAACTTTACGAGGGAAATCTGCTTAGTTTACGCAGCCCCTGCGTGACGGACTTTTTATGGTGGATTGAGATAGAAAATCTAATTCTTTTATTTCAATATAATTCAAATCAAACGTGTTTTTATCGGTGAATTTTTCGATTTGACCCACCCTTTAGCCGTAAAATGCACAAATTTTTATTTCAGAAACGGCGCATTTTATTCAAAAATACATAGAGGTAAAAAAAATTATCTAGGCCATTAGAACAATGGTTGCCTAATTTAAATTTTTTACATTTTGTTACATCGTCATATTTATTTCCTGCAAAAATAATAAAGGCACCACATTCGGCTTGTCCATCCTTAATACCGTCTGTGTAAATTGTGTTGGTATGTATGATTTGAAATTACTGTAATTATTGTCGGGTTTTAGTCCAGGTCTTCTTTTTCCAACGTTTTTTGTGGGCACTCCTTTTCTGCAAATATTATATACTATATAACATAAACTGCTTTGGGAATTCCAGATTCAACAACCTCCCAATCACGAAAACGAACGAAAGTTCGTTTCCACGAGTGTCAGAGAGGTATAAATATACCTAATATAATAATATATATATATTATTTTGGTTACCACTTATAAATGTTTTAATTTAACAAATAATTATCGTTGGGATATTATAAATTAATGTTAATATTTGTAGGAAACGAGCAGCTCTCGAAGAAAAAGAAGCCAGCAGGTGGAATGAAGGTCATGTAGGGCAATTTTGAACAAAGTCTGCTTCGGGGAAAAAAAAATAGTTTTTGTTGGTGACCTTTGCCATTAAACTATGAATTATATTCGTATCCCACGCAATGAATTCTAAGAAACTCTGTTAATACAAATTAAGCAGAATCGCCACTTTTTTTTAAAAGAGAAAGCCTTTATAGAATGTAGCAATTAGCCATCAAGGGTATATTTAACATAAAGCGTGATGTGATACTCCGGTCATTGTGATTCATCATATGTATAAATTTCCGGGGTTTTATCTTTATTACTTCTCATGATATGAAGGAAAACCTTGTAGTTCTGAGATTTCCTAAATACCCACCAGTTTAATGCAATTCCGCACCAAAAGATATACAACAGAAACCCGAGTGTAAACAGAACTTGATCTCCGAATATCAGTTCGAGTCAGACAAGTAAACAAATAAATCCCTTTCTCTTAGCGTAGAAGGACTCAGATATGAATGGGACTATATTCAAAACGTCCTTCACTCAGGGGCTTCGTAAACTAAGCAGATTTTTCCAGACGAAACAATGGTATTCTCATCTCACCATATATCTCTATTTCTAAGTAAAATTTATTTGAGTAGAATTGGGGGCTTGCTGAAGGATGAAAACAAGAAAGTACGAATAAGTCTCTTCATATTTGAGCTATGACAAAATGTACACAACAACAATTGCAAAGCATTGATAATTTAACAAGATTATTTCTATAACACTTTCGATACAACTCATAATAACGGAAATATTTAGAATATACGAACTCCCCCTTTTTAATCCCCTTAATCTCATAGGTCCTATTTCATCCTTTACCAAATATGATCTTTAGTTTTCATTAATTTAATTCCGATTCCCCTCTCCCGGACTCATTTCAGCCGTCGAAGAACTTGACGATGATTTTCGAAAAGATCCTACCTACTAGTTGATGATTAGGTTCGCTCAAACTTGTATGTGTGGATGCGCGAGTTTGTGTGTGTGTGTGTCTATATATATATATATATAAGTGAGTGTATGTGTCTATACATTACTTGCAACACATGATATAAATACGAGTATGTTTAAAAGCGTGTGAATATGTATTTGTCTGTTGCCGCTCTGGCACATCATATTTTAGCCGATTTTCCTTAGGGGAAATTAGCTATTGGGGTTGTACTCATGACGCGATTTTCGAACGAAGTCTGGTTGTTACTGCTCGAGTGTTCTTTTAGCAGATTTCCCTGAAGGGAAATCAGCTATTGAGGTCGTACTGATGACGCAATTTCAAAAATTTTTCTTCAAATGTCCATTGATCCTACCCAATAGATGACGAAAATGAGGTCCGTTCAAAATTTTGTATATATATATATATATATATATATATATATACAGGGTGTCCCCAAACCAAACGGCCAAACTTTAGGGATCGATAGAGGATCGAAAAACTAAAACAAAAAGTCCTCTGGCATATGCTTCGTTTTCGAGAAAATCACAAAAAACGAAAAATAGTTGCGAAAAAACTAGTTAAGGCCAATGGAAGAGCGGATTTTATTCCTTGAATGAATTTTAGCAATAAATGTTATTCCAATACAATTATTGTATTCTAATCTTATACTGACAGAAAGGTAATTGAAAAAAAAATTATTTTTCATTAAGAAAAAATTATAAATACTTTTTTATTCAAATTTTCATAGTATAAAAAAAAATACCTATTTAAAGTAGATAACATTATGAACAATAACTGAAGATTAAAACATAAAAAAAGATTAAAAATTTAGAAAATTAATAAAATAATTAAATATTCTTACTTAGAAAACATAAATGTTTCAGTTTTTATATGGGTCTACCTTAGTGAGAAAAAAACCCTGAAAATTTTGAAGGTTTTACCTTCTCTAAAATTACATCGTTAATTTCTAAAGCGTCAACGTAAATGTTGTTTGAAATGCTGGCCTCTCGCTGCAATACACGCATCACATCGCGTACTCACAGATCGCACTGCATCTAAACATTGTTCTGCGGTGAGCTGGTTGCAAACCATTCTGATGCGCTCGATGAGGTCATCCCTTGTGCGGACGAGCTCTCGGTAGACATTTTCTTTCACGTATCCCCACACGAAGAAATCTAGTGGCGTGAGGTCCAGAGACCGGGGAGGCCAGGCACCGGCCCACCTCGTCCTATCCAGCGACCTGGGTAGTTGATGTCACCAGTCTCGTACGGCCCTTCCGTAATGTCCAGGACAACCATCGAGTTGAAACCAGCTCTCAAGCCTTGTTTCCAAAGGGATTTCTTCCAAAAGTGCCCGTAAGTCATTCTCCAGGAATAGATGATAGCTTTCAGCGTGAAGTCAAGCAGGTAAAAATACGGGACCTATTATGCGATTATAACAAAGACCGACCCACAGGTATCCTCTCCCTCCGCCTCAGGTCGGCTTCCATCGGAGCCTGCATACGGTTTCCACGACGATTACATGAGAAGGACCCAGTCTCTCGAAGCCTTCTGAAAGTGCTGGTAAAAACACCTCTGTGTGGGGTTTCTCGGTCAGGAAACCGTCTGCGATATTCCCGAACTGCCGGACGTGCATTGCCATCGCAGAATCCGTAGACGTAGACTATGTCCGCGTATTCAGCGTTGGTAAATCTAGCCATATTTGTTGACTTCACTGAACAGTACTAGCAACACCACTAATGTGAGAATGCGACGCTGGATTCCCTCCAAAAAGGATTAAAATGATAGTAAACATTTTAATCCTTTCTTTTTAAGTTTAAACACTCAACCTAGACGTTTTATTGATAAGGAAAGCGTGAGAATATTCATTTTTTCTAAATTTACTCCTCGTAAATTAAAAAATTAAGCTTACTCCAAAAAACCAATAGTTTTTTGTAATTTAAATACATTATTAAAAAAAAAATACACTTTTTGCACAACTATTTTCAGTTTTTTGTGATTTTCTCAAGAACGAAGCGAAAACGAGGCATATGCCAGAGGACTTTTTTTCTTAGTTTTTCGATCCTCTATCGATCCCTGAAGTTTGGCCGTTTGGTTTGGGGACACCCTGTATATATATCTGTTACCGCTCTATCTGTAGCAATTCCTGGGTTAATCCTTACCAAACTCGATATTTAATCGTTTTATCTAATAAGAAAGAGTAAGTTCGTTAATGGATGAACTCCAACCATGGGAGGGGAAGGGGTTAGGAGGGGAGGAATTTCTTTCTCAGTTATTATGCGCCGGATCAAAAAATCGTATAGGACCAATCTTATTTCAAATGTAATGTGTATTTTTTCATTGACTTGATTAGTAACCGAGGTACTTGCATTTCATAGTTTTACACCTTCGGTTACCCTCCCCTCCTACTCTTGTCATATTAACAATAAGCTGTTGTATATTGGGGTAAAACCTAAATAACAAATATTGTTCTCATTGAACTTTTACTTTTTGAGATAAATGCTAATACGTGGCGCATGCGGGAAATCTGCTTGGTTTACGCAGCCCCTGGGTGACGGACTTTTAAAACATCACGTCCCTTCTTCCCTTCAAGACCTTGATTTTTATTTAAGGCTCTTACATCAATCATTTTATGTC
Source organism: Riptortus pedestris (assembly GCA_019009955.1). NCBI lineage: Eukaryota > Metazoa > Arthropoda > Insecta > Hemiptera > Alydidae > Riptortus > Riptortus pedestris. Next base: position 16,059,049 of record CM032233.1, read on the forward strand.
AAACAAATTTCAAGTATTATTTTGCGGGAGAAATAGGGAATACAATATAATAGGAAGTCATCTGAGCGTCATTGCTGCTTAGTTTACTTAGTTCCGCTGTGGTGAACTCCTTACCTATTACAAACCAAATTTTTCAAGCCAACACATTGCTAAATATTACCAGTAGTATAATGCCACTCCATCATGCTACAGATAGGCGTGCTTTGGTTTCCTTAGGCATATAATAAAAGTCCGTCACGCAGGGGCTGCGTAAACTAAGCAGATTTCCCACGTGAAGTTTTACAATAGAGAAATTTCACGATAGCCAAGCAGTAAAGGAAACGGCCGAACTAGCTTTTGGCAGGATAGCGTTAGCGCCCAGCCGTTAGCGGCCAGATTTAATAAAAGTGCAAATATCTCGGTTAATATTCAAGATAAAGAATAAATGCATATAACAATATTTGAAGTAAATGTAATTTGCAATAAGATTTATTCTGTACAATGTTTCGATCCGACGTATAGTAACGGAGATATTTCGAATTTTCGAAACTCCTCCCCTCTATACCCACCCTCCCACTGGTCCGATTTTAGCCGTTAACGAACTTGATCTTTCTTTTTACATAAAACGACTAAATATCGAGTTTGGTAACGATCAAACAAAAATTGCGACCGCTAGAGCGTTAACAGACATATATATATATATATATATATATATATATATATATATATATATATATATATAGTTTTGAACGGGTCTCATTTTCGTCATCTACTAGGTAGGATCGATGGACATTTGAAGAAAAATTTCAAAAATTCCGTCATGAGTACAACCTCAATAGCTGATTTCCCTTAAGGGAAATCTGCTAAAACGTGGAATGAGTAAATGAAAGTATAAATATAAAATTGTATTACTCTTACGCAATATTATTTACAACCTTCATTACTACTATTTCCAGCAGAATTAACATTTCCATTCCACCAACATTATAAAACAGGAGTTTTTGTAACGTCGTAGCGGTCGCAACAAATGGAATTCCCATGAATTAAAATTTAATGAAATAATGTTTCCTTAAATATTCCAAGTACTTATATTTTTTTTTAAGTTTATATGTTCATAAATAATTCACATGTATTAGAAATGAGATACATATATTTCGTAACGTCTCTCCCATACTCTGTTCCGTCTCTTATCAAATAAAATAAAGAAATCTATTCAATTCAATTAAATGTTTTAAAAAAAAAATATAATAGGATACGTAATATTTTTTGTTTCCCATAACAAATTTACTAATATTATGTCAATTAATTTCTTTACACATAATTGAACACCATGTATATATTTCTACAGCATGTATGTATGTCGGTATATAATAGATGGATGGATTAGATTAGACAGATATATAGGTAGATAGATAGATTAATCATTAACTAAAATAATATTAAATAAAGAAACAAAACAAAATTGAGGCATATATGCACATTAGAAAACAAAATAATAGAAAGTCCGTCACGCAGGGGCTGCGTAAACTAAGCAGATTTCCCACGAGAAGTTATACAATAGAGAAATCTCCATACGAGAGCCAAACAGTTACGGCAAAGGGCCGAACTAGCTTTTGACGGGAAACTCAGTCGCCCGTTACGACCCAAACTTAATAAAAATGCAAATATCTCGGTTAATATCCAAGATAGAGAATAAATATATGTAACAATATTTATAGTAAATTTAATTTACAATAAGATTGGTTCTATACAATTTTTTGATCCGACTTATGGTAACGGAGATATTTCGAATTTTTGAAAATCCCCCCTCTAACCCCCCCCCCCGCTCCCACTGGTCCAATTTCAGCCATTAACGAACTTGATCTGTCTTTTTGCATAAAACGTTTAAACATCGAGTTTGGTAACGATCAAACAAAAATTGGGACCGCTAGAGCGTTAACAGACAAATATATATATATATAATTTTGAACGGACCTCATTTTCGACATCTCCTGGGTAGGATCGATGGACATTTGAAGAAAATTTTCGAAAAGTGAGGTCCGTTCAAAATTGTACACCAGAGAAAGAGGGGGGTTTAGAGGGGGGATTTTCGAAAATTCAAAATGTCTCCGTTATTATGCAACGGATCGAAAAATTGTATAGAACCAATCTTATTGCAAATTAAATTTACTATAAATATTGTTATATACACTTATTCTCTATCTTGAATATTAACCGAGATATTTGCATTTTTATGAAGTCTGTGGTCGGGTGTTGTTCGGGTTAGTTCGGCCGTTTTCGGCTCTGGCGGAAGCTTCTAACCTAACCTGTCGTTTCTAACCTTACCTAACCTTCGTTACTTTGTGAGATTTATGCAAATACGTTCTGTTCATCCGCCCCCCCCCTTCTTTAGTTCTTGGACTACTAAAATTTGAGTTATTAAAATATAAATTATTCTTACAATTCAGAAGCCGTTTCAGTTGGGAGTTTATTGAAATTAACTGAAAGATTTCTCATTACGGTTTGTATTTACTTAGGGTGGTGTTGTGTTACCAGTATGCAGATTTCTCTATTGATAAACTTCACATAGGAAATCTGCTTTGTTTACGCAGCCCCTGCGTGACGGACTTTTTCTAGTGTTAGTTATTCCTGGTTTTAGTATTTCAGTAGGTAGTAACTCCTAGGATCTGAATAGGAAATGCGTTGTCTTTTCTTCAAGAATACTGCATTTGGAACACACTTCTCCGGGGAAAATAAGTTTTGCAAATTTTTTACGTCCGACTGTATTTTTAGCAGATTTCCTGTGAGAGAAATCAACTATTGAGGTCGTACTCGTGACGCGATTTTCGTCAAATTTCCTCAAATGACCATCGATCCTACCCAGGAGATGGCGAAAGTGAGGTCCGTTCAAAATTGTACACACACACACACACACACACACACACACACACATATATATACATATATATAAGTAGGTCATTTATATTGTATACACATTTATATATTGCAGTAATTATTATAACAGTAATAATCCCCATGGTTACATATGCCAATGAGATTTGGAATCTCACAAAGGAAAGTCTGTTGGTATGAGAAAGAAAAGCATGGAGAAAAACATTTGGAGTAAACAATTACAAAAGCTTAGACATGCAGAAGCATTGTCTAACTAATAGAGGTTTGCTTAAGAAGCTATCAGGGCAGCCACGAGGAAACAGGAAGTAAGGTAAGACCAGATAAATATTGCTTAACGGAAACGAAGAGGGCCTTCGGTGTTCGGGAGCCCGTTACTGAAGACTGTCGTAGAACCGCGGGAACTGATGGGGGTGGCAAATACCCAGGTCTTTCAAGATTTGAAGTGTATATAATGTAATTTGAACTGTTGTCTTATCTATCTGAACAACCCGGAAACGATTTCGATGGAGAAGGAATTCATTCCTAAAAGAGTATTACTTTAGTTTGTTGTCGGTCAGTTTATTATATATATAGTTTTGAACGGACCTCGTTTTCGTCATCATCATAGGATCGATGGACATTTGCAGACATTTTCGAAATGCGTCATGAGTACGACCTCAATAGCTGATTTCTATTAACAGAAAGAGCTGATTTTCCAGGAGATGACGAAAATGAGGTCCGCTCGAAACTATATATATAATAAACTGACCGACAACAAACTAAAGTAATACTCTTTCAGGAATGAATTCCTTCCCCATCGAAATCGTTTCCGGGTTGTTCAGATAGATAAGATAAGACAACAGTTCAAATTACATTATCGATCCAACGGAGATATTAAGAATTTTCAAAATTCTTCCCCCTAAAGCCCCCCTCCCCTGGTCCGATTTCAGGAGTTAACGAATTTGATCTTTCTTTTCATATACAACAATTATATATCAAATTTGGCAATGATAAAATAAAAATTGCGACCTCTAGAGCGGCAACAGACAGATATTTATATATATATATATATATATATATATATATATATATATATATATATATACACACACACACACATACACGGACCTCATTTTTGCCTCCTACTAAGTAGGATCAATGGACATTTGAGGAAAAATTTGAAAATCGCGTCATGATTACGACCTCAATAGCTGATTTCCCTAATGGGAAATTTGCTGATAACAAACAGCCCAGAAGAAGTGTGTTCCATATGGAGTATTCTTGAAGAAAAGACAACTCATTTCCTATTCAGATCCTAGGAGTTACTACCTACTGAAGTACTAAAACCAGTAATAACCAACACTAGAAAAATTAAAAACAATATTAATTCCTAAATATAAAAAAAAAAAATCAATGATTTATATAAATGTATAACAAGTGGGCTTAAAATAAGGTTATTTTTTACAAACGAATAGTTACTTCTTTAGGTCCATGCAATTAAGAATTACTTACTGTAAATATTATTATTTTTTATTTTAATTTTTAGTAGATTCCCCCCCCCCTCACTAAAAACATTTCCATTCTTGTTTGATGTATTTCTCTTACTCCATTGGTATGTGAAAAATTGAACAAAAGGAGTCATTTTAATTTTTCGTTATCGTTTTCAATTTAAATTTGTTTCATTTCGGAAAATACAGTAGGTAGGTTGCGGGTTTATGGGCGATCAACTACTAGGTTATTACGCCCTTTAACTCTTGATGTTTATGTTACGTATATGTGGTAGTTAGGGTTAAGTGTGAAGTTGTATGGTTTTTTTTGTTTTTTTTTTAATCACTTTACTTATTGATTATATATATATATATATATATATATATTAATAACTTAATCACTTTATTTAATGACTATATTTTAATACTACCATAGTCTAACTAACATTTAATCAGTCTTATATATATATATATATATATATATATATTTAACCAGTATATATAATACTATATACTTAATCACTATATTTTAATACTACCAGGAAAATACAGTAACTCTAAACATATAAATGAGTTCATGTGTTGAAGAAAAAGTTATACAATGTAGGAAATTTAGGCAATTAGTTATTTCGTAGATGGGTCTATCTGAATGCATCTTTCTGGCAGATTAGCCGGGTTATCTTCAGAAAAAGCCATTGGGTTGACCTACAAGGTCATTCTAGCCTTCCATTCACACCCGTTTTCTGAATAGTGTGCGTGTATTTATCTTGTATAGCGGACCATATACAAATAGAATACTAGAAGTAATTTATGTCTGCATATATACGGGAAGAGGGGGATAACATTATTAAAAAAAACTAAGCAGATTTCTCACGTGCTGTTCTCACACACACGATTCCCATTCCAACCCCTCCTATTCCTAGCCTAATTTCAGGCACTAACGATTTTGAACATTAGTGTTAAATGAAACGGTTAAATATCGAGTATGGTATAGATAAAATTAACATTTTCGAATAAAGAACGTAAAATCTCAATTGATGAAGTGACCACACACTGAATTTGCCTGGATCTCACACAGCTATATATATATATATATATATATATATATATATATATATATATATATATATATATATATATACCCTCAACCGCAAAAAAAACCGGACACTTCATTTTTGTCGTATTAAAAGCTAATTTTCTGCAATTTTCTTTATTTGGGTATTCTAGTTATTACAGAGAATTTAGAGTCGAATTCCATTGAACCAATCCCTTCAGGATTAGTAAAAAATTAGATAAAACTCAGATTAGATTTATTTGTCGTGAAGTTGATCTATTCTAAACTGTAAGTAGTTTTTCGCACATTTAAATATCTTTAATTATTAACCAAGCATTTTCTTTAATTAATGTTTTATTTTTATTTCGGTCCAGAATAATGGGTCTTTCAAACTTAGATGGAAGGCCGGAGCTTACGTTACATTGCCGAAACGCTTGGGGTAGCGAAGTCTACCATTCACTGTAATAAAAATGAAGAATAATTTTTTTTTTTTTAAATGTGTTAATTTATCTTTTTTTTTTTTTTTTTGTATTTTTGTGTAAATAATCAATAAAAATTATTCACTTTTGGCAGATTTTGTTTAAATAACCTATAGATTAACCAATTATTTTAATTAAAAAGATTAATATACATATATATTAAGTATTTAACAAAATTATAAGACTAAATCTAAGTGTCCGGTTTTTTTTTGTGGTTGAGTGTATATATATATATATATATATATATATATATATATATATATATATATATCCGATCAAAATTATATATATATATATATATATATATATATATATATATATATATATATGTCCGATCAAAATTATATATATATATATATATTTGTCTGTTAACGCCCTCACCTCACCTTATTTCTCCCCTAGTAAGTAGTGTATGTGAACATGATTTTATTTATTCACTCGAAAGTGTTTATTTCATCTATGCCTTATTCAATGTAAACTGTCTCATTCAACACTAAGAATAGAAGGGAGTGTGTCTTACAGTCTCCGTTTAACCAGATTTCTCTTAAAGGAAATGAACTATAGAGGTCGTACTCAGGACGCAATTTTTCTTCAAATGTCCATCGATCCTACCGTGGAGATGATGGAAATGAGGTCCGTTCAAAACTGTATATATATATATATATATTTGTCTGCTACCAATGTAGCGGTCGCAATTACTGCTTGATAGTTACCAAACTCGTAACTTAGTCGTTTTATGTAAAAAGAAAGATCAAGTTCGTTAATGGCTGAAATCAAACGCGTGGGAGGGCGGAGGTTTAGGAGGGGGAATTTCGAAAATTCGAAATATCTCTGTTATACGTGGGAAAACGTTTCTAGAACCAATCATATTGCAAATTTAATTTAAATAAGTGTTGTAATTTGCGTATTTTCATTATCTTGATTGTTAACAGAGATTCCAAGCTTAAATACCAAATATGTTTTTCAACAGGCATTTATTATGTGAGATACATGCAAATAGTGTGATGACGTCATCGTTTAAGATTTTATTGACCGCCTACTTCTATTATCTGATTTTTTATTTTTTTTTGGAAATATAGAATATATGTTGAGATCAGATCAGTTTTGTATACTTCCAACTTATAGGAAACATGCTTAGTTTACGCAGCCCCTGCGTAACGTGCTTTATGTACTTATAAGTAGGGAATATAAGGTGAGATGAGATCAATAGTGTCTCATACCCGCACGTGGCAAATCTGCTTAGATTACGCAGCACCAGCTTCGACAGACGTTTTTATAGTCTACTAAATAAAATATATTTGAAAATGTTTTCGATGATCATACTCTCAATCGCTGACTTCCTAGACGGGAAATCTCCGAAACGGTGTAATAGTCACTACTAATGAGATGTTAAGGGTCAAATGTTATATTAAAAAAAAAATGTCATTAGTAGGGATTCTTGATAATAAGAAATGAAGGAAATGGATATTTTGAAGACGTGGAATATTATTTAACATGGGGTGCTATATGCAATAATAAATAGCTTAGTGTGCAAGGATGTAACCCTTGCCCCAGTGATACGCGACTCGCTATCGTTCTGCTTCCTACATACTTTTACCTCGTTTTGCAAAAACCTTTATACATTTTTGGACACTGGACACATAAATACCTTTGTCTCATAGAAGGGAAATGAGCAATTGCGGTTGTTCTCGTCGCTAGAATTTCGAAAAATGTCCTCAAATGCCCATCGATCCTACCCAGATGATGACGAAGATGAGGTCCGTTCAAAACTATATATATATATATATATATATATATATATATATATATATATACACACACATACAGGGTGTCCCAAGTTTCCGCGCCACCCTCCTTGAAATCGATCAATTGTATTATTAAAATGTTGAGACTTAGTGTGCAATAATTGTGACCCATGAAGAATGTTTTCAGTCCATATTCAACCTCGTAACCTTCTCCAGTACTTCTCCATCGACCATAACTGGACTTTCCAGTGAAATACCATACTTTTTGAGACGTATTCTTGTTGAAAATCAAATTCTAAAACGAGCTTATGTTGGTTATCTTTTCGATTTGATTTTATATCGGCGAATATTCTTTGATTGTATATCTATATGTGTATATATATATATATATATATATATATATATATATATATATATATACACACACTGTAGAAACGGTGTGTGCTAAATATGCACCAATGAGAAATTCTTGAGAAATATTATTTGATTTTATATATCCACAGTAGAAACGGAGTGTACAAAATATGCACCAATGAGAAATTCTTGAGAAATATTCTTTGATTTTATACATACACAGTAGAAACCGAGTTTCCTAAACTAGTTTTGGAGATATAGTATTTTTGATTATTAAATTTCTGATTATCATCTTAGATTCTTACCTCAAATTCAAATCAAGTCAGTCAATGCAAAAATGTTTACTTTATGGTCTCCACAGTGGAATTAGTATCCTATCTAATAATAATAAGGTGTCTGCATTGTGAAACTCAATGGGTTAATTTAATTAATTTTAATAAACTGGATTGATTTTTTAAAATTATATTTATTTTAATAAACAAGGTTGTTTCTTTTATATATACTTATATATATATATATATATATATATATATATATATATATATATATATATATATTTGTCTGTTAAGGCTCTAGCGGTCGCAATATTTGTTTGATCGTTACCAAACTCGATATTTAAACCTTTTATGCAAAAAGACAGATCAAGTTCGTTAAATGGCTGAAATCAGACTAGTGGGAGGGGGGGGGTTTAGAGGGGTGGATTTTCGAAAATTCGAAATATCTCCGTTACCATACGTCGGATCAAAATATTGTATAGATCCAATCTTATTGTAAATTAAATTTACTATAAATATTGTTCTATACATTTATTCTCTATCTTGAATATTAACCGAGATATTTGCATTTTTATTAAATGTGGGCCGATAACGGACGAGTGAGTTTCCCGCCAAAAGCTAGTTCAGCCGTAACTGTTCGGCTCTCGTATGGAGATTTCTCTATTGTATAACTTCACGTGGAAAATCTGCTTAGTTTAGGCAGCCGCTGCGCGACGGACTTTTTTATACTGTATTATCACATGCATCAGAGGTCAAATTGGTAGATATCAAAACATTGTATTAAGAAGTTCATTTTCAGTAGTGGTTACATAAAATCCGTTTTTGGAATTTAGAATATCTTTGCAATGAAGAATATTGTTGGGATTTGAAAACGAAAGAAAGAGATATGGAGCTTACTAAATGTAGAAGTTTTTCTGAAGTTTGAGAGCTAAAATCTTATCTTCAGATATTGGTGCAATAAAAGAACAATTTTTACAGAGAATGAAAATGCCCTTACTTATTTTCATTAAAGCCCCTTAGCTCTTCCTTTAAAATGACATGTGGTTATACTTGGGGCATCATTTTAAGGGACATTTCTTGCTCTTTAGAATGACAAACTCAGATTTTCGAGATTGAAATAATTTCTGGAGTTACGACTTCTAATATGTGAAAAAATAACTCCAATTTGATAACTCAAAAAAACTATAATATTTCCAAAACAAGTGAGAATCGGACCAGATCATATATGAACTTTTTTGTTAGAACTTCTGTCTAGAATCATCTCTCAAAGTTTGCACCCTAAAATATGTTACACCCTGTATGCACATTAGAAACGGAGTGTGTTAAATATGGACCTATGAAAAAGTCTTGAGAAATATTCTTAGATTTGATATAACACAGAAAAAACGGATTGTGCTGTATACGCACCAATGTGAAATTCTTGAGAAACATTCTTAGACTTTTAGTGATCGATGCTAAGTTTTGGAATGTGTCTTTTAAAATAGCTGTGGTGATATGTGAGTTAGAAATTATAATACGTCATACTAAATATATCACAAATTATATGTATATGCTTACGGGGTATGAATCCTACCTAAATTGCAGACAGGATCAACTCTTTCAGTGTTAAAACAAGAGTCTCGATTGTGATAAGATTTCTTGCACCATGAACAGGTTGTTACCAAGAGCTCCTTGGAGCCGAATAGCTTCTTCGGTGCAAGGCTCTGAAAAATAGGAAAAAGAAAGATATTTAATTGATTAGTGCAATTAAAATAGTTTCATGGTTTAAGTAAAATAATTTATATGAATAAGTGACCAATATTTTTATTCAAACAGACCCCCCCTCCTCTGTATCATTAATGACCTAGGGAAGTGAGCCTATATAACTGTAGGTTTTTAGCAGACTTCACTTTAAAGGGAAATTAGCTATTGAGGTTGTACTAGAAAACGTTTCCTCAAGTTCCTTGCGATTCTTGTTTGAGCCAAACTCGATATGGAAGCGTTTCAAGCAAAACTAAAGGTCAAGTTTATGGCTGAAATCGGACCAGTGGGAAAGGGGATTAGAGAGGAGGGTATCGAAAACATCTCCGTTATTATACCTTGGCATGAAAAATTGTATAGAACCAATCTTATTGTACTATTGTCATACCTATCGGTGAAGACCGTCGTCACTGGCTGATGGTTGAGTACCGCTGGCAAGCGCTTTCGATGCGATGGCATCATCTTCAAGCCTGTTAATAGTTGTACAACTATCGACAGGCTTGAAGATGATGCCATCGCATCGAAAGCGCTTGCCAGCTGTACTCAACCATCAGCCAATGACGACGGTCTCCACCGAGAGGTATGACAATAGTATCATTTATATTGGTGGTTATAACCCTTTATTTGAATTACGAATCTTATTGTAATTTAAATGTACTATACATATAGTTATATACATGTATTCTCTATCTTTAATATTAATCGGAGATATTTTAAGAGTGCGATGACGTAATCAATTAACATTTTGCTGCCGTAAATCAAAAATATTTATTTCTTATATATCATACTCGACTGTTTCATTGCACACTGAAGATCACATTAAGGGGCTTGGGTTGGCCGTGCGAGTTAAGGGGTTGGTCTTAATCTCGCATGGTAGACCTAGAGTGGCGAGTTCGATTCCCGTCCTGGGTAGTAGGGATTTATTTAGTGACGGACTCATTAAATAAACTCCTCAGGCCCACCCTCGCTAGAAAAGGGTGGTAACCTGTAGATAACCCGTCCCGATTAGCCATAGTAGCATAAGCGTAAGTGGACGTAAATAATAATAAATAAATAAACAAAGATCACATTGGTTAATATCTGAAATTAGGGAGTGGAAAGGGGGGGGGGGTTAGAAGGGGTGATTTTGAAAATTCAAAATTTCTCTGGAATTTTCAAAATCCTCCCTTCTAACCCCCTCCCCCCTATTCCACCCCAATTTATGAATCTTATCACAAAATTTTATAGAACCAATTTTATTAAGCGATTGATACTCTACAATTGTTGTTCTATACATGTTATTGTAACTCAAGTATTAAGCGAGTTATTTGTACTTTCTGGTTTTAAGCCTTCAGTAACCACCCCATCCCCCCCCCACCGCAACCCGTTTACTCATGAGTTTTTGGCATGGAAATAGCGAATATGTGATGAGATGAGATCACAAGTGTGTAACCAGCACGGGGGAAATCTGCTTAGTTTACGGAGCCCCTGAGTGACGGACTTTTATTATTTTAACTTTTTTTAATCAAATACCGAAAAGTAATATTTTATACGGAGCCTGAAGGATCAGCTCCATACCAAATTGCCAGGAGTGTACAGTAAACAGCCACATGAGCAGGCTCGGAATACTTTGGTCAGGCAGGCAAATTAATCAGCATCAGGTTCAGAGAATATATCAAAAGTGTGATATGTTTCGGACTGAACACTCAGATACAGCAGAACATTTTTGGCCAAATCCGCCATATCAACTATGATGAAGTGAAGATGCTGGATATATTTGATCGATAGAAGAAAAGAATCTTACAAGAAGCAATAGCAGATAATGAAATATCCAATCATCATAAAAGGAGAAAGGAAGCCCATTATTCCATCTAGAAAGCAATATATAAACAAAGAACGTACACAAGGGAACAGGCGCCAGAGGAAATACCGGAAGATACCTGGAAGGGGAGGCACCGGGCACATCACCAGGCAAGACTTACATAAGTAAGTAATACGGTCAGAAACATATAAGGGCCAATGACTGAAAACTTTGATTGTAACATTGACAAGGACCTTGGAAGTGTACAAGTACATTTATCAATTCATTTTTATTTAAAAACAGTTCAATGGAACTTTAATTTTCACTTTCGTTTCATAAAATTAAAACGTCTTCGAAATTGTTACTAAACCTTACAATAAAACATTTGTAGTACCTGTTTTCCTAAAACTTTTTATAAGTATAAACAAGTAGTCCTAAAACTAGTTTAAGTTATAAGCAAAGCAATTTACCACTTTTTAATATTTTTTATTAAAACAAGTTATATAGTGCGTAGTAATTTGTAGCCAGATAAAAAATAAACATAAACAATAATATTGGTCAAATTAAATAATAAAACGTGATTCAAAATAGCAAGCAAATGTTACTTTTTTGTTTAAAATTTAAAAACTACACTTTAATTTTTTCAGGGAGTAACCTTTATGTTCAAATTTTCCAGTAAATCATATCGTTATTATTTTGAATACAATTTTTTTTTTAATTTTATTTTCAAAATAAAAATTGCGATGTAATATTTATTCTGTAGTTTTATTATAATGATTAATTTTTATATTTCGGAGCCTGTTTTTAACATTGACACCTACTGTATGCAAATATAAACCATTATTTTTAACTCATGAAGACAACTTTCTATCAATTTTCAATGTTATTGCGATGCCACGAAGAATAAAAAAACTCTTTATACCCCACACACTTTCTAATTCAGCGATTAAATATCGAGGTTGGTAACGATAAAAAAAAAAAGTCCGTCACACAAGAGCTGTAAACAGAAGCAGAATTCTCTCGTGCTGGTATAACACAGATGTGATCTCATCTCCTACATATTCTCTAATTCTATGTAAAAACCAATGAGTAAAGGGGGGGGGGGTACCGAAGGGTGAAAACAAGAAAGTACGAATAACTCGCTTAATACTCGAGTTGCGAAAGAATGCATTCAACAACAATTGTAGAACATTAATAGTTTAAGAATAATGGTTTTATAACAACTAAATCCCCAATCAGTAAATAACAAATTTGACCTTTAGTGGTGGCTGAAACGGTGAAATATTGATTAAAAAACCTCAACATACAACAACAACGCCATATATATAAATATATATATATATATATATATATATATATATATATATTGTATTACGTTATTTTATTAACAAAATCAGTAATAAAAAAAACTTTTTTAATAAGAGTTCATTTGATTCAAAATTAAAATACTCGCAAGTTTCACAGTTTTTATCACTGCACAATTATTTGGATAATGCACAATAAACTTGATAATTATTCTAATTACTACTCACAGTAAGACTGAGAGCGTCACTGTTCTTCAGATTACACCGTCCAATGATTCTCCTCACGGTCACTTAAATTCACAACAAGACGGCACTGCAGCTGTCCCTTTGCTTTCGCGGCAACTGCACTGTCTTCTACTTTGAAGCGGCAATCTGCACTGGTCCTTTACTTCGCGGCACTGCACTGTCTTACAATACGGCACTAACTGTTTGACTTACAGTCACGGCACAACACTGTTCTTCCTGATAAAACACTTTAACCGCACAGGTACTAAGTCGCACTGAAAGCACTGATAGTGAAAATCAAGACAGGTTACATAAAAACTGACTGACCTCCCGGCAGGCCTCTTTATATAGCTTGTCGGCATAATCAAAGGGGAATTGTCCTATTTTATTCGAGGCTTGGCCTAGACGAGCGAGAAGCGTCTCGACCCTCTCCGTCGGTCTCTTTGATCTACGTCACACTTCCAAATACGGCGACTTCTCTCTTTCTCTCTCTCTCTCATCTCTCTGCCTCTTCTCTCCCTCTCTCCTCTGAAGAATTATTCATCTATTTAATTTTCGCAACCAATCTTATATATAAAATACATATATATATATATATTATATATATATATATTATATAATATTAAACATATATATATATATATATATATATATATATATATATATATATATAAATATAATAAAATGCTGTGAGAGAGCGTTAAAATAACTATATATACATAGTTTTGATCGGACCTCATTTTTGTTATCTCCTGAGTAGGATCGATGGACATTTGAACGAATTTTTCGAAAATGCGTCATGACTACATCCTTAGGGGAACTCTACTAATCTTCTTATTTCTCTGAACCTATTTTCATTTGGCAGCTCTCTACCAGTGGAATAGTTGATGTCATCCTACTTGTAGGCGAATGAAGGGTAATATTCCATATGCATCAAGGCTCTACAGCGAAAGAGAGAGATATGACGAGAGAGAAGACCATTCTTCCCACTAGACTATTATCCGGTTAAATAATAGAGAGCTGGATGGGGAAAATGTCTTTACAAACGACGACGGATTGGAAGATAACAGATTGTTATAAGTGAAGGAGTAGCTAACCTCTTGTTTAGCATATGGATAACTAGCAGAGCCACTGACGTTTCTCGATCTAAAATTCAAAGAATTCTGAAATGGTTGTGTTTAGCATATTCCTCTTAAAGAAAATCAGCTATTGAGGTTGTGCCCAAGACGCAAATTTCCCAACATATCCTCAAATGTCCATCGATCCTACCTAGAAGATGACGAAAATAAAACTCCTTTCAAAATGATGCCTATACACTCACCCTTTTAGTTACAGGTTCTAGCGGTCGCAATTTTTATTTGATCGTTAGCAAACTCAATATATAAGCGTTTCAGGTAAAACTAAAGATCAAGTTTGTTAACGGTGATATCAGACCAGGAATAGGGGCGCTTTAGAGGAGGGCAATCATAATATCTCCATTATTATGAGTCGGACCGAAAAATGTTATTGAACCAATTTTTTTAAACGATTAATAGTTTTATTCATATTTTCATATCCCAAATATTAAGCGGGTTATATTCTGTCTTTTTTTTTTTTTTAACAGGCCGTATTTTCGTCATTTTCTGGGTTTTCTATGGAGTTTAAAAGAAGCTTTTCGAAAATCCCGTTACGAGTGCAATTTTCCAATCAGCTGATTTTCCTCAAGGTAAATATGCTAATAGCACAAATGTTCCTGCTCCTTTCTCACGCTTAATAATATGCCGTGACACGCGTTGTAATATTTGTTTTAGTGAGCAGCTAGCACCCCCCGGTGCCTACCTTGGGGCTCACTAATGAAGCTAAATTGATAATTTATCCCCATACAAGCCTGTTTCGCTCGTTTGTCCAGGATACAATCATCTGATCTGATTCATGACCTGCTATGTACTTTAATATGATTAATGTCCTCAAGAACTCCTTTTGATCTTTAATCTGATTCATGACCTAAAGAACTACTAATACTCTTCAATCGGATTCACTACCTCAAGAACTACAATTGCCCTTCAATCTGATTCATGACCTGAAGAACTACTATTGCCCTTTTATCAGATTCATGACCTAAAGAACTACTATTGTCCTTTAATCTGATTCACGACCTACTGGACTACTATTGTCCTTTAATCTGATTCACGACCTAATGAACTACTATTGTCCTTCAATCCGACTCACGACCTAATGAACTACTATTGTCCTTCAATCCGATTCATCTGATTCACGACCTAATGAACTACTATTGTCCTTTAATGTGTTCACGACTTCAAGAACTACTATTGCCCTTTAATCTGAGTCATGACCTTAAAGAACTAATATTACCCTTCAATCCGATTCATGACATAAAGAACTACTATTGCCCTTTCATCTGATTCATGACCTCAAGAACTACTATTATCCCTTAATCTGATTCATGACATAAAGAACTACTATTGCCCTTCAATGTGATTCCCGGCCTCATTAACTACTATTGTCCTTTAATCTGATTCACGACCTAATGAATAATATTGTACTTTAATCTGATTTATGACCTCAAGAACTACTAATATTCCTTAATCTGATTCATGACATAAAGAACTACTATTGTCCTTAAATTTGATTCACGACCTAATGAACTACTATTGTACTTTAATCTGATTTATGACCTAAAGAACTACTAATATCCTTTAATCTGATTCATGACCTAAAGAACTATTATTGTCATTTAATCTGATTCACGACCTAATGAACTACCATTGTCCATTAATCTGATTCACGACCTAATGAACTATTATTATTATTATTTAGTTTGTGCCCCACAGCGATGGTGATTGGCATAATCTGAGTCATGACCTTAAAGAACTAATATTAACGTTACTGTATGTGTTCATGATTAAAAAAAAACCAGACAATTTTTTCTGATTCATACAATGGGTTTCATAAGGAGTACGAGTTTTGAATAAAGGAGTATGGTGTCACACTCTGTACACACACACACACACACACACACACACACACATATATATATATATATATATATATATATATAAAGAACTACTATATGCCCTTCAATGCGAATCCCACTGGCCTACATTAACTACTAATAGTCGCCTTCAATCCGATTCATGACCTGAAAACTACTATTGCCCTTTTATCAGATCATAGACCTAAAGAACTACATATTGTTCCTATAATCTGATTCACGACCACTGGACAACTATTTGCCCTTGTAATCTATTCACGACCTAATGCTGAAGTACAATTTCCTTTAAATGTGTGTTACTACGACCTTCAACTTAGACTTTAGGCTATTGCCCTTTAATATCCTCTGAGTCATGACCAGGAGTGGGGGTTATAAGGGATACTAGATATTACTCCTTCAATCCGATTCATGACTTGAAGAACTACTATTGCCCTTTCATCTGATTCATGACCTAAAGAACTACTATTATAACCTTAATCTATTCAGAATAAAAAGAACTACTATTGCCCATTCACTTTTATCGTGATTCCCAGGCCTCATTAACTACTATTGTCGCTTTAGATCTGAATCACGGAATTCTAATAATAATATTTGGTACATTAGACCCATCTGAATTATATGAACTAAAGAACTACTAATATTCCTTAATTCTAACGATTTCATGACATAAAGAACCATACTATTTGCCCTTGGGAAGGGCAGGAGTGGTGATTATCCCGGAAGCCCATCCTTAAAACTAGCTATATTTCCTTTAATCTGATTAACGACCTAATGAACTATTATTGTAACTTGTTTAATCTGTTATTTAATGACACTCAAGAACTACTAATATTTCCTTATCTGGATTTCATGACATAAAGTATAAACTACATATGTCCTATAATTTGATTCACGACCTAATGACTACTTCATTGTACTTTAATTTTGATTTATGAACCTAAATAAACCCGGTAATATCAATTAGCTTTAATTCTGATTCATGACCTAAGAACTATTAAAATTGTCAGGTTTAATCGGGAGTGGGGGTTATTCACGAGGCCTGAAATGAAAATTCGCGATATTCCATTGTCCCATAAATCTGATTTTCGACAAACATGCACCTAATGAACTACTATTGTCCCTAATCTGATTTATGACCTAAAGAACTACTATTGCTCTTCAATTTGACTCCCGGCCTCAAGAATTACTATTGCTCTTCAATGTGGTTCCCGGCTTCAAGAACTACTAATGCCCTTTTATCTGATTCATGACCAAATGAACTACTATTGTCCTTTAATCTAATTCACGACCTAATGAACTATTATTATTATTATTTAGTTTGTGCCCCACAGCGATGGTGATTGGCAAAATCTTCTAAAACAAAACTTTATGTATGTGTTATATTATAAAAAACCAGACAATTTTTTCTGATTCATACAATGGGTTTCATAAGGAGTACGAGTTTTGAATAAAGGAGTAATGCCTTGCCACACCCTGTACACATCACACACACAGCTTCACATCAATTCACGGGCGAACACGGGTATCACAGCTAGTATATATAATATATATATATATATATATATAGAGAGAGAGAGAGAGAGAGAGCAAAAAGTAACTGTAAATTTGAATTAATTAAATAAAATGAATGATAGTAATAAAAAGTAAACCTTTGAGCAGAAAGCGCATTTGCCCTTGGCGTATCGCTGCTGGACCCAATGGTGCTCTGTCTTGCTCTCATCGCGGTAGTTGCGGATCTCAACTTCCCTGAAAGTCTGTCGGCAGGTCCATTTCATCTGGCTCGTCACTAGATCTATGCAATCTCCGTGAACGATTATTTTGCACACGCTGCACCTATGTTTATGTCCTCGTCTCTGTGGACAGAAAAAAGCATATCTAGGATGTATTTATTTTCATTGACCTGTCCCATTATGTTATGTTAGCATTTAACATAACATAATGGGACACGTCAAATATTTTATTTTTCTATAAAAATATAAATTATATATATATATATATATATATATATATATATATATATATATCATGTTTTTGGCAAAGGTGCACATATCTAAAGTTGTTTATTTGGTTATTTATAGTAACTTTGGTTATATACACTTTTTTCGTATACTGAAGTATAAATGATATATACGCTAAAAACTATACCGAGACTCAATTTTATTTGGTACAAAAGACTGAACCGAACTAAACAAAATTCGATTTTTAAATTAGCACTAACCCCCATGATTATAAGATGTACCAATATTACTAGAAACAAGCAGGAGTGCTAGTAAAGGGGGAAGCCTGAATTGAAAACTCGGTATATTTCGTTTCCTATTGGTTAAATGAAATATTTTTCGGCAAAGATGCATATAACTAAAGTTGTTTATTTTATTACTTAAAGAAACTTGAGTTATATAAATTTTTGTCGTATACAGAATTATTAAAGAGATATGTGCTTAAAACTACAGCGGGAGTCAATTTTATTTTATGCACAAAATACTGAACCGAACACGACTAATCTCCGTATGTGGGTTGGTATTAACTCATTCTTGATTATAAACTGTACCGACATTGCTAGGAACGAGCAGGAGTGGGGGTTATTGGGGAAGCTGGATAAGAAAAATTGCGATATTTCGTTTCCCATTAGTTTTAAGGCAAAAATGCACATAACAAAAATTGTTTAATTTGTTACGGAAAGTAACTTTTGTTAAATACACTTTTGTCGTATAGCCATGTATAAACAAGATATATGTTAAAAACTATAGCAGATGCCAACAGTTTTAAAGGGCACAAAAGACTGTACCGAGCTGAACAAAACTCGTAATGTAAATTAGCATTAACTCCTTCATGATTATAAGTTCCCTGTATCAACATTTGTGGGGACAAGCATGAGTAGGGGTCATAAGAGAAGCCCGAAATGAAAAATGGCGACATGTAGTTTCGTATTGGGTTTTCGGCAAATATGCACGTGAGAGAAGATGTTTATTTTGTTAGTTAGAGTTACCTGTTTTATATATACTTTTGTCGTATAACGAAGTATAAACGAGATGTATGCTAAACATGATAGCGGGAGTTGACAATTTTATTAGTACTCATTTAAATGTTATAAATATAGGCATACTATGAACAATGACGTTATGTTTTTAGACTTATATTTAAGCATTCATATAGTTTAATATTTAGAATAACTGAAGTTACTATAATTTAAACCAAATTATTGAGCGGAAGTTGTGAGGATATAACACAGCCGATTCTTGGCAGAGCACCTTTGATACAGCTGACTTGGGTCGGCTTTTGGAGGGAAGAGGTAGTTGATCCTTAATAATTGAAATTAATGGTAATTTTTTTTTAAAATTACAGCTAAACATTAAATGGCGTCTTTAAACCAGTAGAACGTACTCATTAAACTTGATAAGGACTTATACAGTTATTATTTGTTCTTTTCGTGAAGTTATGCCCCCCCCAAGAAATATTTCTTTAAATATCGCAAATTATTTAAACAAAACAATGTTAAAGGGGATTGAAAGTGCTGGGGAGGTGTACCCATTTACGACTGCTAATTATTAACATTGACCCACTAATATGTTACACATAACACATCATAAGTAAGTACAACTATGAATACAAAGTTTTCTTCATCTTCAGTTATACTCTAGAGTATTTTTAATTATGATAATTAAATAGATAAAATCGTTGTGCTTGGAAACACAATTTGGAAAAATAAAGTTTATTCTTGCATAATTTATAATACACAATGCTGCTCATAATTATGAATTTTATGGTCTTTGGTATTGAATGATTGCTTCCCATGATTATGATTCATATTGTAAACAGTATTTTGAACAGTGGAAACTGATTGATCATGAGCAATTTTTTTCTTTTTTTTTATTCGTGTAGACTAAAAAATGCTATAAGTTCTCTATAGTTACTGGCATAAGTAGTAAGATAAAGACTTGAGACGGGAAGTGTAAAAATATTGTGCATATTAAAGCCATAAGAAATTACAATCATAATTAGGACTCCCCTAGCAACGCAGTCGTAATTCCCATAGTAGTAAAGCTTTAGGGTTTTTTAGCTTTTAGTAACCCCCACCTTCTATTTGTCGGGTTTAGCAGATTTCCCTTACGGAGATCAGCTATTGAGGTTTTACTCATGATTTTTGAAATACATTCCTCAAATGTCCATCCATCCTACCCAGGAGATGACGAAAATGAGGTCCGTTCAAAACTGTATGTATATATATATATATATATATATATATATATATATTTATATATATATCTATATATGTTAACGCTCTTGCGGGGCAATTTTTGTTTTAGTTGTTTTTTGTTACAAACTCCATATTTAATCGTTTTATGTAAAAAGGAAGATCAACTTCGTTAATGGCAGAAATCGGACCAGTGGAGGGGGAGGGATGCTTAGAGGGGGAATTTTGAAAATTCGAAATACTACTCGCTAATTCGAAATGCTACTCGTTAATTCGAAATACTCGTAACTATAAGTCGGATCGAAAAATCGTATAGAACCAATCTTACAGAAAATGAAATGATCTATAAATATTGTTCTATACATAATTCCTGTATCATGAATATTACCCGAGATATTTGGATTTTATAGTTTTCACCTTTCAGTAAACCCCCCACTCCTACTCTTGCTATATTAATAATAAGCTGTTATGTCATGAACCACTTCTTTACAAGGTTAAATAAGGAATATTGTTTTCATTGAACTTTTACTTTGTGAGATATATGCAAATACCTACTGCTGATCCACCCCCCCCCCCTCCGTTCCCTTGTTCTTGGATTACTAAAATTTATGTAATTGAGATTAAAATTATTCTGATTCATTACAAATTACAGCACTATCTATAGTAAATAGTTTTCAATGAAATTAATAGTAGATATATTTCATTAATGGTTTTTCTGTCCGCTGTAGAATTCAGGTTGGATGGCCTGTTTGTTTACAATTCAAACGCTTTCCGTTGTAGAGTTACTAAGTTTTAACTAACGTTTCTCATTACCGTTTGTATTTATTCACTTATTCACGGTGGTGTTACCATTATGTATATTTATCTATTGTAAACCTTCGCGTTGGAAATCTGCTTAGTTTACGCAGCTTCTGCGCGACAGACTTTTTTTTTACAAAGATATAGAGACTATTTAGGGAGATGAGATAACTAGTGTGTTATACCAGCAGGAAAACTAATAAATTTAGGCCACACTTCCATGACGGACTTCTAATACATTTCCTGATTGGTAGCAACCCCCGCTGCCAATTGGGAACTCAGTCTAGACGAAAGTACATCTCCATATATTGTCTTCTGGAACACTTCATCCTGTGTTAGGAGTCGAAATGCTTGTTAAGCGGTAATTATGTCTCTAATTAATGATAAAGACTACTCATTTTAAACACACACCTGCCTTAAAAAACATTTGTTAGTATCGCGTTATATTATGTTACTATCATAAATAACAGTTTCACAGATCAAAAATAGTATGTGCTTCTCGTTCAAAAGATCCGAAATCAGCTAAGCGAGGTTCACTAATTAGCATAATCTATTCACCTTGACCACATTGTTGTGGTATTAGTTTGCGCATTGAATCTCACTGAATTCAGTGAAGCAGATCGTGTGTATTCAGATGTTGTCGATACACACAATAGCTGCCTCTGACAATAGTCTCAGTTCGGTGTGACATCCCTTGAAAGCCTAGACTAGAGTTATGTAGAGTTCAGTGACATTTTATAACAGTTTTCATTGGCCAGCTTCAAGACATGACCTTTTCCTACAAAGGCAGATGGGATCTAATAGAGAACGAGAAGAATTACTTGAGGTAAATTGTAGACTTTCCCTTAAGAATTTTACCAGACACCTTAAGAGAAATCAGCTATTGAGTTTGCACTCATTATATTTGATTAGAGCTGGGAATAGGCGCTCAACTACAACATTTTTAGCTCTGTCTATTAATCACTATAGTCTCTGTAAATTTTGGGTAATTTCGGGGATTTTCCACTGTCTATTTTTTTCTAGCATTCGTTTGATTTAACATGTGGTTTTTATGTTGCTTGGCTCTTATTTAAGATATATCAAACAATTAATGGAATATACATATCTGAATATAACATATTAATTTTATTGAAAACAATTTACTTAAAGGTAAAACTAGAGCGGGAGTCAATTTTATTTTATTATGCACAAAATACTGAACCGAACACGACTAATCTCCGGATGTGGGTTGGTATTAACTCATTTTTGATTATAAACTGTACCGACATTGATAGGAACGAGCAGGAGTGGGGGTTATTGGGGAAGCTGGATAAGAAAAATTGTGATAATGGCAGAAATCGGACCAGTGGAGGGGGGGATGTTTAGAGGGAGGAATTTTGAAAATTCGAAATACTACTCGCTAATTCGAAATACTACTCGTTAATTCGAAATACTCGTAACTATAAGTCGGATCGAAAAATCGTATAGAACCAATCTTACAGAAAATGAAATGATCTATAAATATTGTTCTATACATATTTTCTGTATCATGAATATTAACCGAGATATTTTTATATAGATATAATTTTACTCCTACTCTTGCTATATTAATAATAAGCTGTTTGCCATGAACCACTTCTTTACAAGGCTAAATAAGGAATATTGTTTTCCCTTAAGAATTTTACCAGACACCTTAAGAGAAATCAGCTATTGAGTTTGCACTCATTATATTTGATTAGAGCTGGGGATAGGCGCTCAACTACAAGATTTTTAGCTCCGTCTATTAGTCACTATAATCTCTGTAACTTTTGGGTAATTTCGGGGATTTTGCACTGTCTATTTTTTTCTAGCATTCGTTTGATTTAACATGTGGTCTTTATGTTGCTTGGCTCTTATTTAAGATATATCAAACAATTAATGGAATATATCTGAATATAACATATTAATTTTATTGAAAACAATTTACTAAAGCAAGTGCTGTAATTTGTAATGAATCAGAATCTGTTTTATCTCAATCACTCAAATTTTAATACCATTTCTTCTTTTATAATAGAATATAAACTTAAACTATAAATGTAAGGTTTTTTTTTCTTAAATATATTTATAATTTTAAATAATATTATATAATTAAACAGATGCATCCTACACAAATTCTGTCACGCAGGAGCTGCGTAAACTAAATATATTTCCCACCTGCTGGTATAACACACTTGTGATCTTATCTCACCACATATTTCCTATTTATATGTAAATAACCGATGATTAGAAGGGGCTGGGGGGAGTTATTGAAGGGAGAATACAAGAAAGTACGAATAACTCTCTTAAAACTTTAGTTACGATATATTGCATAGAACAACAATTGTAGAGCATCAATAGTTTAGCAAGATTGGATCTGTAACATTTTACGACCCGGCTCATAATAACGGAGATATTTCTATTCCAGGCCCGATTTCCGCCAATAACAATTATGTTCTATAGTGCTGACTGAAACAGTTTATGATAAAAATCGAATAAACATTTTCGTGTAAAGAACGAAAAGTCTTAATTAATGACGTCAGCACATAACGTATTTGCATGTATCTCACAAAATAAAAGTTCAATGAAGACGATATTTAACCTTGGATTGAATTAGTTCCTGATATAACAGCTTATTGTTAATATGGCATGAGTAGGAGTGGGGGTTTGCTAATAGCCGAAAACTAAAATAACAATATAATAAAAAAACATGTAAATAACAACATTTATAGAAAATTACATTTACAATAAGATTGATTCTACACAATTTTTTGGTCCGACGCATAATAACGGAGATATTTGGAATTTATGAAATTCTCCCTCTAAATCCCCTCCCGGTCCGATTACAACCGTCAACAAACTCGACTTTTTTTTCCATAAAAAGCTTAAATATCGACTTTGGTTGCGATTAAACAAAAATTGCCATCGCTAGAGTAACAACAGACAAATATATATCTACAGTTTTGAAAGGACCTCATTTTCGTCATATGTTGGCTAGGATCGATGGACATTTGAGAGGATTCTTCGAAAATCGCGTAACGAGTACATATATATACACACATATATATATATATATATATATATATATATATATATATACACACATATACTAGCTAAGGTACCTGGCTTTGCTTGGGAAACCATTTGAGGCTGAAAGTTGATATTTCTTTTTTTTTTGGCAAGGCTTCAATATGTACAACTACACTTCCCGTCTGGGCATATGGCTTTCCCGTAAGGGTCAGGTAGGGGAATTGTAGATTATAATTTTTAGTTCTGAAGAATATATGAAAATAAGTCCTTAATCAATCTCCCTCCGCAGTTGCCTCACCGTGAATAATTCAGATCATAATCATGGATAGCATTTATTATAAATAAATATCATCTATAATGTACATATTTCCTGTCAAAAACCATTCCGAATACGCATCGTGAGCTTAGTTATATACATAATAGTAAATGCGAGCAGAAAGTAATTCCAACATTTCACAGGAAATAAGTTAACACAATTAACTGTATTAGCCTCACGACAACTTCCGCTCCTGTTTTAGTGTTATCAGCATTGTTTCACTTAAATGATTTATTCAAATATTTAAAAAATTCGAATTTTCTAGTAATTCATATACCTGGTGTAAATAAATAACAGTGGTACTCAAAAATAATTTAATTTATTTTCTAAAAGCGAGGCGAGGGATAGAGATCGTAGCCCCCGCCCCCCTTTTCCGCATCCTCAAATCATTTGGAGTTTAAATTCATATTCTACAAGTTCAGCTTGTCTTTGTTTAAATAAGAAATTATACAAATTAAATTATCGAAATGGTCTAATAGTATAAATTTCTATGGAAATAAATAAAGAAGTCATTTTCTAATTAAAATAAATAACACATAAAGAGGAGAGGGGGCGGAGATTTATAACCTCCCTAATCTGAATCAACTACTATAAGACTCCATACCATCAATCGTCATAATATGCCTATATTAATAACACTTTAATGAGTACTAATAAAAATATTGACTTCCGCTATAGATTTTAGCGTATATCACGTGTATACTTCTCTTTACGATAAAAGTTAAAATAAGAAAAGTTACTTTAGATATAAAAATCAACACCTTCTCATATGTGCATGTATGTGGAAAAACCAATTAGTTTTTATTGGAAGTTTTCGCTACAATATAATACTGCTGCAAATGTTTATTATCTAGTAGAACTATACTGAATCATTTATATATCATTCAATATGTTAAATACTTAAATAAATTCTTTATGTGGAGGCTTTTGCTGTGTAATTATTCTTGTAGGTGGTGATTTGATGTTTGCTGTTGGTCTTATGAAGTCTGTAAGCATGTGTTTGATTGAGAACGTCGTATGACATGCAAGTCCTGCTGTTAGTCATGAGATAATTGTGCTGATCCCAGAGTGGCCTTCCCAGCACTTCGTCCATACTTCAACATTGCCCGTTCGAAAACCATTCCCGAGTTGTGTGCTTCATTCGTCGTAATTATGTGTCGGTCAGTAACCACTCTCTATCCCTCTTATAATGCATTTTATAACATATATAATCAGTTGTCTTTTGCGGCATATCTCCAGCGGTGTTTATACTGTGTTGGCCCACGATATTTCGCCGGTCTTCCAACCGGCTTCTTCTGGTGGTCATGTTTTGTGCGTGCTTGTGGCACCTCTCAATCACATTTATATCAACTCTCAATGGCATTTATATATCATTGAGAGCTGCCACAAGCATACACAAAACATGACCACCAGAAGAAGCCGATTGGAAGACCGGCGAAATATCGTGGGCCAACACACTATAGACACCGCTAGAGATATGCCGCAAAAGACAACTGAAATAAGTTCCCAGCGACGAAGTTTAAAACAACGTATAACATATATAATAGAGTCGTTTATAGTCAATTGGTCAGTATAATTTAATATAATTGTTTCTTGCTTACCGTGCAGTGTGTGTCGGGCAGGTAGCATTCTTCTGAGGTAGAGTAATGGGACCAAAGGTGCACCCCTTGCTCCGCATCATCACTCCAAGATGGGGTCGCCGCTGAACCTCTTTTTCTGGAATCACAACAAGACAGCAACCTAAATACAATTAGCTGTAGGTTAGTCATTGTAATTGTATATAACTCTGTACATCATGCTACATAAGCAATAATTTTGTGATACGGTATGTGAAAGTACATGCAAGCGTTAGTTAATTAGGGAAGGCAATAGTAAGAGATATCGGTTGTTCCAATAGATAAGAAGAAAAAGTCCGTCAGGCAGGGGCTGCGTAAACTAAGTGGATTTCCCACGCAAAGGTTTAAAATAGATAAATATTCATACAGGTAACACTACCGAGAATGCTCAGTAAAGTATTGGTATATATATATATATATATATATATACTAGCTCAGATACCCGGCTTCGCTCGGGAATTAATTTGAGCCTGGATGGTGATGGTATTTTTTTGGCAAGGCTTTACTTTGCATAATATTTTGACATTTACCCGTCCCAGTGTTTAGGGTTAATACCCGTCGTTTCTGTGGATTTGTTAATAATAAAAATATTTTTTTATGTAAGTCTTCACTGTTCTTCATATGGTCATATTTCCCGTTTCCTGTGGATTATGCATAGATTTGAATTATTAAGGACAAAATATTAACATACTTTTGAATTATTTTTTACCGGTGAGGTACCTGGTAGTTCATATTAAAAAGAATTGTTGAGCAAATTTCTCTAAATAACAAAATAAACAACTTTTGGCATGTGCATATTTGCTGGAACCCCAATAAGAAACGCAATATCACTATTAATAATTTCATGCCCCCCTTATAACCCCCACTCCTTCCCGTCCCTAGAAATGTTAGTATGGCTTATTATAAGAAAGGCGTAAGTGCTAATTAACATACCGAGTTTGGTTTAGTTAGGTTGAGTTTTTTGTGCCAAATAAAATTGTTGACTTCCGCAGTTGTTTTTAACGTATAACTCATTTATACTTAGGTTTACTACAAAAGTGTATATAATAAAAGTTACTTCAAATAAAAAAATAAACAACTTTTGTTATGTGTATAATTCCTAAAAATGCAATAGGAAACGAAATACCGCTATTTTTAAATTCAGGCCTCCCATATAACCCCCCCCCCTCCTGCCCGTCGCTAGAAATGTTGGTATGGCTTATTATAATGAAAGCGTTAGTGCTAATGCACATACCGAGTTTTATTTATTTCGGTTGGGTCTTTTGTCCCAAATAAAATTGTTCACTTCCGCTATAGGTTTTAGCGTATATCTCGTTTATAATTCGGTATACGACAAAAGTGAATATAATAAAAGTTACTCTAAATTGCAAAATAAACAACTTTTGTTATGTGCATATTTGCTGAAAAAGCAATAGGAAACGAAATATCGCTATTTTTAATTTCAGGCCTCCCTTATAACCCCCACTCCTGTTCATCTTATAGAATATTAATATAGCCTAAAGTCTAAGTTGGGCTAGTAGTAATATACATACCAAGTTTCATAAAATTCGGTTCAGCCGTTTATGCGTGAAAAGGTAACAAACAAACAAACAAATAAACAAACAAACAAACAAACAAACAAACAAACAAACAGACACGAAAGAAACAAAATGTAGTTATGGTGTCTATGGCATGTGAAACGAAAAGTTATCGTGAAATTTCGAGAAAAAAATCAATGTACAGACAGAGGTTACAATTTTATATATATATAGATATATATATATATATATATATATACCAAATTTTGTACGGCCTTCAATTTTAGCAGATTTCCCTTAAGGGAAATCAGCTATTGAGGTTGTACTCGTGACGCGATTTTAGAAAAAAATTTTCAAATGTATATATATTTGTCTGTTACCGCTCTAGCGGTTGCAATTATTGTTTAATCGTTACCAAACTTGATATTTAGTCGTTTTATGTAAAACGACAGATCAAGTTCGTTAATCGCTGAAATCGGACCAGTGGGAGAGGGGGGGGGGTTTAGAGGGGAGGATGTTCGAAATATCTACGTTACTATACGTCGGACCGAAAAATTGTATAGAATCAATCTTATTGCAAATTAAATTTACTATAAATATTGTTATACATTTATTCTCTAACTTGAATATTAACCAAGATATTTGAATTTTTATTAAATGTGGGCAGGTAACGGACGAAAGTGAGTTTCCCGCCAAAAGCTAGTTCGGCCGTTTTCGTAACTGCTCGGCTCTCGTGAAATTTCTCTGTTGTAATACTTCGCGTGGGAAATCTGCTTAGTTTATGCAGCCCCTGCGCGACGGACGTTTTTGTCATGCCCTAGGTAGCCTGGAAGGACATTTGATGGGAAAATCACGTA
This sequence comes from Riptortus pedestris, assembly GCA_019009955.1. Classification (NCBI taxonomy): domain Eukaryota; kingdom Metazoa; phylum Arthropoda; class Insecta; order Hemiptera; family Alydidae; genus Riptortus; species Riptortus pedestris. Next base: position 16,087,654 of record CM032233.1, read on the forward strand.
ATGGGTACAAAGTCAATAGCTGAATATCCTTAAGGTTAATCTGCTAAAATGCAAATATCACCCTTAATTATTGGAGAAGAAAAGTATAAAACAACATTAAAGAGAATTAAAGTTGCAATATGCGCGATTCTATACAGTTTTCGATTCGTCTCAACGTCAATAGGTAATTCCCCTTTAAACAAATTTCTTGAAAGATGCCTGTGAAAAAATAATAAATAGAAAAGATAGTGATTATGTCAAATTCTACAAATGATGGAGTTCTAAAATTCTTATTAACAAATTTCCCTTAAGGTTGTAGTCATGACGCGATTTTTGAAAAATCTCTTCAAATGTCCATCGATCCTATCTATTAGATGACGAATATGTGGTCCGTTCAAATATTTGTGAATATACTATATATTTTTTAACGCTCTAGTAGTCGCAATTTTGGTTTGATCGTTACCAAACTAGATATTTAATCGTTTTATGTAAAAAGAAAGATCAAGTTCGTTAATGACTGAAATCCGACAACTAGGAGAGGCGGGAGGTTTAGAGGGAACGAATTTCGAAAATTCTTAATATCTCCATTATTATGCGTCGGTATAATATATACACATAAGTGTTTTTATTTACGTTTTTTAACTAACTTGATTATGAACCGCGATATTTGCATTATTTAGTTTTTGGCCTTCAGTAAACCCCTACTCCTACTCATGTCATATTAACAGTAAGCTGTTATAGAATGAAGCACTTTATTTGGAGCCTAATTACAAAATATTGTTCTCATTGAACTTTTACATTTTGTGATAAATGCAAAAAACGTGTCGCAAGTGTGAAATTTGATTAGTTAAAGCGGCCCCTGCATGACGGACTTTTAGCAGATTTCCCTTAAGGGAAATCAGCTATTGAGGTTGTACTCATGACGGAATTTTCGAAATTTTTCTTCAAATGTCCATCGATCCTACCTAGTAGATGACGAAAATGAGGTCAGTTCAAAACTGTATATATATATACTAGCTCAGATACCCCCGGCTTCGCCCGGGAATTCATTTGAGGCTGAATGGTGATGGTATTTTTTAGCAGGCTTTACATTGCACAATATTTTGGCATTTACCCGTGCCAGTGTTTAGGATTGATACCCGTCGTTGCCGTGGATTTGCTAATAATAGAATATTTGTTCGATAAGGCTTCACTGTCTTCGATATTTTTATATTTCCCGTCTTTTATACATGTAAATATGGTGAATTTTTATTTTAGGCCTCCCTTATAACCCCCCTCCCATTCGAACCTAAAAATTTTAATATAACTTATAATCATGGAAGAATTAATGCTAATTGACATACCAAGCTTTGTTAAGTTCGGTTCAGCCGTTAGTGCCCAATAAAATTGTTGGCTCCCGCTAACGTTTTAACGTATAACTCATTTATACTTAGGTATACGACAAAAGTGTATATAACAAAAGTTACTCTAAATAACAAAATAAATAACTTTTGTTATGTTTATATTTGCGAAAAAACCAATAGGAAACGAAATATCGCTATTTTTAATTTCAGGATTCCCTTATAACCCCCACTCCTGCCCGTACATAGAAATGTTGGTATGGCTTATTATAATGAAGGCCTCACTGCTAATACACATACCGAGTTTTATTTAGTTCGGTTGAGTCTTTGTGCCAAATAAAATTGTTGACTCCCGCTATAATTTTTAGCGTATAACGCCTTTATAGTTCGGTATACGAAAAAAGTATATATAACAAAAGTTACTAAATAACAAAATAAACAACTTTTGTTATATGCATATTTGCCGAAAAACCAATAGGAAACGAAATATCGCTATTTTTAATTTCAGGTCTCCCTTATAACCCCCACTCCTGTTCGTCTCAGAGAATATTAATATAGCCTAAAGTCTAAGTTGGATTAGTAGTAATATACATACCAACTTTTATAAAATTCGGTTCAGCCGTTTATGCGTGAAAAGGTAACAAACAAACAAACAAATAAACAAACAAACAAACAAACAGACACCAAAGAAACAAAATGCAGTTATGGTGTCTATGACATGTGAAACGAAAAGTTATCGTGAAATTTCGCGAAAAAAATCAAATCAGGTTACAATTTTATATATATATATAGATATATATTTGTCTGTTACCACTCTAGCGGTCGCAATTTTTGTTTAATCATTACCAAACTCCATATTTAGTCGTTTAATGTAAAAAGAAAGATCAAGTTCGTTAACGGCTGAAATCGGACCAGTGGGAAGGGGGGTTTAGAGGGGAGGATTTTCGAAAAATCGAAATATCTGCGTTACTATACGTCGGATCGAAAATTTTTACAGAATCAATCTTATTGCAAATTAAATCTACTATAAATATTGTTATATACATTTGTTCTCTATCTTGAATATTAACCGAGATATTTGTATTTTTATTAAATCTGGGCGCCTAACGGACGAGAGTTACTTTCCTGCCAAAAGCTAGTTCGGCCGTATCCTTTAATGTCTCGGCTCTCTTGAAATTTCTCTATCGTAAAACTTCACCTGGGAAATCTGCTTAGTTTACGCAGCCCCTGCGTGACGGACTTTTTTTTTTTAAATCCTCAAAGATGCCGGTCTTACGATAATGATTCACTTATTGCCTAATAAAGGTGATCAATGTCCTACCTTACTTGCTATGAGGATGGTGGCAACCATGCCTTGATTGTATTCCAGATGACCCCACAGGATGTAATTTAAGCGATTTAAATCCGTGGGTGTTGAGGCCCAAGACACTGGCTCTCAATATACTAGCCATCTATCCTCAGAGGTATACTGCAGGAGTTCACATGCAAGGAATTCAAAATTGAGCAGGACATATCTCGAAAGAATATAGAGATTGGTGCTACAAACGATTAGCCAGTGAGCGTTTCCGAGATAAATTAGTGACAATAATTTTTATGCAGGCCAGCGGGGCTGCCTTTTCCCTGAAGATGTCGTAATGCCCAGTAATGGGAGTTGTGGCGACTCAGCACCCAATTGCTTATAACGTTGCATCGTCAGTAGGAAGGCCGTCACGCAGGGGCTGCGTAAACTAAGCAGATTTCCCACTTGCTGCTATGACATACAACTAATCTCTCTTCACCATATATCATCCATTTCTATGCAAAAAGTGTCATCTATCCAGATTTCCCACGTGCGTCACGTATTTACATTTATCTCAAAACGTAAGGGTTCGGTGAGAAAAATATTTGGTATTTAGACTTCAAATAAAATGCTTCATAATATAACTGATGTTTGTTAATATGGCATGAGTAGGAGTGGGGGTTTACAAAAGGCTGAAAACTGAAATATGATAATATTTCGGTTAATATTCAATTTAGAGAAAACATGTACATAACAACATTTATAGATCATAGCATTTGGAATAAGATAGATTCTATACAATGTTTCGATCCGACGCAAAACAACGGAGATATTTCGAAATTCTCCTCATCTAAACAGAAAAAAGGTATGGATATATATATCCCCCCTCCCACTGGATGGATTACAGCCGTTAATGAACTTGATCTTTCTTTTTACATAAAACGATTACATATCGAGTTTGATAACGATAAACTAAAAATGCGGCAGCTAGAGTGGTATCAGACAAATATATATATTCAAAATTTTAAACGGACCACATTTTCGTCATCTACTAGGAAGGATCCATTGGCATTTGAAGACAAATGTTGATAAGCACGCCATGAGTACAACCTCAATAGCTGATTTCCCTTAGTGGAAATCTGCAAAAATCGTGATATAGTCACAGACTTTATACACAAATTTATAAAAATAAAGGAATAATTTACGAAATGCTTTAATTTTGATAATACGATTTCTTTATTGAGGCCTACTCTGTAAGTTCTCCAATTTTATTCTAAGGCCACTCAATACTATTGATCAAGTACTATTGCACTTGCTATTCATATAATTCACAGTGCAATATTTTTAATTACAATCAAAATTGTGGCTCTTTAAAAAATGCATTTACTGTTCAGAAAAAAGTTTCAACTCAATAAAAATATCACTTTCTTTTGAAGTTTAATAACTGTTTTGTACTATTTTAATAGAATAGTAGAGTTAACATTATATGATTAACAAATTACTAAGTTTTATTCTTTCTTTCTTATTAACATACAAGTAGTTGTTTTATCCGTCAATGCATCAATAAAATAAAATTGGTTGGCCGACAAAGTATAATGGATCAACGAAAGCACCAAATAACCTTATCTTTTAGCAGATTTCCCTTAAGAGAAATCAGCTATTGAGGTTGTACTCATGACGGAATTTTAGACATTTTTCTTCAAATCTCCTCGTAGATGACGAAAATGAGGTCCGTTCAAAACTGTATATATATATATATATATATATATATATATATATATATATATATGTCTGTTAACGCTCTAGCGGTCGCAATTTTTGTTTGATCGTTACCAAACTCGATATTTAGTCGTTTTATGTAAAAAGAAAGATAAAGTTCGTTAACGGCTGGAGGATTTTCGTAAATTCGAAATATCTCCGTTACTATGTGTCGGATCGAAGAAGTGTACAGAATCAATCTTATTGCAAATTAAATTTACTATAAATATTGTTATATACATTTATTCTCTATCTTGAATATTAACCGAGATATTTGCATTTTCATTAAAACTGGGCGACTAACAGACGAGTGACTTTCCCGCCAAAAGCTAGTTCGGCCGTTTTCTTAACTGCTCGGCTCTTGTGAAATTTCTCTATTGTAAAGCATCACGTGGGAAATCTTAGTTTACGCAGCCCCTGCGTGACGGACGTTTACAATACACACCGGAAATGACCTCTGAAGCATTTTTCTGGCGTATATGAAACATATTGGGTTAGAAACATGTTTTAAAGGTTGCAAAACTTGTTACTGTATTCAACAGGCTAAGAAGTGCTAAAATTTAATTACCCAGGCTCTCAAAAACAGTTTTAATATTAATTAATTGATAATGAGAAATGGTTTAAGCATATTTTCTTTAAGGGAAGTCAGCTATTGAGGCTGTACTCATGACGCGAATTTTGAATAATTTCCTCAAATGTCCATCGATTCTCCCTAGGAGATGAGGAAAACTAGTATGCTAAAAATTATATATATATATATATATATATATATATATATATATATATATATATATATATATATTTGTCTGTTAACACTCTAGCAGTTGCAAATTTTTGTTTAATCGTAACCAAACAGGATATTTAAGATTTTTATGTAAGAACAAAGGACATGATCGGTAACAGCTGAAATCGGACAGGGGGAGGGGGTTTAGAGGAAGGAAATTTCAAAATATCTCCATATATATATATATATATATATATATATATATATATATATTCACTAGATTCATGTACTGAGCATTTATTATTTCAGAATGTTTTTGAGCCATAAGGTCAGAAAAAAAAGTCCGTCACGCAGGGGCTGCGTAAACTAAGCAGATTTCCCATCTGAAGTTTTACAATAGAGAAATCTGCACACTGATAACACAACACCACCATGAGTAAATACAAACGGCAATGAGAAATCTTTCAGTTAATTAAAATAAATTCCTAACTGAAACTGGCTTCTGAATTGTAAGAATAATTTATAGTATAATAACTCAAATTTTAGTAGTCCAAGAACTAAAGAAGGGGGGGGGGCGGATGAACAGACCGTATTTGCATAAATCTCACTAAATAATGAAGGTAAGGTAAGGTTAGAAACGACAGGTAAGGTTAGAAGAAGCTTCCACCTGAGCCCGGTAGCTACGAAAACGGCCGAACTAATCCGAACCATACCCGACCACGTGTCCCAGAGACTTCATAAAAATGCAAATATCTCGGTTAATGTTCAAGATAAAGAATAAATGTATGTAACAATATTTATAATAAATTTAATTTGCAATAAGATTGGTTCTATACAATTTTTTGATCCAATCCATAATAACGGAGATATTTCGAATTTTTGAAAATCCCTCCTCTAAACCCCCCCTTCCTCTGGTCCGATTTCAGCCATTAACGAACTTGATCTGTCTTTTTACATGAAACGGTTAAATACCGAGTTTCGTAACGATTAAACAAAAATTGCGACCGCTAGAGCGATCACAGACATATTTTTATATATATATATATATATATATATATATATATATATATATATATAATTTTGAACGGACCTCATTTTCGTCATCTCCATGGTAGGATCGATGGACATTTGAAGAAATTTTTCGAAAATCTCGTTATGATTACGACCTCAATAGCTGATTTCCCTTAAGGGAAATCTGCTAAAAACCTATTCTTCAGATAGTAATTTAATTTGCCCCCCCCCCTCCTCCTACGTTTCGAGTGTCACCACTTTGTCTCAAGGAGTTATTTAACCAACAGTAAAAGTTAGAAATAATCCTTGCATTATACTACATGAAATATATTAGCAGATTTCCCTTAAGGGAAATCAGCTATTGAGGTCGTACTCATGACGCGAGTTTCGAAAAATTTCTTCAAATGTCCATCGATCCTACCCAGGAGATGACGAAAATGAGGTCCGTTCAAAATTTTATATATATATCTATATATATATATATATATATATATATATATATATATATATATATATATATATATATATATATTTGTCTTAACGCTCTAGCGGTCGCAATTTTTGTTTGATCGTTACCAAACTCGGAATTTAATCGTTTTATGTAAAAAGGAAGATCAAGTTCGTTAATGGCTGAAATCGGTCCAGTGGGAGGGGGGGTTTAGAGGGGGGATTTTCGGAAAATTCGAAATATCTCCGTTATTATGCGTCGGATCGAAAAATTGTATAGAATCAATCTTATTACAAATTAAATTTACTATAAATATTGTTCTATACATTTATTCCCTATCTTGAATATTAACCGAGATATTTGCATTTTTATTAAATTTGGGCCGGTAACGGATTTTTGAGTTTCCCGCCAAAATGTAGTTCGGCCCTTTGCCGTAAGTGTTGGGCTCTTGTATGGAGATTTCTCTATTGTATTACTTCACGTGGGAAATCTGCTTAGTTTACGCAGCCCCTGCGTGACGGACTTTTATATAATACAGCTGTCTTTAAAGCTATAATTGGCTAAAACATTTTAGCACGCCTTTATATAAATTGAGTGACGCAGCAATAGTGAACATACATTTTATATATATATATATATATATATATATAAACCCAACTCGGATATTAACCTTGATATTTTCATTCATTCATTGTTTTTTTTTCTCACTTCGAGGTCTTAATCCACTATTAATCATTCAATTCCTGTTTAATAGGCTTCTTATTACATAGAAAACAGTGAATAGGTATCCAGCACGTGGGTAATCTGCTTAGCTTACGCAGCTCCTGCGTGACGGACTTTTTTTGGACCCTCATAGATAGGGACGTTCGGAAGATTATTCACAAACTCCCGTCAAGAGTGCAATCACAATAGCTCATTTACCCTAATTGCCTTCCCTATTCAATGATGATTAAAGGCTCATTTTTATGGGGAATTGAAATTTGGACGTACAAGCCAACTCTACTAAATGTATTAAAGGGTGAGACTGAACTTACTTCTGTGAGTCCGGCATGGCCACTGGATAGGTGGGCTAGGGAAGCCCCACCGATGCCCCAGCCTTATTAAATAAGATATATTGAATTATAAGACCACCTCCAGATCCTATTAGGTGTCAGTACATCGTCAGTTGCTTATTTTTAGCACCTTAGAATTTCCTATAGAGAAATCCCCTTCCTTACTCAACGCTCTCCCTTAATGTAAAGCATTTTATTGGTCAGGGGCGGATCAAGTCACATATTGACCCCATATTAAGAGATATTAGGCACAACTTGAAATAATTCCCGAACATAACATTAGTTCCAGACTATTATATATGGTTGGCTTACGAGGAGAGTTTTGAAAACAAGTTATTTTTAATGTCTCGGAGCACCATGTTCTTAAATTTTTTTAAGCAGATTTCCCTTCAGGTAAAGCAGGTATAGAGGTTGCACTCATGGCATGATTTTTTAAACATTCCTTCAAATGGCCATCGAAGATGATTATCAAACTATGTCTCAACGAAGATGAGATGACGAAAATGGGGTCCGTTCAAAACTATATGTATATATATATACTGCTCAAAAATGAATAGGGATATTGGTTATTTTTTCTTATCCTATTAATTTTAATTAAATCGACCTTAATTAAATTACTTTTTTACGGGGATAAAAGACAATAATTTCTAATAAATATTAATGATATTTATAATTTTAAAAAAAACGCTGCATAAAATGCCCATAAATACCACAAAACAGCCAATATCCCTATACATTTTTTTCACATATATATATATATATATATATATATGTGTGTGTGTGTGTGTGTTGTGTGTGTGTGTGTGTGTGTGTGTGTGAGTGTGAGTGTGTGTGTTTGTGTTAAAGCTCTAGCATTCACAATTATCGTTTGATTGTTACCAAACCTGATATTTAAACAATAAAGGATGGTTGAGTTTATTTTGACTGATAACCGTTTCGGACACCGTTGGTATCCTTCTTCAAGATTCTTGATATGCTTCTTCAATAAAGTCAACTATTTGACGGATCAAGTACTTATTGTAGCCGAAGCCCAACATAAAGTCACTTATTTAGCGGATTGAGTACTTTTTGTAGCCGATGCCCAAAATAAACTCAACTATTTGACGGATCAAGTACTTTTTGTAGCCGATGCCCAAAATAAACTCAACTATTTGACGGATCAAGTACTTTTTGTAGCCGATGCCCAAAATAAACTCAACTATTTGACGGATTGAGTACTTTTTGTAGCCGATGCCCAAAATAAACTCACCTATTTGACGGACTGAATACTTTTTGTAGCCGATGCCCAAAATAAACTCACCTATTTGACGGATTGAGTACTTTTTGTAGCCGATGCCCAAAATAAACTCAACTATTTGACGGATCAAGTACTTTTTGTAGCCGATGCCCAAAATAAAGTCAACTATTTGACGGATCAAGTACTTATTGTAGCCGAAGCCCAACATAAAGTCACTTATTTAGCGGATTGAGTACTTTTTGTAGCCGATGCCCAACATAAAGTCACTTATTTAGCGGATTGAGTACTTTTTGTAGCCGATGCCCAAAATAAACTCACCTATTTGACGGATTGAGTACATTTTGTAGCCGATGCCCAAAATAAACTCACCTATTTGACGGACTGAGTACTTTTTGTAGCCGATGCCCAAAATAAACTCACCTATTTGACGGATTGAGTACTTTTTGTAGCCGATGCCCAAAATAAACTCACCTATTTGACGGACTGAGTACTTTTTGTAGCCGATGCCCAAAATAAACTCACGTATTTGACGGATCAAGTACCTTTTGTAGCCGATGCCCAACATAAACTCACCTATTTGACGGATTGAGTACATTTTGTAGCAGATGCCCAACATAAACTCACGTATTTGACGGATCAAGTACCTTTTGTAGCCGATGCCCAACATAAACTCACCTATTTGACGAATTGAGTACATTTTGTAGCCGATGCCCAAAATAAACTCACCTAATTGACGAATTGAGTCCTTTTTGTAGCCGATGCCCTACATATACTCCACTATTTGACGTATTGAGTATTTTTTGTAGCCGATACCCAAGCATACTTGATTGTCATTAAATAAAGAACAATCGCTGTATACTGAGAACTCAGATCGCGAATACCTCGTGTATCGCTCGAAGCGGCTAAGGATCTTAAAAGTTCTAAAATTCCAACCGAAAAAGAAATAGTTTTGAACGGACCTCATTTTCGCCATCTCTTGAGAAGTATCAATGGACATTTGAATACATTTTTTTTTTTTAAAACCGCGACATTAAACCTCAATAGCTGGTTTACCTTTTGGGAAATCTTCTAATCGGAAGCTGTTACACCGCCGACATTAGCATAGCTAGCTACTACTCACCATTACTTGTGGTACTCCAGCCTAGTGAATGGGTAGTCGTGACTTATAGTAAGTACAGTTTATGGTATTCTGTCCAGTCCCTCTGCCATCACTGCAATTCCAGTCTATTTGATATAGAATATTACAATTAATTTCAGTTTTCAATTGTTATGGATAAATGAAATCTTTGTAGCGGCGAGGAACTCGCGAATGAATAACCTTGACAGCTAGTCATAATTTCCATATGTTCGCGAGTATCTCGTTGCTATACGTTGCTATAGAGAAGTCCCTATAACTTAGTGAGTCTCCTATCGGCATTCGCGTAGTGAACCACGTTTTAGGTTATAGTGCGTGTTTATAAACTGGGAAATACCGGAGTCTGAAGTGCGGCCGTGAATGGACCTATTTGTTAACTTTTTCATATTTTATTTTATTGTTTTAATATATGTGATATAGTTAAATCTGGCCTTGACTTCTTTACGTCTCGCATCGCCCCTCCACATTGGTGAAGCCCGACGTGATTTTCTACTATACACGTGAGTACGCCATTTTAAATATGCACTACAGTGATTTATTTGACTTGCTCACATTGGAAGGCGATGAGATTCGGACTCCTGCTCACAATCCAGCAACTTCTATGGCCACTATTAAGTCTCAGATGCCAAATTTTTTTAATGCTGACCCAGAAATATTTTTTCTTCAGTGCGAGACTGTTTTCGAGTTATACAATGTACGTAACTCTTTAAAAAAATTTCGCCTTGTGGTTTCACAACTGGATAGGGAGGTTATACGTGATGTTATTGACCTCGTCCGTAACCCCCCTGATGAAAATCCATATGGGACCCTCAAGACAAGGATCATGAATAGCTTCGGGGAGCCCGAGAATGTCCGGATTAGAAAACTCCTCGAAGATCAACGACTAGGAGACCGCCGACCATCTCACTTCTTGCGCGAACTCCAGCAACTCGGAGGTACCGCGGTAACGGACGAGCTGCTTAAATCAATTTGGGTGAAGGGATTGCCCAACGCCATGCAGGTAGCACTTGCCGCTACTGAGCAGCAAGGTTTAGCAAAGCTCAGTAACATAGCCGACCGCATTGCTGAGGTTAGTGACCCTAGAGCCTGTGAAATGGCAGCATTGAAACCTTCCACCTCTCTCAGAGAAGATCGGCTACTGGACGCCCTGGAGAAGCTCACCGAGCGAATCACAGCCCTAGAGACCCGCCAACGGGATACGACACCAACCACACCACTACGCCGACGGAGTAAAAGTAGAGATATGCAGTTATGCTTTTACCATGAACGATTTCGCGATAAAGCGGATAAGTGCCGACCACCATGCTCATGGAAGCAATTTCCAGTTCCCACTAAGCAGGAAAACTAAATTTAGCGACGGCTGAGGCGGAACCCGTCGCTAATAACTCCCATCACCGCCTTTTCATTTATGATCGACAAACCCGCATCCGATATTTGGTGGACACAGGAGCTGCTGTATCGGTTTACCCTATGACAAGAACACCGAAAACTAAGCCCAGCGAAGTCTCTTTATATGCGGCGAACGGCACCCCCATCCCAACCTATGGCGAGAAACTAATACAATTGGACTTAGGCTTACGGCGGAAAATAGTGTGGCGATTCATCCTCGCGGAGGTAGGGCAACCCATAATTGGAGCGGACTTGCTCTACCATTTCGAGCTGATGGTGGACCTAGCTGGCTGCCAACTGGTCGACAGGATCACAGGGTTGACGACAAAAGGGAAGCCGGCTAACGTTCCAGCACCGACAATATATTCTGTCCCGGAAGGCCAGTGGTACACCGAACTTCTCAAGAAGTACCCTAGCCTCACGTCACCGATCACTTTTACTAAGAAGCCGACTCATCCCGTCGTCCATCACATAGAGACCCGAGGCGCGCCGGTCACCGCGAAATCGCGAAGGTTACCTCCGGAAAGGTACGCGGCCGCGAAACGTGAATTCGAACAGATGATGGAAGAAGGCATTATCCGTCCGTCAAGTAGCCCTTGGTCAAGTGCGCTACATATCGTTCCTAAAAAGAACGGCGAAATCCGACCTTGCGGTGATTATAGGCAGCTTAATGCCAAAACAATACCCGATCGTTATGCTGTACCGAACATTGCTGATTTCAATGTCAACCTCCATGGGAAGCGGATCTTCAGCAAATTAGATCTCAGGAAGGCCTATTTCCAAATCCCTATAGCGGAGGAAGACATACAGAAGACGGCTGTTATCACCCCATTCGGCCTCTACTGTACGTAAGGATGTGTTCTGCTACGAAATTGCGGCAGACTCTCTCTTCCAGAGATTTCTAGATTCCGTTTCTCCGTGGTTTTCGACTCGCCTTTCCCTTCGATGGACGACATCTGTATCGGATCAGCCGACGACGAGGCGCGCACAAGAGACATCTAGACGAAGTTTTTTCAGGAACATGGTCTGACGATTAACCTCTCCAAATGTGTATTCGCAGCGACGACGGAGATAGAGTTTTTTGGGCCACAAGGTCACTCTCAAGGCATCACTGCACTTCCGGAGAAAGTCGAAGCCATTATCAATTACCCTCGCCCTACTACTGTCAAGGACTTGCGAAGATTCCTGGGATGTTAAACTTTTATCGACGTTGCCTTCCCCACGCAGCTGCCATTCAAGCATCCTTGAATACTTTTTTTTACGGGAGCCAAGAAAATGACAAATCCCCCATCTCTGGACCGAGGATTCCATCAAGGCATTTGAAGATTGCAAGGAAGCCCTCAGAAACGCACTCTTATAGCTCACCCGATTCCAGGAGCGGAGCTAGTTCTCGTATGTGATGCTTCCGGCACATCTATAGGGGCAGCTCTACAGCAGAAGGAAAATGGAAACTGGCGACCTCTAGGATTTTTCTCAAGTGGCCATTGACTCGGACACAGCGGAACTATTCAACTTATGACCCGCGAGTTGCTGCCATTCATCAAGCCGTGCGACACTTTCGCTCACAAGTGAAGGTCGACATTTTACCATTTGGACTGACCACAAACCACTTCTTTACGCATTTCAGCAGAAGCCGGAAACCTCCACCCCCCATGCGGATTCGGGGGTAAGTTTTATTAGCCAATTTACCACTGATATCCAGTATGTTGCAGGAGAGGAGAATGACGTGGCTGACGCGTTTTCAAGAGTGGAGGAAATCAGCAGCCTGATGAGGATGGGAGCTTTAGCAGAAGCACAGAGCGGTGACGACACAATACCTGACTTGCTGAAGAACCCTCGTCTCCAGCCCAAGTGGATGCAGTTCCCCCATAACTCCCGTAGCCTACTCTGCGAAACATCCACGACCTCCGTCCGTCCGTACGTGCCCGAAAGTATGCGTTTTCGCGCCATATTTACAATTCACAATCTCAGCCACCCTGGTACCCGCGGATCACGCAGACTCATCGCGAAGCGGTATTTCTGGCGAACCAGAATGTGGACATTACCAAGTGGTCAAGAGCCTGCATTGCCTGCCAGAAAGTCGAAGGTGCACCGTCACACAGTCGCAACCACCTGGTACTTTCCCACCTTCAGGCAGATTTGACCATCCCACCTTCACTTGGACATTATTGGCCCACTGCCCAGCTCAGCTGGTATGCGGTACTGCCTTACGATGTTAGACAGGTTCAGCAGATGGCCAGAAGCACAAGCAATTGAAGACATCTCAGCAGCAGACTACCTGCGCATCTGCACTCTGTTCGTCCTGGATCTGCACGTTTCGGTGTTCCTGCGCGTACTCACTACAGATCAAGGCGACAGTTTGAGTCCGACTTGTTCCACCAGCTCTCCAAGACGTTGGGATTCCAGCGATGTAGGATAACTGCATACCACCCCAAGCTAATTGGATGTGTCGAGAGGTGGCATCGCACGCTGAAAACAGCTCTCACAGCCCAACTCAACAGCAACAATTGGACATCTCTTCTGCCCACTCCTGGGTACGTGCAGCACTCCGCGATGACGTGCAGCACTCCGCAGGATGGTCACCAGCGCCGACAAGAGATGGTTTATGGACAACCCCTTGCGACTGCCTGGAGAACTGTTGGATACAACTAAGCAGCGAGCATGAAGCAGCACGCGAAGAGTTTGTCCAGCGACTTCGAGAGCAGTTGGAGCTACTGAGACCAGCACCTCATCGCCAATCCACGGTAAAAACGTTTGTCCACAACGACCTACAGACATCCTCTCATGTTTTCCTGAGGGATGATACAGTACAGCGCCCACTCACCCCGCCTTATACTGGGCCTTACAAGATTTTAAAGAGATGCTCCAGAACCTATGACATCCAGTTGCCTTCAGGACCCAGGACCGTGACGATTGACAGGCTGAAACCAGCTTACCTGCTCCAGGAAGAGGACTCCAGTTCCAGCCAGCCTCTACCCTCAGCAGCAACACCATCGCCAGCTAGACCTTCCAATGACTCCGCCAAGGAAGATGGCCAGCCTCCACCATTCCAGGTGACCCACCGAGGGCGTTTGGTTAAGCTCCTGTTCGCTTCCTCGACGCAGTCCTAGAGGGGAGGTGATGTAGCGGCGAGGTACTCTCGAATGAATAACCTTGACAGCTAGTCATAATTTCCATATGTTCGCGAGTATCTCGTTGCTATACGTTGCTATAGAGAAGTCCCTATAACTTAGTGAGTCTCCTATCGGCATTCGCGTAGTGAACCACGTTTTAGGTTATAGTGCGTGTTTATAAACTGGGAATAAATCTGAAGTGCGGCCGTGAATGGAGCTATTTGTTTTTTTTAACTTTTTCATATTATTATTGTTTAATATAAGTGTATATTTATATAGTTAAATCTGGCCTTGACTTCTTTACGTCTCGCATCGCCCCTCCACATCTTTATAGAAAATAAAAAGAAGCCCGTCACGCAGGGGCTGCGTTAACTAACTGGTAATACACACTAGTGATCTCATCTTGGCTCAACTTCTTTATTTCTAAGTAAAATCCCGATGAGAGGGGGATTATTATGTGTTGAATCAAAAATTTGTATAGGATCAATCTTACTGCAAATGTAGTAAATCTATAAATGTTGTTATGCGCATGTTTTCTCTAAATTGAATATTAACCGAGATATTTCTATATTTGAGTTGTCGGTATCAGTAAACCTCTACTCCTGCTCATGTTATATTAACAAAAGAGCTGTTATATTATGAAGCACTTTATTTGAAGCCTAAATACCAAATATTGTTCTCATTGAACGTTTACGTTTTGGGATAAATGCAGATACGTGACGCATGTGGGAAATATGCTCCGTGAACGCAGCCCCCGCGTGACGGACTTTTAGTTTTTTATGTTAGGACATTTTTGTAAGGTCTTATATTAATATGTAGTAGTAATTAGATTCATTTTAAATTTAATTGATTGATTCGTTGCACGGTCACAAACATGTTACCTTTTAGCTGATTGAGGTCGTACTCATAACGTATTTTTTCAAAAATTTAACTAAATACCCATCAATCCTACGTTGGAGTTGACGAAAATGAGGTTAACTCACTAGCGGACTTAATTTTGGTTTGCTCGTTACCAAACTCCATAGCTATACCTTTAATGTAAAAAAAAAGAAGATCAAGTTCGTTTTATGCCTAAAATCGGGGGAGTGACAGCGGGTGGGGGGGGGGTAGATGGGAGAGGATTTCGAAAATTCAAAACTTCTGTTAATATAAGTCGGATCGAAAAAGTGTATAGAATCAATCTTATTGTAAATTTAATATTCTATGAATGCTTTTATAGATAATTTTTTAGTACCTTGAATATTAACTGAGATATTTGAATTTTTTAGTTTACAACTTTCAGTTAACCCCCACTACTACTTATGTCATATTAACAATACGCTGTTATGAAACAGTTTATCTCCATTATTATGAGTCGTATCAAAACATGTTATGGAATCAATCTTTTTAAACTATTGATGCTCTAAAATTTCCCTTCTATTCTTTTTTTTTTTATTGCCTTAATATTAAGCTAGTTATTCGCATTTCCTTGTTTTGAGCTGTCAGTATCTCATCTATATCATACTTAGAAATAAAATGTCCGTCACGCAGGGGCTGCGTAAACTAAGCAGATTTCCCACGTGAAATTATACAATAGAGAAATCTCCTTACGAGAGCCGAACAGTTACGGCAAAAGGGCGAACTAGCTTTTGGCGGGAAACAGTTATCCGTTATCGGCCCAAATTTAATAACAATGCAAATATATCGGTTAATATTCAAGATAGAGAGTAAAGAATAATATTTATAGTAAATTTAATTTGCAATAAGATTAGTTCTATACAATGTTTTGATCGGACGTATGGTAACGGAGATATTTCGAATTTTTGAAAATCCCCCCTTTAAACCCCTCCTCCCACTGGTCCGATTTCAGCCATTAACGAACTTGATCTGTCTTTTTGCATAAAACGTTTAAATATCGAGTTTAGTAACGATCAAACAAAAATTGCGACCGCTAGAGCGTTAACAGACAAATATATATATATATAATTTTGAACGGACCTCATTTACGTCATCTCCTGGGTAGGATCGATGGACATTTGAAGAAAATTTTCAAAAATCGCGTCATGAGTACGACCTCAATAGCTGATTTCCCTTAAGGGAAATCTGCTAAAAAATACCGGGAAAATGAGCAGTAGGGTGTCATACCACCATATGGGAAATCTGCTTGTCAACGCAGCCCCTTCGTGAAAGACTTTTATATTTGTAACATCTGCGTTCTCTATTAAGAACTTGGTGGGAAGACTTCCTTGTTTGTAAGACCTGCATCCCAAATATTATAGTTATTGCAAAAATAACATATTATCTGATTTAATTTGAAATTTAAAATAAATAGTATTTATTGTTGCTATTGACTTGGTTCATCGATGAATTAAATAAGCCGTTTTCACAAGAAGTTAAAATATTACTTATTTTCCGAGAGGCTAACCATTCTTTTTTTCAGAGCAATAATACTTCAATAAGTCAAATTACTTCATTTTTAGATGGATAATGCAAGCTACCAGCCGGATGAGAACATTGAATTGGAAGCAGTAGAGTTAGAATATAGTATTCCTGTAGAGAAAGAAATGAAGACTGTGAACCTTGACGGAGCATTACCAAAAAAGGTATATATTACCAGAAATTTTCAGATTATTTTCCACATTTTATCAATACTTTCTTCTGAAAATTCAATTTATGTTTATTTGACATGTAATAAAATATAATTGCTGTAGCTTATCTTGATTCAAATTATAAATGATAACCCTTCATATGTCTTACATGGCCTTATAAACTGGTAGTCTTCCATAATATAAGAACATATTACGTTTTTTCTGGTAAAAATTTGGGAATCAAATCCATATTATAAAAAAGTCCGTCACGCAGGGGCTGCGTAAACTAATCAGATTTCCCACGTGAAGTTATACAATAGAGAAATTTCAGAATAGAGAGCTGAACAGTTATGGGAATGACCCGAACTAGCTCTTGACGGAAACTCACGACTAGACCCGAAGTTAGCCGAACTCATCTCAGAAGCTGAAAACAGAAAAATTCACATAGCTCGGTTAATATTCAAGATACAGAATAAACGTATAGAACAATATTTATAGTAAATTTAATTTGCAATAAGATTGTTTCTATATAATGTTTCGATCCGACGCATAATAACGGAGATATTGTGAATTTTCAAAAACCCCCCTCGAACCCCCCCCCTCTCACTGGTGCGATGTCAGCCATTTACGAACTTGATCTTCCTTTTTACATAAAACGATTAAATTCCGAGTTTGGTAACGATCAAACAAAAATTGCGACTGCTATGTTTTATGTAAAAAGAAAGATCAAGTTCGTTAACGGCTGAAATCGGACCAGTGGGAGGGGGGGCGGGGTTAGAGGGGAGGATTTTCGAAAATTCAAAATATCTCCGTTACTATACGTCGGATCGAAAAATTGTACAGAATCAATCTTATTACTAATTAAATTTACTACAAATATTGTTATATACATTTATTGTCTATCTTGAATATTAACCGAGATATTTGCATTTTTATTAAATCTGGCCGGCTAACGGACGAAGTGGCTTTCCCGCCAAAAGCTAGTTCGGCCGTTTCATTAGCTGATCAGCTCTCGTGAAATTTCTCTATTGTAAAACTTCACGTGGGAAATCTGCTTAGTTTACGCAGCCCCTGCGTGACGGACTTTTATAATCTCAATTAAATAAATTTTAGTAATCTAGGAACAAAAGAAGGAGGAACCAACAGAACGTATTGGCATATATTTCACAAAGTAAAACTTCAAAGAAAACAATATTCCTTATTTAACCTTGTAATACAGCGTTTCATGATATAACAGCTTCTTAGTAATATAGCAAGAGTAGGAGTGGGGGTTTAATGAGAGCGGAAAACTATAAAATCCAAATATCTCGGGTAATATTCATGATACAGAAAATATGTATAGAACAATATTTATAGATCATCTAATTTGCAATAAGATTAGTTCTATACAATTTTTCGATTCGTCGTATATTAATGGAGCCCACTGGTTCGAATTCAGCCATTGACAACTTAAAATTCATTTTTGCATAAAATTATTAAATATCGAGTTTCGTAACGATCAAACAAAAATTGCGACCTCTAGAGCGTTAACAGACATACATACATACATAAATATATATATATATATATATATATATATATATATATATATATATTTATATATATATATATATATATATGAAATTGTAACCTCTGTCTGTACATTGGTTTTTTTTCGAAATTTCACGATACTTTTTCGTTTCACATGCCATTGACATTATAACTGCCATTTTGTTTCTTTCGTGTATGTTTATTTGTTACCTTTTCACGCATAAACGGCTCAACCAAATTTTATGAAACTTGGTATGTATATTACTACTAACCCAACTTAGACTTTAGGCTATATTAATATTCTCTGAGACGAACAGGACTGGGGGTTATAAGGAAGTCCTGAAATTAAAAATAGCGATATTTTGTTTCCTATTTGTTTTTCGGTAAATATGAACATAGCAAAAGTTGTTTATTTTTTTTATTTACAGTAACTTTTGCTATATTCACTTTTGTCTTATAACAAAGTATAAACGAGATATACACTAAAAACTAAAGCGGGAGCCAACAATTTGGTTGGCCACTAACGATTGAACCGAACTTAACAAAACTCGGCATGTGAATTAGCATTAATTCTTCCATGGTTATAAGCTATATTAAAAAATTTAAGTCCATAGGGGAGTGGGGGTTTCAGAGAGGCCTCAAATCAAAAATTGCGATATTCCGTTACCCATTGGTTTTTCAACTGATGCAAGTAACAAAAGTTGTTCATGGTGTTATTTAAAGTAACTTTTGTTATATATACTTTTTTCGTATACCGAATTATAAACGAGATATACGCTAATATCTATAGCCGAAATTAACAATTTTATTTGGTGCAAAAGACAACCTAATTAAACAAAACTTTGTATGTGAATAGCATCCACTCCTCCATGAAAATTAGCTGTGTTAGTATTTCTTCGGGCGAAAGGTGGGGGGTGTTATCCGGGAAGCCTGTTATCTCAAGCACATTACAGAAGGTTTTTAGTTTGTTATTTAAAATAACTTAACTAAGTGTAAATGAGATATACGTTAAAACTATAGCGGGAGTAACCAATTGTATTAGTACAAATTAATGTCTATTTTATATAGGCGTAATAATGTTATGCTTTTTAGGCTTATATGGTAGTTCTTTGTATATTTCGAATTAGTGAGGTTATAAATCTCTGCAGCCCTCCCCCACGTCCTTTAATATTTATTTTCACTAGGAAATAACGTTATTTATTTCCAGTGGAAATGAAAGCTATATGAACATTTGTATCCTACATTATTGTTTTAATCCTACTAAAACTAGTTTTAATTTCGCTTTCATAAGTGAATGAAATGTTTCCTATTCCTACAAAAAAGTTTATTATTTGGAAGCTGTGGAGATTGTGACGTGTTATATGGACTAAATTAAAGTAAAATAAAATTCTAGTTGCTAAGTGTTTAATAAACTCATTCATATTATTTAGCAAAACACAATTATTTTCAGGTTAAAATATCTGAAAATCCTCCAGCAGCTGTGGTTATTGAGCCTGACATAACTAGCGATATTATTTCAGAGCCAGATTCCTGCAGTCCAGACCAGTGCAGAGAAGCAACTAGAAAAATCCAACGATTTGCAGAAAGAAATGGAATATTTGATCCGTATTTACGAATTAAAATGAAAATTTTCATCTTCATTTGTATTGCTCTTCTAATTTGGGGGCTTATTCACTTTGTTTTCTTGATATAATATTAATATTAACTTATTCAGTGATGTTCTATTTATAATCTTTTATAATTGAAAATAAAAACTTTCCTCAATTGTAGACATTTTAATAACCCCAACAAATCTTTTTTATTCCTTCCAGAGATGCCGGGTCGTAGAGGAGCGAATCAATCTGAATGTGCACAGGTACATACAATGTACTGTTTTCCATTACAATACGTTTATTTCGACAGAGTGAGTCAGACCGTCAGTATAAGTAACTGCTTCATCTTCAGTGCCTGTTGACATAAACAAAACACCTATGAAAATCATGCAGCAACATTATTTAAATTAACAATCTTAACCTAAATAATGAAAATTCCGTCACGCAGGGGCTGCGTAAACTAAGGAGATTTCCCTCGTGAAGTTTAGTAATAGATAAATATACATACTGATAACACAACAACACCGTGAATAAATACAAACGGAAATAAGAAATGTTTCATCTAATTTCAATAACCTGCCGACAGGAAGCGTTAGGTTATAAATGTAAAGAAACGGTTCTGCCCGCCTCACACCGGAAAGAAAAACAATTACTGAAATATTTTAGAACATAACATATTAATTTTATAGAGAACTATTCACTATATCTAGTACTGTAATTAATAATGAGTCAGAATAATTGTTATCTCAATCAATCAAATTTTTGTAGTCCAAAACCTTAAAACTTAAGACGGGGGGGGGGGAGTCACCAGGACATATTTGCATGTATCTCGTTTAATAAAGGTCTCTTGAATACAAGTTTTGGTATTTTAACTTCGAATAATGTGATTTATTATGAAGCGGAGTATTGTGTATGAAACATGAGTAGAAGTGGCGGTTCGCTGATGGCTGAAAAGTGAAAAATACAAATATCTCGGTTAATATTCAAGGTAGAGAATAAATGTGTATAACAATATTTATAGTCAATTTAATTTGCAATATGATTGATTCTGTACTATTTTTCGATCCGACGTATAGTAACGGAGATATTTCTAATTTTCAAAAAACCTCCCCTCTAAACCCCCCCCTCCCACTGGTCCGATTTCAGCCGTTAACGAACTTGATCTTTCTTTTTACATAAAACGACTAAATATCGAGTTTAGTAACGATCAAACAAAAATTGCGACCGCTAGAGCGGTAACAGACAAATATATATATATATATATATATATATATATATATATACAGTTTTGAACGGACCTCATTTTCGTCATCTAGTAGGTAGGATCGATGGACATTTGAAGAAAAATTTCGAAAATTCCGTCATGAGTACAACCTCAATAGCTGATTTCCCTTAAGGGAAATCTGCTAAAAGAAAGAAAACCAAATTAAAATACAAGGTAACAGTCAGCAATAGATCAAAATAGAAATAAATATCACAGAAAAACGGGGAAGTCAGTACTTGAAGGCATACTTAATTAGTCAACATTTAAAAAAGTAAACAAATTTGAAACTACACTACTAGAATTAACTTCTAAAAACAAATAACATATTAACTTAATAAGAGAATTTTGAAAAAACGACGTATGCTGATAACATGAAAACCTAAAACATCAATTATATGTAAGACTTAATTTCAAAAAGACCGTCAAACAGAGGGCTGCGTAAACTAAGCAGATTTCCCTCATGAAGTTATACAAGAGACAAATCTACGTACTGGTAACGCTTAACTCCACAGTGAATATTAATTGAATAAATGCAAACGGAAATGAGAAATATTTCAGTTAATTTTAATAGCCTCCCAACGGAAAACGTCTGAATTGTAAACAAACAGGTCTGCCAACCGCTCAGGGCTGAACAGATAGAAATATTCTTCACCAGAAAAAAAAAACCAATTACGGAAATATATCAGAATATAACATATTAATTTTATTGAAAACTATTTACTATATCTAGAACTTTAATTTATAATGAATCAGAATAATATTTATATCAATCACACTAATTTTAATAATCCAAAAACATAAGACGAGGGGGGGGCGATCAACAGACGCTCGAACGTGCAGAACGTATTTGCATGTATCTCGTATATTAAAGGTCTCGCCCGGAATTCATTTGAGGCTGAATGATGATGGTACTTTTTTGGCAAGGCTTTACTTTGCACAATATTTCAACATTCCCCCGTTCCAGTGTTTAGGGTTTATACCCGATGTTGCTGTGGATTTGTTAATAATAAAATTATTTGTATGTAAGGCTCCACTGTCCCCAATACTTTTATATTTCCCGTGCCCCGTGCTTGTAGTTTTTTTTATAATGTAATGGTCTATATAATTCTTAATCATAGAAAGTGTTCTGTCTTCCAAACCACGTATGAATACAAGTTTCTTTTATTCCGGTATATTATGACTTGTATGGATGATTATACTCATTTTACTGCAGCATTTCTATTGAAGAATAAATGTGAAGTCTCCAAACATTTAATAAAATATGTGGCAGAAATTCAAAATAAGTGGAATAGCAAAGTACATAAAATACGGCGTGATATGGGTGGAGAATACACTGATAAAAGTTATATCTAATTCTGTCAAGCCAATGGTATTGTCATAGTTTATGCCCCAGCTCATACACGACAATTAAACTCTCATGCTGAATGACTTGGGAGAACTCTAATGAACAAAACAAGAGCACTACTGGAAAATAAGAAACACCACGTGCTATCTCAATGAGCAACATTTATTAACTGAACTAATAAAACATAAACGAGCATATGTTTAACATAACCTTTACCACATCCTCCCTTCTCGCTCCAAGAAGAATATTACGTGTATCTCTTCGGAGGTTTAACTTTTCTCCCGTATCTTGTGTAGCCTTTAGCACTATGACCTGTCCATCTTCAACATTTCCCTCTGTGTCGTCTTCTTTCGCCGAATCTTCTTGTCCATCATTCTCCATGTCTTCACGGATTCCTTCCTCTCCCCCAGCTCCTCTGTCCGGGGTTTTCGCTAAGTCTCCACCACTTAAAGGTGCGACTCCACTTTTATTTTTATCCGAAATGGTTTGGTATGACGGATAGGGACCCCAATCTGTTACCAAATGCTTGTCGGAGCGCACCAAAAATCTTCTGTTTATTCTGCATGTTCGATTTCCTGATCTTATGACATATTCTCTATCGGCGACACACCTTTCGGCAACAGTCCCATAACGCTTCAGATCTGTAACCCAGACTACATGCTCAGGTTCGAGGATCGAATGTTCTCTTGCTCTGTGACGTCTATCAAAATAATATTTTGCTTTCTGTTTTCCGCTGTTATATGAATCTTTATACTTGTCAAGTTTAGGCCAACCTGGATTAATCTGATCAGGCAAGACAGGCAGAGTAGTCTGAATTTTCCTTCCAAACAACAGTTCGGCCGGTGAATTACCACATTCCAATGGAGTGGCTTGGTGAGCCAAAAGTCCTAAATAAGGGTCACTATTTTTATTAAGAATATTTTTGCACGTCTGAACCACCCTCTCTGATTGACCATTAGATTGCGGAAAATGTGGACTTGATGTGATAATTCGGAAACCTAACTCTTCAGAAAATGTTATCATTTCAGCAGATACTAGTCATTATCACATCTAAGAATCTTTGGAATTCCATGTCGCGAAAAAATAGATAAATAAGTATTCTTTAGTTCCAGTCCGATCTAATGAAATTAATTCAATAAATTTTGAAAAGTAGTCCTGCATGCAAAGATATATTTTTGTATTATGCTTCAAAATGTCAGCTCCAACAACTTCCCATGGCCTGTCCGGAATGGGTTGCGGCCTTAATGGTTTTGCAGGATAAACTCTATGTTCGAGACACTTATGACAAGTCTCTACCGTCTTCTTTACATCTGAGCTAATACCAGGCCACCAAAGAGTTTCTTTTGCACGAGCCGTACACTTGTTTATACCTAGGTGACCACTATGAATGTGTGATAGTATTTCATTTCTTACCTTATGAGGAACATATATCCTCGTCCCTCGTAAAATCAGGTCATTGACGCAAGCCAAATTTCCTCGTTCTGTGTAGAATTCTGTTTGGCGCAAACTTGAACCGTCCCCACTCAAAATAGCACGTTTAATGATGGAACTCAAATTGTCCTCTGCTATAGCTTTCCTAATAGATTCTAATTTAGAATCTGAGCAAGGTAAGTCTGACATTATTGCACCTACAAACATATCTAACTCATCATTCGAAACATCTGTAACCTTCTGGGTACCGGCGTTGACTGGTGCTCTTGCAAGCGTGTCAGGGACCAAAAACGTTTTTGCCGATTCAAAATGCATTTTATAATCAAACTGCACCAACCTCATTCGAAATCTTTGCTGCCTAGGTGTGAGACCAGACAAAGGCTTCTGTCCTAGTATTTGCAAGAGGGGCTTATGACCAGTGACTAAGATGATGCTTTTTCCAATTATGTAGGATGAAAAATCGCTCACAAGCCCACGTTAAGGCAAGAACCTCTTTTTCAACTTGTGAGTACCTGGTTTCCGCATTGTTTAACATACGTGAGGCAAACTGGATAGGTTTCCAACATCCGTCTACTTTTTGTTCAATGATAGCCCATAAACCAAAACTGGAAGAATCTGCACAGACCCGTGTATCCTAATTAGGGTCATAAAGGTGTAAAACCGGAGCCTTAAAGCAATGTATCTGTTATTAAAACAAAAACTTCTTCATAATTTTGCGGCCAATGCCACTCAATTTTAGATCATTAAGAGGCTTAAGCTGTTAAGAAAGATTTGGAAAAAATTTCATCATATAAATCACCATCCCTAAAAATCGTCTCAGCTCACTTTGGTTTTTAGGCCTAGGAAATTCTTTTATTGCCTTGGATATGGCAATACCTTCCCATTATTGATTATGTGCCCCAGAAATACAATTTTAGACTTTCAAAATTCACACTTGGCAGGGTTCAGTGTTACACCTAATTCCATAAGCCTTTAAAGACCATATTAAGCATAACATCATGTTCCTCTTTAGTTCTACCAAAAACACAAATATCGTCTATCAAGTTGACAACTCCCTCCATTCACATCAAGACCTGAAGCATTTTTCGTTGGAAATGTTCAGGGGCTGAAGAAATTCCAAAGGGTAAGCGCTTAAAATAATATCTTCCAAAAGGCGTGACAGAGGTTGTAAGTTTAGCCGTTCTTTCATCTAATCGCACCTGCCAGCAGCCACTATTTGTGTCCAATTTCGAAAAGTACCTGGTGCCATAAATTTGAGCCAATGTTTCCTCGAAAGAGGGTAAAACCAAACGCTCTCTTTCCACGTATTGATTAAGAGCAGTGAAATCCACACAAAGCCGAACATCACCTGATTTCTTTGGCACTACCACTATAGGAGAGCACCATTCAGTTGTTTCCGTGATCGGGGAAATAACTCCGTTCTTTACCATACGATCAAGTTCGACTTTGACTTTGGTCCTTAAGCTTACAGGAATTCTGTGAGGGGTTACAACTGCTACGGGCTTTGCATTTTTCTTTAATTTAATATAATAAGGTTCACCAAAGCTTCCTAATTCATTAAATAATTTGGGTAATTTTGCTCTTATGTCTAATGAAATTTCATTTATCTGGCACAAGGAGAATGCGATTATACCACCTCTTCCTAAAAGTGGCTCATTCTGCAGTTTAAAACAAACAAGTCCTCAGAATGCGACATTCCCCCTGTTTCAAGCTTAAAACCCCTATTAATTTCAGCTTAGTGTTATCAGGACCATTCAAACGAATTTTTGAGGGCCTCATTTCTAATCCAAGGCGTTCTGCATCCTTCTAACCTATACAACTGACATATACACCTGTATCTATTTTTAAGCGTACAAAATGGCAACCGTTAAACAACAGCTGGATGGTAAATGGGTCAACTCGAATACCCCCGGCAACGCTTTCTCCTGCCGTAATAGAGCTAAGGCGATGATCTTGGTTAATTTGAACAGCTGACTCTATTTCCCTTACACCACGTTTTGAAAAGTCTAAAGTGGTTCTTAAGGCCACATCGAAAAGCTTAACCACGTGCAGGACAATTTTCCAAAAAATGATTCTGCAAAGACCCACATCGAGTACAACTGGAAGGAACATTGGAAAATGTGGTTGCATTCCCTGCGTCTTTAGAAGCTCGATTTTCTCTCCTGGGCTCCATAACTTCTCCAGATTCTCCTTCTAACAAATATTTTTGAGAATTTATTGCTTCTGACTGCCTAACCATCTCTTTGGCTTTAGTAAGGGTCAGCCCTTCCTGAATCTGAAGATGTCTCGACAGCTGCTGATCCCGAATACCAGTAACTAGCTTAAGCAGTATCATATCCTCATGACACTTTCGACTCTCACAAGCACTGCAAGTCCACTCGCATCTCTCCGACATTTCATGGAGGTTATTAATAAACTCATCTACCCTTTCCTCAGCTAATTGTTTTCTTTTTAGGAAAACAGTCCTATAATAAAATATATTTTACTAAGTAGAAAAATATTCATTAAACTGCTTCACAACAGCATCATACGAAGTCCTAGCTTCGATATTCATCTCAATAGACGTAAACAGTTCCTCAGCGTCTGGTCCCATACAGTAAAGCAACATATTAATCTGTTGATCTTGGGATTTAGCAGATAGACCAGTCGCCGAACGGAACATGCCAAACCGCTTGATCCAGGCACTCCATGACTGCGGATCCTGTACATCAAATATATCTGGAGGTTTTACCTGGTAAGAATTGCCGCTTCCCAAACCAGCCTCTTGTGTAGACAATACTGAGGACAAAATGTCCTTTAACATCTCTGGTGAAATCGACATCACCTTTATCAGTTTACACCTGACACCATGTAAAATAAGAAACACCACGTGCTATTTCAACGAGCAACATTTATTAACTGAACTAATAAAACATAAACGAACATATGTTTAACATAACATTTACCTAACGAACATATGTTCGTAGCATAACCTTTACCACAACTACTGTTTGATTCAGGCGTAGACAAAGAAATGTGGGGTGAAGCAACGTTAATAGCAGTATATTTGCTAAATAAAACTACATGTGAAGCTATCGGCAGCTGAAATGTGGAATGGAAAAGCTCCAGACTTATCAAGACTCCAGATATTTGGAAGTGAGGTTTATGTCAAGAAGTTTGGACACTTGAAGAAACTTGACAAGAGAGCCTACTAGTATACTTTTTTGGTTACGCTCCTAATGCTTACAGACTGTGGGATAAAGAGAAGAGGAAAACATTTATTTCGAGAGATGTATGTTTTAATCAATCAGGGAATAAACATATTGCTGATAACAAAGATAAACAAATTATGCTGGACTGGAGGGATTCTAGTGAGAATGGTGATAACACTGAAAATAATAACCTCAAGATGGCACAAGAAAATACCCCAAGAGAACAGGAAGATAAAAATACATGTGTTGACAATAGGTCCCTTGAGGACAAAGGAGGTGAGAATAAAACTGAAATAGTTAAGGAAAAAATAGATAGGCGCAACAAAAGATTACAAGGAAAATTGGAAGATTATATTCTTGATGAAGATGTCGCTCTTTTAACCTACCGAGAAGCTATTTCAGGAATAGACAAGGAAAAATGGTTAAGTGCAATATCTGATGAAAAACAAGCTTTATATAAAAACAAAACTTGAACATTAATTGATGAATAAAATGTCAATGGGAAAAAAAATCTTAAGTAATCGTTGGCTCTTTCGTGTAAAATGCAATGGCAAATGCATACCAAGGTTAGTGGTTAGTGGATTCGAACAAAATATAGGACCAAACAGTGATGAAACATATAGCCCAGGAGTGGGAAATGATTCTGTCAGATTACTTTTAGCGCTATTAATAACACTTATAAGATGAAAATGTTTGACCTCAAGACAGCATTTTTGTTCGGTGTGCTGGATGAAGAAATTCTAATGGAAGTACCAGAAGTTTATACGGCACCAGGGATGATAATAATAATAATCCTTTATTTGCTCATTTATAAAAATTTACACTTAATATTTACATATTTTGTACATAGAAAATAACAATGAGAATACAGGTATTATATGCAGACATTGTTGAACGTTTGAGCAAAATCAGCGTTAGTTGAGGATTTTTGAGTTCGAGATGTCCTAACCTTTGTGTTTTATACATATATTATTTTAACAGTTCCTGGATCGATTGCTGGTAGTGTGCAGTCCCGAGACGCTTCCATTCCTTTCTGTAGTAAGCCACTCTTGTCCATGCTGCTCCACCACAAGTGCGCCGCATCTCTTCGTCCCAATGTTTCATTGGTCTGCCTCTGCTTCTTTTATATTCTCTAGGTGACCAGTCTATCATCTTCCTTGTCCATCTTCATGTCTTCTTATCATATGTCCTGTCCATTTCCATCTCCTTAGAAAGAAGCATTTAGCAATGTCTTCCAGGTCAGTCCTTATTCTTATACAGCCCTTCGTTCTGTGTTCTTTTTTACTAATGCTGAGCGTGTATCGTTCCATACTTCGTTGTGTTGTTCGCATCTTTTCTATAACTTTTTTTGGCAGTCTCCAGGTTTCGCACCCATAAGTTAGTACTGGTAATACTGTGGAATTCCAAAGTTTCTTTTTTAGTTTAATGTCTGCCTTACTCTTGTAAAGCATTCTATTTCTTAAATATGCCTTCCAGCCTAGGCTCTCTTCGCAGGATTTCCTTCCACTGCCCCCTTGTACTTATTAGTTGTCCTAAGTATATAATATCTTCTGTACTTTTTATTATTTGTCCTCGGATCTCTAGCCTATCTTCAGTATTGACAGTTACAAGCTGACATTTTTTCATGTTAATTTTTAGCCCAATACTCATACCCTTTGCTTCTATTTCATTGAACATTTCTTTTACTTCTTCCAAAGATGATGCAATAAGGACTTGATCATCGGCAAATTCTAAATGGCTTAACCATTCTCCATCAATTCTAATACCTTTTCCTTCCCATTTGCATTCATCCACTATTCCTTGAAGTGCAGCTACAATCATTTTTGGTGAGCCAGTCTCTCCTTGCCTAACTCCTGTCTCGATCTTTATTGTGATTGATTTGGAATCCATGCTGTATATTGCTTTGGAGTAAATTTCTGCAAAAAGTACCAGGGATGATATGTAACTTAAATAAATCCCTTTATGGTCTAAAACAGGCCCCTTCCAAGTGGAATGAGAAATTAACCAGTCAGCTGAAGAAAGAAGGTTTGGAACCGCTGAAAACTGAACAATGCATCTTCGTAAATAAGGAAGGGTCGTTGATTCTGGCTGTCTACGTTGATGGTGGAATCCCTTAGGGGAAATCAGCTATTGAGATTGTACTCATGAAGCAATTTTCTTCAAATGTCCAGTCCATCACGCCATACCAAGGACGAAAATGAGCTCCGTTCAAAATTGTATATATATATTTGTTTGTTAGCACTCTAGCGATCGTAATTATGTTCCAAAACTAAAAATCAAGTTCAAACTAAAAGCTGAAATCGAACAAGGAGTGGGAGGGGGGTGTTAAAGGCGGAGAACGGCATACGGGTATCTCCTTTACTATACGTCGGATCGAAAAATTGTATAGTACCAATCATATTGAAAATTAAATGCTCTAAAAATATTGTTATATATATATATATATATATATATATATATATATATTCTCTATTTTTAATATTAACCGACATATTTGCATTTTTCAGTTTTAAGCCTTCAGCAAACCCCCGCTTCTAATCATGTCACATAAACAATACTCTGTGTTTAATAAACCAAATTATTCGAAGCATAAATTCAAAAAAGTATTTCCAAGAGACCTTTATTTTACGAAATGCATGCAAATATGTTTTGTTCCCCTCGTCTTAAGTTCTTGGGCTACTAAAATTTTAGTAATTGAGACAAAAATTATTCTAATTCATTATAAAGTATAGTACTAGATATAGTAATAGTTTTCAATAAAATTAATATGTTATATTCAGATCTATTTCAGCAGTTGTTTTTATTTCCGGTGAAGAATATTTTATATCCGGTGAACTATCTGTTCAGCCCTGAGAGGACAGTAGACCTGTTTGTTTACAATTCAGACACTTTCCTTTGGGAGGTTTTTATAATGGACTGAAAGATTTTTCATTACTGTTTTTATTTATTCACTTAATATTCACAGTGGCGTTAAGTGTTAATGGTATGTAGATTTATCTATTGCTAAACATAACGAGGGACATTTACTTAAATTGCGTGACTTTCTAATGTTGATTGCTACCCCCAATTTGTAAACTTCCCGCGTTTTATGGTTTTTATTCTTCCATCGATACATAGTTCAGATTAAACGAAATGTGTTTATTTCCAGTAAATGTTAACATAACATAGTAGGACAGGTTAAATAATTTTCCAATAATAAGTCAATTAATTTCTTTACTTATCATTGAATAATATATATACATATATTTTTTAATTATTTTTTGAAATCTTCTATGGCAAATATTTTGTAGTTTTATTTTATTGGACATTTTTGATAGTATTCGTCTTGTGAATAAAAACATACTTCATGCATGAACTTCTTTAATTTATTTTTAAACAAAGAATATTATTAATGAATTTAATACATTCAGGCAGAGAGTGTTTAAAAGTTTTTCTCCTGAAAATACGCTTTTCCCGAAATATTTAAGTTTGTGGTTAGGGGTTTGAAGCATATACTTATATATTGTTTTATGATTATGTGGTATACCATTTATTTACATCAAGTTCAAGTTTTGTTTCACAAATGATATTGTTTGGCACATATATATTGAGGGAAAAGCCATTATTTTTGACTCCTTAAAAAGTGGATGACAGGAGCAAAGCGAGTGTAGTTTCTTGCTTAATTCTTCAATTGATCGAACCAGTTTAGGCGTTTGTCCACAGTCAATTCTAAAAACGTTAGAATGGGAGCGGTAAAATTTCCGAATTATTCATTGGTATCGCTCCAGAAGATTGTGAGCAATGTTTACTAAAATCTAGAGTATTTGTTTTCGACGCGTTCAGCTATTAAGTAGCCATTAACCAATCAGATAATGATTTAATGGCAAGAAAGCTATCTTGTATCAGTTTTTCTGGGTCTATAACTTTTATAATTATACTGTTATCATCAGCATAAATAGATTTTGTTAGTTTAAGGTAAGGTGGGAGGTCGTTTATATATATTAAAAATAGTAATGGGCCTAATATTGAACCTTGGGGAACGCCACACGTATTTTGTTTTTCATTCCGAAATAATTATATATCCACTGATATCGTCAACTTCTACCTTCTATTTCCAGTTACATAGATAAGAGCGAAAATGGTCATGAGCAATGCCCCTCATACCATAATGTTTTAACTTATTCAGTAATATTTCATGATGTACCAAGTCAAAATCCTTTGTGAAACCCGCTAATATTCTAATTATACTCAGATTTCTATCCGTAGAATGAATTATATTCTCCAGAAAATCATATATATATATATATATATATATATATATATATATATATATATATATATATATATATGCCAAAGTAATAGCCAGATAATTTTTAAATATAAAGTAATGTTTTATTTTTTAGAGATAGTGCTATTTTGATTAATTAAATTAATTATTCCTCGGTTGTGGAGTACAAATATATCGATTTTAATGTGGATGGTGTTCTAGTCATTAACAGATAGATTGCGTTCGTTCGTGCAAGTAAAGTACGAGTTTAGCCAGTCTTTTATAAATTTTACTAACTTTTGTGACTTCACAGTCGTACAATCATTTTAATCAAATTCTTCAGTATGAATTTGAACAAAGGTAAGATGATATTTAAGAAGAGCTGGAAGTAAATGCTTTCATGATATGGTTTTGAGGCTTCACTGCAATTTAATCTTGGATTATAAAAAAATCAATATCAAATATTAACGTACATAATATAATGACTGGACTCACTTGGAGAAGAGTTTGAAGTTATGTAAAAAAAATTGAACATTTTTCTTCATTTCTTCAATCTTTTGATTGGAATCCAAAATTAATATCTTAAGAAAACTATGTTAATAGGAATTATTGTTTAAGTTAAATGCTAAATGTTTGTAAAGGCAGCATAAAATACCACTATATAAATAGTTTATTACTTAAATTTACTTGAAACATAGGCAAATTTAACATTGCATCAGTTTTTCTGCTCTTTGCATTGTGCTGATATCTCTATATATCGAGACTGTGCACTGAACATATTAAGTTATGAAACTTATGGGAAAACAAAAAAGATTTAACCAGTAGCTGGACAAGAAACCTGCATGGGCATGATTCTATATCATGTTTGATTAAACAGAATAAGGCCACTAAATCAAGGCTTACCCTTTTGCAAACAATTTCTATATATACAATGAAACTAAATCTGTTAGTATGTATCACCTGATAATGAAACAACAAGTGTTGTTCTTAATATGTTTTCCACGATAAAAAAAAAGGACTGTGCTTTTCACCAGTCAAAAGATTTTAATTCTTTATATTAAAAAAAAACCAATAACTAAAAGTTAGATCATTATGTTATATTTATTGGTTATGCTTGTATATCTACAACTGATAGGGGGATGTAACACCAATGAAGATAAACATTGACTTTCCAAAAAAAAAAAAAAAAATGATTAGTGTGATTAAAATAGAAATTTTGTAGCTACAAGTTTAATAAACTCATTCATAGTATTTAGAAAGTTGCAATTATTTACAGATGACAATGGAGAAAGATGTGCAGAAGAAGCAGACTCGGGTCACAAGATCTTGCCAAACCCAGATGAAATTGGAACTGAAGAAAATTCTGTCAGTAATTTTCATAATATTTTTCATATTTATTGATAAACTCTTCAGAAAATTCAGTTTATACTTCTTTCACATGCAATGAATTATAAATACAGAAAGTTGCCTAAATATACATTGTAAAAGATAACAATTCATATGAAATTTTTTACTTAAGCCATTTCTGGAAATTCTGAAGAAAAAATTACCCTTGATATCCTTCTCTAATACATGTTTGAATTCTAATAAAAATCTGAACTCTGCATTTTTCTTTAAGACTATTGTGTGCTTAGAGTTTAGCCTAGTATATGTGACAAAAGACTATATATGTGTCTGTGCAAACAGGGTATTCTAGACTTGGGGTTCCATGCTGATATCTCTGGGAGTATTTGAGATAAGTGCATTCATTTTATGTAGATAGGATTTTAAAGATTCTACACCAAGAAATATATCGCATATTTTTTTTAAACAATACACTAGCGGATGCACAAATGAATTGATTGTAGTTTTATAACAAAGAATGTCACGTTGTACACAATAATTTAGCTTTATTTTTAATTTAGAATAGTAGTGAAATGTATTTTAGAATATCTTAATAAATAATGAAGATTTAGCTAAATAAAGAAGTAGCTCTAATTGTAAATTAACAAAAAGACTACTGAGATCACAATATTTTTTTGGTTTTTAGATTTATAGTTGGGAGGTAAACTCAAAGGTAGAAATCCCTCCACTACTCTGAACAATATAATGAACAGAGCTGTTTTTTGTAGTGTCCATAGACATTTACTATTTATTTTTAAACTATTAGCTCTGGCCAGGGATGTCTAAATTTATACACATTTAATTACAAGGTTACTCCAACCTTGTCCAGAGGACTGAAGGTCCTCTTCATTCAAAGTTGCTTTATTGTTAAGTTAAAATTTCTTCTTTTTATCACTCCAATACACGCGCGTCATCTCACAGATGACCAGTTCTGTTTTTTTGTCATAAGTTTGATGGAGGGAGTGGAGCCTGGTCCCCCGCCCTAGTATTCCTCAAGCTCGACAGTTCTGTTGAACACATCAGAGATCAGTTGATTATGCGAGTGTAGCTCAGCAATTTGCCACGCACCATGACCTCACGTCTTCGAGAACTCCTTCCCAATGATCAAATACCACCACGAGCATCAAGCAACTCAGCAGCTACTGATGCTGGTGGACGCCACCGCTGCGGATTTTGCTTGGAAAATAAAACAAAACAAGACACGAAATATTCTTGCAAGGAATGTGGCCAATATTTATGTCTGCAACACTGTGCCTTTTCCAGTGCTGATGGATGTAACGTGGGTGTGGGTAATGAAAGTGATTCAGAGTGAAATTTAAGTTTAATTTTTTAAAAGCAAACGTCCTTGGTTTTTTTAGTTTTTTTTTTTAATTGGTCATTTCCATTTGTTAGAGTAACTTTCCAAGTTCTAGAAATGAGGCTCAATTGTCAATGTGTTCATACATTTTACATTATTATTATGTTCTCTGAAACTATCTTACAAGACTGATAAGAGTTGTGTTCCTAAGTTTACTAGTTGATTTACCTTTTGCAAGCCAGTAATAAGAAATAAAATTGAAACTAAGCTACCGTGGAAACTGTGTTACAAAAATTTAACATTTTTGAAGATTTATATACAGGTAATTTTTTTCAAATACAAATTTATGAACATTTATGAACTTTTTCATTTATGTATGCACCATTATTCCTGCAAAATTGTGAAAAAACAATTATATTATTCACTTCTGACAAATAAGTGAACAGTCATCTGACAGATGACACGCGTGGATTTATGTCTGACTAAGGGGCGTGTGTATTGGAGTGTTAATGTATTTTATTTTTTTTTCACTCTCTAATTATGAGTTAAAGTCTAACTTCATTTATTATTTTATTTTTGACCTGGAATATTTAACAGTTGAGAGTCATATTTATTATTTGTTTTTAATAATATTTGGTTCTCATGCTATTGTAAATTATTTCTTTATATTAATTTAGAGAATTAATTAAATGGGGAAACAGAGAGGGTACATAGAGGAAGTCTCCCCATGCCTTCCCACTTTCAGGTTAGCTAAATAGTTTAAGATTTCAGTTTTGTTTACATTAAATTAATTAACAATCTTGAAAACATTATAATCACAGCACTAATAAAAATGCATGTTCAAATAGGTTTTTGTTTTGTGAATACAAGAAAGGATTAAATTCATTTAATGGAAAACTGACATTTCTTATTAATGTTTGGGAGAGGGGGGCATACATTGGGGGGGAGGCAATGTATTTTGTTCTTCATACAACCAGTTACTAGTCTAAAAAATTAACATAGAATTGAAAACTTTATGTTAGTCTTAATAATTGATCAATAAAACTATGTTTTATTAATAAGCTTTAAATTGTTATATGGTTATAATCATATAACACACAGCTCGTTTAACGAACTTTATATAAAATAAAAAAGTAAACAATTTTAATGTGCATTTTGGGGAAATACAAATGAAAAATGAAATACTAGGCTTATTCGTTTCTGACCCCACTTGTATTTGTACCTAGGAATGTTAATATAGCTTATAAGCTTCTAGTAGGGGCTGGTGCTCAGATACTGAGTATCGTTCGGTCATTTGTGCTTTCTAAAATCATTGGCCTCTTCTATAGTTTTTAGTGTATATATTGTTTATAATTTATCATATGACAAAAGTGCATAGAAGCAAACATTACTCTACAAATCAAATAAACAATTTTTGTTATGTGAAAGTTGGCCAAAAAAACAGAAGGAAACAAAATGCCACGATTTTCCTTTTCAAGCCTCCCCACAACTCCACTCCTTTTTGTCATTAGTATTAGTATAGCCTAAAGTATATATATATATATATATATATATATATATATATATATATATATATATATATATGTATGTATGTATGTAGGGTGGAGCAGAGGGAACGCATGTTTTTCACTATTTATGTCATTATTCCTCTACTCCACCCTAT
Source organism: Riptortus pedestris (assembly GCA_019009955.1). Taxonomy (NCBI): domain Eukaryota; kingdom Metazoa; phylum Arthropoda; class Insecta; order Hemiptera; family Alydidae; genus Riptortus; species Riptortus pedestris. The sequence goes on from CM032233.1 coordinate 16,123,628, forward strand.
ATATATATATATATATATATATATAACCTTCAATGTCAAGTATCTTTATTATAGTTTAATGTAGAAAATAATTGAAGTTAATCATGAAGGCTTATGATTTGACTATTGAACCAATATAGTGTGAAAAGCGCTTGATATCCAAACCCATAGTTAAATTGAAGTGAGACCAACACATTCATATCACTCCTGTGAAATTCATTTTTATTCTGGTAAGGGATAATTAGACAATACCATCATCATCAAGAATTTAAAGCAATGCCTTATAATAGTGACCATTAGATTCTGTTGAAAGTAACACTTTTCATATTATTTTACAACCCAAATATTAATGCCTTCTAAAAACGACTTTCTGGGACTCCCTGCCCCCTCTATCTTAACTTGAAATACATTGGTGGTGGAGTCCTTATGCCTTAAGATCTATGGCTTTGACTATACCTCTCATTTCCACTGACCTCAGATTAATTATTCTTTTTTTTTTCTTTCTCTAGCTGGTTCTAGTGAATCTGTGCCAGATTTACATTTGTTCAAATCTATTTTATTATCTTTTTTATAAAGAGTCCATTCACCCTCATATAACAGTTCATTTGTGATTGAAATTTCCAAATTTTTTATATTAAATGCTTGTTAGTTCAAATTTTTGGCAGTTTAACTAGTGTTATTATATCAACTTCAGGTCTATTATAATTTTCAGTAGTCCTTTTGTTTTTGTTTCCCAGGTAACAAAACTTTGACCTTGGTTGTTTATAAATTTAATGGTAGGAACTGATTTAATTTTCATTGTCTCTTCAATGGAAATATTAAAAAATTACGTGCCGCAGGAGCTGATGTGAACTATGCATATTTTCCATGTGCCGTTATGACACATTAGTAATGTCATCCACCACTGTCTCTCTTAGGTTTTAGGGGTGAAATTAGGTACTGTTTTCATATTTTTAATCCTTATGTTCAGTTTTTAAGGGTGAAATTTTTTGAGAAGACAAGTTCTTTTTCACAAATAGTTACGAACAAAGGATTTCTATTTTATACACACACAACTGATTTCATATTTTCAATTTGTTAAGTGAGCTTATATTTTTTAGAGGCAAGCTGCTTTTTAAATCTAGATTCTTAACATTAAATTATATTTCTTGAACTCTATCTTCTTGATCTATATAAACATAAAATTGTAATCTCTGTCTCTACATTAATTTTGTTTCTCGAAATTTCACGATACCTTTTCATTTCCCACATTCATATATATATATATATATATATAATAAACTTTTGGGCGAAAAGTCTGAGCTTGATATTTAATCCCTTCATTCAACAATAAATTTGGCTGAAATCGGACCAGAGTGGTGTGATTAGAGAGGAGGGTATCGAAAATTCATTATCTCTCCGTTATTATAAATCTTTCCGAAAAATGTCAAGTCATTGCTCAAATATTAAGCACGTTATTTTTACTTTCTTGTTTACAGCCTGGTTCCAGCCACCAGTAGTTCCACTTCTACATATCGGATTTTTACTTTAAAATATAAAATATATGGTGGAGATGGATCAATAATGTGTTATACCCTCATGTAGGAAAGCCTCTACGAGACGGAATTTTTATTGTATTTACGAATATTTCTTCCGATTCTCCCATCTCTTTCACAATTAATTTTATAGATATTATAGTTTGTATCTTTTGTATTTACTTTGTCTTTAATCCTCCTAAAACTAATTTTAAGTACGTTTTCATAAGTGCAATAAATCTTTCCTATTCCTACAAAAATGTTTCTTATTTGGAAGCTAAATTGGAGGCTGTGACACGTGTTATATGCCTAAAAATAAAATAAATAATTAGTGGGATTAAACTAAAGTAAAATAAAATTCTAATTGCTAAGTGTTTAATAAACTCATTCATATTATTTAGCAAACCACAATTATTTTTAGGTTAAACCAGGAGCTGTGGTTATTGAGCCTGAGGTAACTGGTGAAATTATTTCAGAGCCACACCCCTGCATTCCAGACCAGTGCCGAGAAGCGACTACAGAAATTCAACAATTTGTGGAAAGAATAGGTATGTTCGATCGTTATATTCGATCGTTATTTACGAATGAAAATGAAAATTTTCATATTAATTTGTGTAACTCTTCAAATTTGGGGGTTCATTCACTTTGTTTTTGTTGTTTAATATTAATATTAGCTTATTCAATGATGTTCTACTTATAATCATTTATGATTGAAAACAAAAAAGTTCCTCAATTTTAGGCATTATAATAACCACAACAAACTTTTTTAATCTAATCAAGGACATTATTGATTCTACCTTTGTCAGCTGCTCAAGGTTCAGTTTAAAGTAAAATGTAACAATAAATCTCAATGAATTCAGCAGAATTTGCTTTTGAAAATATCTCCACCAAAATGCATAATTGCAACCCTTTTTTTCTCCTCAACTCTTAACTAGAATATCCCACTTGCATGGAAATATACTGTTGGAGATTATGTTGATAGGTCTCCCATCAAAATATGCATGTTCAAATATTATTTTATTAAAATAATTTATAAAGTTATTTGCTTGGAGGGGTTTCTTTTGGATGATTACAGCGTACTCTAGATTTGCACTAGACTAATGCATTCAGATTTTCCAACCACACCTTATTTAATGAATTTAAATTTACAGCAGATTAAGTAATGCTATGTTGACCCATATTTAGTCGAGTTTTGTTTTGAAATGTTACTTTATGATATAGTTATTTTCTTGATGCGATTATTGGTGTCTTTTTTATACGTTATTGAATTATTGCTTTCGTTGTGTTCTATTTAATGATTGTTTAACTGTAGCACACTCTACCGGTTGGTCCTAGTACTTAATATTTTATCTATAATAAAATTCTGTATATTGATGGCAGGAAACGTGTATTAGCAGATTTTGCTTAAGGGAAATCAGCTATTGAGGTTGTACTAATGGCGCGATTTTTGAAAAATTTCTTCAAATGTCCATCGATCCTACCCAGGAGATAACGAAAATGAGGTCCGTTCAAAATTTTATATATATATATATATATATATTTGTCTGTTAATGCTCTAGCGGTCGTAATTTTTGTTTGATCGTTACCAAACTCGATATTTACTCGTTTTATGCAAAAAGAAAGATCGAGTTCGTTAATGGCTGAAATCGAACAAGAGGGAGGAGGGGGTTAAGAGGGGAATTTTTGAAAATTCGAAATCTCTCGTTACTATATGTCGGATCAAAAACTTGCATAGAACCAACCTTACTGCAAATGTAATGTTCTATAAATGTTGTTATGTGAATTTTTTTATTATCTTGCTTATTAACCGAGATACTTGCATTTTATAGTTTTTGGCCTTCAGTAATCCCCCCCCCCTCCTACTCATGTCATATTAACAATAAGCTGTTATATTACGAAGTACATTATTTTTGCTAGTCGGTGCCAGAAAAGGCAAGTAACATAGAAACCATGAATCTGATCCCAGGTATCATTGAATTGTTTAAAATAATTTCCCAACTCTCTGAACATCCCTTTGAATAAGAAAAGCTCATTCGGATCGGCCCTAACCCTATTACCTTGATCCCGAATGGCCTTTATCTTGCTGGGAAGCTGGTTTATTCGAGAAATGAATGTTGACTTCTTGAAGCTCCTCCATAATGATACTTTATCCTCCTTAGGCGTGATGATTAATAATAACTGTTAGAAAATAAATGGACAATATAAAATAGGCAAATACGTTCAAAATTTGCACATAAGTATGCACACCCAAACATTAAAATGAGCATAACCATAATCTGCAACGTGATTAACCAAAATGTTGGCAGTGCCTTAAATCCGGCCGGAGGACCAAAATTTTGGAGTGGCTAGGAGTTTTACTTGACACTCCTAACACCGACTGCTTTTATGATTGACAATTCTGGCTATCCTTACCTCTTTATGTGGGGGTAGTAAATAATAATATAACAACATGCGTTCAAGGTGAAATATATATATATATATATATATATATATATATATATATATATATATATATTTCTTTGCTTATTGTATAACGAGAAAATAAAAATAATAAAATATTCCTTTGGAATTGATAATAACTTAGTGATATTGATAAACTAATAGTGTACAGTATTTAATTACTCAACTAAGGAGATCTCAAGTAAGTGCTGCTTGCAGTAGAGAGTGCTTGCTATTGGAAATTATTTCTTTGTATTAATTTAGAGGATTTCCATAATAATTAATAATATATATTATTTTCCATTACACGTTTCTTTCGTTTGGTGCTTTCTTTGTTTATGACATTTCTCCATTCAATAATTATTTACCTGTATTAGCTCTCTCATTTATATTATTCATTTGTCACAACAGGAAATATGTAACTCAGTCGGGTTTGACAATAAATAGATAAAAAATGTCATTCACAAGCCTCAGCTAGCAGAACACTACAAACTAGCAAAAAGCAAACATTCGGTTAAGTAATGACTGCTTAAAAGCTGGTCATTTCACTAAGGGGAGAAACATGGAATTAAAGTTGAAATATGTAGATATCTATTTTATAATTAAACATGGGAAATTTACTGATTTTACCACAAAACCTGCATGTGATATCATTATGTTATATTTATTGGTTATGCGTGTATATCTGCAACTGATAGAGGGGTGTAACACCAATGAAGAAAAACATTGACTCTCCAAAAAAAAAATGATTAGTGTGATTATAATGGAAATTTTGTGTACAAGTTCAATAAATTCATTCATATTATTTAGAATGTTGCAATTATTTTCAGACAATAATGGTAGGAAGCGATATGATCGTGAGCAGGAAGCAGCCACGAATGAAGAGATCTTGTTGTTGCCTGAATTTGATCCTGATGAAGAAATTACAAGCAGTGAAGATATTATCGTCAGTATTTTTCAGAAATTGTTTCATATTTTATCGATAAATTCTTCAGAAAATTCACAGTATACTTTTCTAACATGCAATCAATTATAAATATTAAAAAACAGCCTAAATATACATAGTAGAAAATAACATTTTCATATGAAATTCTTTACTTAAGCCATTTCTGGAAATTCTGAAGAAAAAATAACCAACCCTTCTTTTTTAATACATGTTTGAATTATATTAAAAATTTGAACTCCACATTTTTCTTTAAGGCTATGGTGTGCTTAGAGTTTAGTCGTTTATATGACAAAAGACTGTATAAGTGACTGTGCAAACACTGGGTATCCTAGACTTGTGGTTCCATGCTGATATTTCTGAGAGCATTTGAGATAAATTAGTGCCATAATTTTATATAGATAGGATTTTAAAGATCCTACACCAAGAAATACGTATATCGCATATTTTTTTTAAACAATACACAAACGCATACATAAATAATTTGTTTGTAGTTTTATACCCAAGAATGTCATGTTGTACACCATGTTTTAGCTATTTTTAATTGAAAATAGTGGTGTAATGCATTTTAGAATATCATAATAAATAATGAAGATATAGCTAAATAAAAGAGTCGCTCTATTAGTAAATTAACAAAACTATCTTAGTTTTCTCCTTATTTACATGGATTTTATATTGATATGAGTATTCACATTAGAGAAACTTATTTATGTTCTCTAATTATTCACTAGTATTAAAACAAAAGGAATCATTAAACTGTGAATGATATAAAACTGACTATTTGTTTAAGAAAAAAACATTCATTAAACAAAAAGAAATAATAATAAAACAGAGCTTATATTTTGGCATTAAAACATTTATTATTACTATTATAGAAATTAAAAAATGTTTCAACAGTAGATACTTGTCATCACACTAGGTACCATATGAACAGATGGTCAGTGCTTTCTTTAGACAACAAAATTTTCTTGCACTAATCGGGGAAAAAATCCCAAATAGGTGTATCGGTTTACCTTTAGATATCGGTTAACCTTTAGATATTGGCTACTGAGATCACAATAATCGAGTGGTTTTTAGATTTCTATTTTGGGAGAAAATTCAAAGGTAGAAATCCCTCTGATACTTTGAAGGATATAATGAACAGAACTGTTTTTTGTAGCATCCACATTTACTATTTATTTTTAAATCGCTTTTTGTTAAGTTAAAATTCCTTCCTTATGTTTTTTTTCCATTCTCTAATTTTGAGTTAATGCCTGACTTCATTTATTATTTTATTTTTGATTTGTAATAGTTAACAGTTGAGTGCCATATTTATTATTTGTTTTTAATAATATTTGGTTATCATGCTGTTGTAAAATATTTCTTTATATTAATTTAGAGGATTTACATAATAATTAATAATATGCATTATTTTCCATTACTTTCTTTTGTTGGGTGTTTTCTTGTTGCTATGAGTTCAATAAATTCATTCATATTATTAAGAATAGCAATTTTTTTCAGATTGAAAACGGTGAACAGCCAGGGCAAAGTAATCAGAATCATGATGTGGTTAATGCAGAGCCCTGTAATCAATTGCAATGCAGGGAAGTTCATGGCGAGAGGAACTTTGCGTTTTATTGCAGTATTGCAATTAACATGATCATTCTAACCATTCTGTTATTCTTCATGTGGGCAGTGATATACTTAATTTTATAATTATTTAAATTGATGTCTTCTAAACACTTGGCCTCCCTGCCCCCTCTATATTAACTTGAAATATATTGGTGGGGGAATTCTAATGCCTTAAGATGTAACCGAGTTTCACCTCAGGCCTCATAGTCCTCCTATATCTTCTATATTTCCTATATTTTCTCAATTTGGCAGATATTCTCCTATATATTCATGCCAACTCCTATATCTCCTATATATATATTTTTTTAAATTTGTTACATGCTATGCAAAAATGCATAACTCCACAAAACATAACTAAATACTTGCCTTTAGTGATAGTAAAATTGCCCAATCTTTTTCTATGAGTCCTGCGAAAATTGGGTATGAAATAAGTCACGGCCTTGGACCATACTTCCATGATGAAGTAATTTCTTCTGTAATTAGAAGTGATAACTTCTTTTCTCTGTCTTTCGATGAGACAACAACTGATAATGGAAAGAAGCAACTGGATATACATATAAGATTTTGGAATGAAGAACGTAATCAAATCGTTAATAATTTTCTGCGTGCTTTTGAACTGGGCCATGCTACAGCAGATATTATTTTAAAAGCCAAAACATTTTTGGCTCTTACACTTGATAAATTACCAGTTAAGAAATTGTTAGCCATAAGATCTGATGGCCCACCTGTTAATCGAAAATGTCTTGATGAAATTGACAAAGAACTTCATGATAGAGATTGTCTGCCTCTTATCAGAGTAGGTTCTTGTAACCTGTATATAGTGCACAATTCTTTTAAGCATGCTATGACTCATGAAGCAAACCACAGGAATATTGAAGATTTTTTGGATGCTGCATTTAAATTTCTGCATAAATATCCATCGCGTCAAGAAGATTTCCAAGGTGTTCAAATCAAAGTCGGCATTAAGCAAGAAATGATAATGAGATTTGTGAGTAATAGGTGGCTGACACTGATACCAGTCATCACTAGGATTATCAACCAATGGGGAGCTTTAAAAGAATATTTCTTGAAAATCATACCAGAAAGCAAAATCAAGAGCCAGTTGCGATCCCACTCATATCAATTCTTGAGATCTGTTCTTAATGATTCTTCTACTTTAACTCGTTTACATTTTCTGTAATCAGTAGGTGAAAGCTTCGAAAGTTTTTTTAAAAATTATGCAAGTAGAAGAACCAATGATTCATGTTCTTTATGATGAGCTTTGCAAGTTAATTAAAAGTCTATTAACAAGAGTTGTAAAGCCTGAGAAAATGCAAGAGAAATCTATATCCAACTGCTGTTTTCTCTCGATTTGAAAAATTCTGATAATATGTTGCAAGGGGAAAAGATATCTGTTGGTTTTCTTGCAAAAAAAGGATCACAGAAGCTTAAAGAAAATGATAGGAAATATTCTTATTCGGAAGCAAAAAAATTCATTATTGCTGTCATTGATTACTTATTAAAACACCTTCCTTTAAATAATGAATTGCTAAAAAATATACATTTTTTACATCCATATGTCAAGCGTGAACAACGTTCATTACAATGTGTAACAAAAGTTGCTGAACAGATGCCTTCTGTAATTAAGAAAGAGGATGTTGATAAAGTGTGTGAAGAATGGAAAATTTATATGAATGAGGAAACAGATAATGATTTAGTGAATATAGAAAATCCCTCAGGTTGCACCAAACGAATTGATGATTACTGGTGTACTATTCTACAACGGAAAAACAATTTTGGCAGTATCAAATATCCGTACCTCTCAAAACTTATTAAAGCAGTATTGAGCATATATCATGGTCAGGCTGATGTTGAACACGGTTTTTCTGTAAATCGTCGATATGTGACAACTTCTCGTGCTGCTTTGAACGAAAAGACAATTAACAGTCTTCGTACAGTTGAAGCAGAGGTGGTGATATAATGAAAATTCCAGTCTCTCCCAAGATGTTAAAATCTTTTAGAGAAGCCCACAAGGTGTATAAAGATTATTTAGAAGAAATTAAAAAGGAGGGAGAACAAGGAGAGGCTTTAAAGTATAAGAGAGAATGTGATGATGAATTGAAAACTTTAGAAGTAAAAAAAAAAATATTTACAAAAAGCAGTGGATTCTAGCCATTCTTTAATTGGCGAAGCTAATACGAGACTATCAAGAGCAGTTCAAAATAATAATATGACAGAAGTTTGCTCTGCACAAGCCCTCCTACAGTCAGGGCATAAAATGCTTACTGAAAAGGGAGAAGAACTAAAAAAAGTTGAAGTGCAACTTAATATGTTAATAAAAAAAATTAGAAAATAGTAATTATTTCTTTTCATCATCTGTAATATTGGCATATGTTTTTTCAGCAAACATGTAGTACATTATTAAAGTTCTGTTTATGAATGTTTTGTATTTATTAAATATTGATATTTTTACTGACACCTTTAACTAATTTTTAATGAGTCAAAATATACTTTTTTTACTTACTATTACTACTATGTTTTTACTTACTATTATTACTATGTTATTACTGTGTTTTTATTAACTCATTTTTCTTGTATGTCTATTTGAGTGGAATCTTGTAATTGATTTTAAAGTAACTTCCCGATAGAGACTTGAAACTTTGAACATAGCTTAGAATTTGACATTGTGACCCAATTGAAAATGGTGTGTGTGGCACTTGTAGGTTTTTTACAGGGCTATACAAAATAATTCAAATACATTACTGTCAATGGGCTTCAACTTTTTAGTTTGTTCTAAAAACATAGTACATTAAGTTTTTTTTATCCTAGGCTTGATTTCTTTTCTTTCAATGAATTTACTTTGTATTATTTAATAATGTAACTTTCTAACTTAGGTATAACACTGTAAAGTTTTTAATTCTGTTTATGGTTCCATGTGACAAATTTGTAAGATAATGAGATTTATCTCATATACTGATTGGAAACTGCTTTAAAAATATATATATTCAGGTTTCTCCAACAAACTAGTATCCTATATTTTTTCTTTTTAACTCCTATATTTTTTTTCTTCCATTGCTATGACGCCTGCACCTCTCATTTTCACTTAATCGTCCAAATTTCAGATTAATTATCCCCCCCCCATTTCTCTGTAATCTGGTTCTTGTCTTCTTTAATTAGTGATGTTATTTTTATTTTCAAATTTCTTCCTTTGATTTGTCAGTTCAAAAACATCTCATCTGGCAACCAATTGAGAATATTATGAATTAGAGATCAAAAGATGAAAAGAAAGGAGTTGAAGATGGTTCTGCCATTTGAGGAAAGAGGAACATTGTGGCTCAGTGTCAAATCATTCTTCATGCCATGATTATCTACTAATCTGGATAAAGGAGTTGTTCCATATATAACATTTTATTAATGCACCTTGTACCAAATGATTAAGAAATTCTGGAAATATTAAGAATTCCTAACCTTGGAGGTAAAAACAGGCTCAAGGTTAAATGGCCAATTAGAGTTAATTAATAATAATTTCTATTAATTTGTTTTGTGTGTGAGAAAAAATGTGGAATTTAAATAATAGAATTAACTTATAAACCTCCAAAAAAATATATTTATTTTGAAAATCTCAAATTGAACATGTAATATTTTATTTGTAGTTCATTATAACATATAAAAGACAAACAACTTTTATAACATGGGTTTTATATTCACATATTGTGTAATAACAAAGAATACAATAAATATAAAGTACAATTAAATCATAAAAACTAAGCATGGTACCTTTTATTACAAGGAAATGGTTATTATGAATTTAAAAGCTGTATGAGTAACATAGTTCAGACAATTCATTGTACATTTGTATTTTTATATTTCACTTCATAAGAACATGATAGTACTATAAAAACCAAGAGAATCAATATATAATACAAGATGAAGGGAAAAGTGGAGTAAAATTAGTAGTGTCCCACCTAAATCAGGAGAGTATCAACAGAGAGGAATAAAATTGGAACACTCAAATATGATAGTCTATTAAAAATTCTTCCAGAGAGTCATTAAGAGTAGGAAACTGTTTTCAGTTCAGTACTGTTTAAATGATACAGATAAACCCTTGATCAATTAATAAGATGTTCTAAATCAATGAAAACAATTTCTCAACTATTCTAAAACTTGTGAATGCATAAAAATAAGATTACGCCAGCTCCGAATAAAACAATCTGCTCAGGTTATAAAAAAACTTAATGAGTAGAAGTGGGAGAAGTGTCAAATGATGATTTCATATTTTTAATGTGTTAAGTGACCTTATATTTTTTTAGATGCAAGCTGTTTTTTATGTCTACATTCTTGACATTAAATTATCTTTCTTGAATTGTTTACAGAGAGGATGGTGTGGTTGTCGATCAAAAAGGGTCTCAGAGATTCAATCAACATTTTTGCAGGCACTTCATTATAACTCTATTACCTTTTTCCATGCTAAACTGTTTACAGTTATATGCATTGACAAATCTGAACATTCTGACCTAAAATTCAATAGTCTGATTTCATTTGCAAATCTTAACTTTTCAAATAGTTTATATATATATATATATATATATATATATATATATATATATACATTAGCATTATGAAAATATTTAGAATAGTGTTCAAATTTGTCAATTGCATAACCATTTATTTACTATAAACAGTTTAGTCTGGAAAGTGGTAATAAATTTATACCAAAATGTTGGCAAAACTGTTGATTTAGTTTCTGAGATTCTACATGACTGACAATCTCACACCAAAAAACAAAATTGAATAAACTGATCTAATTGTGATCATCTCAGATACTCATAAAACATACAACTAATAATATTTATGTTTCCTAGAAGAGGAATGAAAGATAAAAATAACTACTAATCATGCTGTCTCAGAATTATTAGAAGAACTGAAATATTATTTCTGAATATCTTAAACAATAAGATAGTTTGAATCAAGAAGCTTTACAAGTAACAAATTACAGTCATTAAACAAGTTTCTTTTAATGTTTACCTAGGAAAATAATACACTACATCTCACAGCTGATCACAAAAGAATAACATAAAATTATTTAACTTATTTATAACTTTTTTAATATTTATATTATTTTATATGCTTTTTTTTAAATATTCTGGTGATGAAGAGCAACTTCTTTAAGGTAATAACAAATTCCAGTCATTGTGCACTTTTCTTTTAATGTTTCATTACCAAGGAAAATAATATACAACATTTTACATCTGATCACACCAGAATATCATACAATTCTATAATTCAATTTTTAAAAGTTTTTTAAACATCAGTTTTTTCAAATATTCTGATAATAAAGAGCAAATTTCCATAAGGTTTTAAGTTGTTTTATTTTATAAATATTTAATCTGACAATACTGAAAAATAAAACTAAAATATACAAGTTTCTATATATATATTACATTTCTAGATAAATTAATATTAAACATCGGAAAGTTGACTCAGGCACTGTCTAAAAAAAAAAAAAAAAAATAAAAAAAAATGAATTTTTTTAAGGATAACTGGAATAATAAAGTCACATAAAAAATATACGAAAACTACAGCATTTAGACAATTTATCCTATCACAACACAGTGTTTTTTCATGAATGATCTAACTCAATAATATAATCATGTTGCAACCTGAAGCTTGGGGACAAGCAGCTAAGTACGTCATAACCCAACAAATATAGGAAAATGAATAAAGAAATCTATAACACTAAAATTGGCAACACACTATTTTTTATGTAATAATTAATAAATTATGCAAACTACTTGGAATATTTTTAAAGAAAGAGTGAATTTTTATAATTATTAAAATAAAGTTGATAAAAATATTTTTTTTTCAAAATACACGAGAATAACAGAACTTTTCTATTGAAGTTTTAAATAGTAATATTAAATCACAGCCAAAATCTAAAAAATTCCTCAGCAATATTATAACCTTTCATTCTGAAAATAGCAGTTAAATTCATATAACTAAATTATTGATCTCATTCATAACTTATATATTGAAAATACATAATCTTCTAAGCTCATTTCCTTTATTAATGAAATTTTAAAATCACTATGTGCAACATGTTTTACATTAAGCATGTGATTAGTAGTAAAAACTTGTTTTATTTAAAGTGATTTATAATTCTTATACAATAAATCATTAAAAAAAAAATTAAGTCATATCTGACTAAAGTATAAATTACATTTGAATTTTGTTTTGATATTATTATAACCTTGCCCTGCAAAACAATTTGTTATATTTTATTCATTAAATGCATGGGATTTCTTTAACATTGGCTGTCAGTTCTACAAATAAATAAGGAATTACACAAGTAGATAAATTTAATTTTTTAATATACATTCAGAAGTTAGTTCATAACGATTATTCAATTTTGGCATTATGGACTTAAATATTTCCCTACGAGGATGAAAATTGTTTTTTCTATATACTAAAAAAACCTGGGAGTATATTTGGTAATTATGAAATTCCAAAACAATTTTTGATTTTTATGATCATGTAAGTATTTCTATACATTAGAACCTGAGAAAATAGAAGTGAATATGATTAATTTAAATCAGTCATGAGAAATTATGGACATGATTAAACTAGCCATTAGGACTAAAACAATCTAAACAGAGCAATATTACTTGGCATAAAGAATTCTTTAAATTAAAATAAAATAATGATATATTATCCTCATTTCTGACACAAAGATTTATGTAAATATAAAGACATCAAATGCAGGTATTTAAAATGAAACATATTAAATGTGCAATTGGCAATTTGGTCCCAAAAAATATTAAATCACTAGTAAAATAGTTAAATGCTAAAATAAAAGGAGTCATAGAGAAATAAATGTTCAAAAAACTATAATTTAAAAAATATATACATTTTTATAACAGTTTTATAAAAAATTAAATGTACAATTAAATAAATTGTTCAAACAGACAATAAAGAAATATTCAAGTATATTTAACCCCTCCATTGCATTGGAATAATTAAAGTTATAAATACAAATCCGGGGGAGTGGGGATAGTATGAACTTCTATACAGTTCATTTACAGTTCCATATAGTTCATATTCAATGAGAAATTTGAAATTGGTTTGTAGAATACAAGAAAGTGGGTAGTCCAGTACTTTGAAGGAGCAATTTGAACATGACCCAGCCGACACCAGATTATACAAATATAAAAAAGGGAGATAAAATTAATAGAAATACATCTTTAATATTTCTACAATTCTGGAGTAGTACCAGAGTGCCCAAGGCAATCAACTGTCGATTACCCCTTCTCTATCAGAAATGAGTGTAAAATATGATATTGATCTTTAATACTTTTTCATAAACTTCCGGTTATTATAAGACAATATTGTCGAGAGCAAATTAGTGGTAGCAATATGGTAAATGGGTGTTTATGTGACAAAAAAGCTGACCTCGGAAAGGAACTTTGCATAGTTAAAACCAAGAATGGTGTCTTAATAGCTTCAAGGTTAACTGTGGCTTAAAGCACAAATACAGCAAAGTCCCTCATGGCTTTAATACCAGAGTGTCCAATCAAATTAACTATTAGAACCATAAACATTTTTTTATGTAATAATAGCATAAAGAAGGCAAAAATTTCCTTTTTGTGTTTAAATAAAAGACTGAGGCGTAAAAGCAATCAAAGAGAGGCGAACGGAAATGTTAGTGGAAGCTCAGTTTTCAATGTTTCTTTAAGCAATGAAAGGGTTAAAGGGGCACTCTTATCATAAATAACCGGTCAAATTTATTTTAAAGCTGATTTTGCATAACACTTATGAAAAATGAAATTATTTTATTGAAAAAAAATTAAACCAAAAAAACACTGTATAATATGAATATGTAAGCATGTAATTTTAGTTCATATTTATAAGTACAGAAACTAATTAATAAACATTTAAAAATATAGCAATTTTTGGAAAACTATTTTAAAGAATTACATAAATAACAAACAAAAAATTCAAAAACTAATAAAGCATGGTTTTAGGTGATGAACAACACAAACATTTACAGGTTAATTATTACAACAGTGGACTCTCTCTCAGCATCATTGTAAACAAGCTATAAATGGATAATTGAGATGTGAAATATAATAATCGCTATTTTCTCTGTTATTAATTTATTGTATAGATTCATTAAAGGTTAAGGTTTATTAAATTGTAATATAAAAAACATTTTTTTATTATAGCTATATATAACATGTTTTATTTTTGAAATGTTAATGGATAAAATACACCAAATGTTAATTACTATTTCCAGTGTTTAAAAAAAAAAAATAGTAGGCCTCAGCTGAGAGTTGTCCCTATATCTATAGATTCATTAAAGGTTAAGGTTTATTAAATTGTAATATAAGAAACATTTTTTATTGTAGCTATATATAACATTATTTATTTTTAAAATCTTAATGGATAAAATGTATTAACTTTTAATTACTATTTCCAGTGTTTAAAACAAAAAAAAAATTGTATGCGTCAGCTGAGATTTGACCCTATCCTCTATTTGATAATCCAACTAACTCAGGAATGGAATCATACCTGCCACAGTTTTAATCAACAAACCCAAATGCAAAGAACCATAATTATAAGAGAAGGAGGACTGGGCAATTCATCGTGGTCTTTTAATAGGTTACTCCTACAAATGTCGACCCCACCGTGTATAGGGGAGGACCTGCGTTCAAATGACATCAGTTAATTAGTATGAGCCTCTTTGTGCAATGAGGTTCAACTGACTCAACCTTTTTTTTGTATAATATAAAGATATTAAAAATAGAAATTTCAGACTTCTGGTTGAGAGAAAGATAAAGAGTGGTGGGGGATTGGGGGGGGGAATGAGAGAGAGAGAGAGAGAGAGAGAGAGAGAGAGAGAGAGAGAGAGAGAGAGAGAGAGAGAGAGAGAGAGAGAGAGAGAGAGAGAGAGAGAGAGAGAGATGCATAGAGGCAAGCGCACAACCAAAACTTTGGATGAACATTATGCTTCTTACTTCCTTGTACAAAAAACAGGAAGTATTGTAAACAGAAAACATTATGCTGTGGCCACAAGTTTACCTCTTATAAAATTTGAAAGAAGTTTCTCCAAAAATGAAGAAATAAAAATTACTTCTTGAAAACAGATTATTTTTTTAAATCTGCCAACCACATTTTCAATCAAATATATTTTTATGTATATAAAAATAACAAATAATGTATAAAATAAACAACAAATAAATTAAAATGGTTATGTACATTCAAATTGTTTAATATACACACATTCATACAGTTAAATCTTTTTCAAAGCATATCCCCTAAAACTTTCTTTAATCTTAACTTTTCAGTAATTCAAACACCCTCAATTAGCAATTAGAGGGTGGTTCCATAAGTTTGTTTGGTTTTGTCAGTAATGTGAATTGTTTTCATATATATCTGGTTTTCTTTAACTTATATGACCTTAATGAAGCTTATCAAAAAAGTGAAAGTCTACGGCGTAGTGAACATGTCAGAAAACTAAGTGTATTTCCAGGAAATATTGCTTTTTTATTTCAAAAAAGACAAGTGAGCTGCCGAGGCCCACCGGAAGATATGTGGGGTGTATGGGGACGAAGCAATAATAGAACGTACTGCACAGAAATAGTTTGCAAAGTTTAGTTCTGGACATACGAGTTTAGATGATTCACCCCGCAGTAGTTAGCCAACAGAGACTGATTCAAATGATATCAAGGCACTAATCGATCAAAATCTTTCGCTATAGTTACGAAAAATCGCAGAAACAATAGGAAAAGGTTTAGGGGCCATTCAAAGCCATCTAAACCAGCTTGGCTATGTGTCCTGCCTTGATGTTTGGGTGTCATACAAATTGACTGAGACAAACGGTATATTGATCTGTAACTCTCCAGAACCAACATGAAAGAGACCCGTTTCTCAAACAATTAGTGACAGGTGATGAAAAGTGGATTATTTATGAAAATGTAGTGTGTATGAGTAGTGAACAACTGCTGGTGAGCCGCCAAATGTCACCCTGAAGGCTGGCTTACATCCAAAAATGATTTTGCTGTCCATATGGTGGATTATCATGGTGTGCTGTCTTACGAGCTATTTTCTTAAGGAAATAAAGATTAGAAGATCTACTGAATGCAGCTAACGAAAATGGACCTACCATTGCGAAAGAAAATCCCCCCAGAATTGGTCAATCCCAAAGTTGTTGTTTTTCACCACAACAACGCTAGACCCCACTCTGCAATAATCAAAGAACAAAAATTAAGGCAACTTGGATCGGATGTTTTGCCCCACCCATCGTGTTCTCGAGACTATTCTCCATCAGACTACCACCTGTTCTGGTCCCTCCAAAACAGCCTCAATGGTAAATCATTTGCTGATGAGAGAGATGTAAAAACGTATCTCAATGAGTTTTTTGTTCTAAGCCCCAGACGTTTTACGAGAGCGGAATTATGAAGTTGTTGGAAAGAATTCATCAACAAAAATGGTGAATACCTTATTGAATAAAAATGGTTCTTCGTTTCCCCCTCCAGAAACCGAACAAACCTATGGAACCACCCTACAGTTCAGATTATTGAGATCAGAATATAATTCCCAGTTTTCCAAATGAGGTGTGTGGGGTGTAAGGATTGCAGGGATATATTAAACTTCAAAATTTCTGAAAATCCAAACTGTGGGTGAAAATAAATAACAATATATGTAAGAAGGGACTAGAATCTTATCTTACTTAATAAGAAGTACAAGAAAATAATAATAATAAATAAATAATAAGTGACGATAACCCTAAAAAGTAATTAAGTCATACAAAATACGCAAGTGTAATGAATAGAAAAAACAGCAGAGAAACCACAATGACAGAGTGAAGACAATAGCTCAGGACATTTTCAAATCAAAGTAACATTCCTAATTTGGCTCTGGTATTTAAGGTACTTTTTCTTTCTTTATGTGAGAAGAACTTATACTTAATTTCTGATTGGGAAAGGTTGAAGAGCCAAGAGAAAAGGTCATTGATATTTTACTACTCTGTTTCCTGGTTAACCACTTACTTGTCAGATTTTCATAAGGCCATCCAAAATTATATTCTATAAAATGCTACCCTAGAAAATTCAAACAATAGAAAATTACTCGTAGGGGAATAAAAGAAAAGACTTGGTTGAAATGATTTCATGACATTCCTTCGAGCTGAAAGACACTGGGAATTTAAAAAAAAAAAATCTGTAAATAAATTAAAATTAAAATAATCTAATACAAATTTACAGATAACACAATGAAAGTCCTTATGTGCTTGAAGATTAAACAAAATCTACCTATTTTTTAAAAAGTATAAATGAGAACTATTTATCACATACTATGAAGTACTATTTATACTACTATGAAGTAGTTTGAGTCCAATATAAACAATACTACTGTCAAATCAGTCGGCGAAGACTGCCCTTACTAATCGTCAACTACAATTGACAAGCACATTCAATGTGAGAGCATCATCTGCAAGCCCGTAAAATGATGTACAGACTAATTTGTTTTATATCTCAACAAATAAATATTGGTTTTATAAGTTTGTTCTGCTACAAGCTGTATACATCTAGTATGGGGAAATTTTTATTTGCCAGTGAATGGTTATTTACATTACTGAAAAGGTGAATTCTTTTTTAACCATAGGTTTCTAATTTTCCATTTGGAAGCTCATAAGCTCATTTTCAATGTTCTTTGGTTTGATTTTATTGTTCCTGTTTGGTATTTTCAGACTATTATTTTTGTAAATTAAAACTTATGTTACTTAAATGTGCCCCTCCCACCATCGATTTATTCTATACATTGTTCATTTAATATTATTAATGTTTAGATGTGTATATTTATTTCTGTATAAAATAGGCTTTTAAATTATTATTTTTATTGATGATTAGGAATTGATTTAATTATTTAGTTAAGTATGGTTTCTTTTCTAATAACTGACTGACTGAGCACTGGGACAGAACTTGAATCTCGGCATGCTAAAGTATTCATTAATCATGAATGATGTAGTAGAATTTGCATATTTCTCATTCGTTTGTGAAGTTTCCTTTTAGTATTGTTTTTTGAAGATCACCTCAATTCTGGGAAGTCTTATACTTCTGCCCAGACTGTGGTCTCACTACTTCACTGATACAATGATAACTTACCCTACCTTCATCTCATTTTCCTTTTTGACAAGTTCCTGGTTTAAACAGGTTGGTAAACCCCTAAAAAATCACCTTTTCCTCAACCTTCTTCGACCTACATCAGTCACATCACAGGAGAGTCTATGGTTTTTATATTTCATTATTTGTTTGCATTATATTTTTATTTATTTGCCCCTTTTGAGCTTACCAGAGCATTTTCTATTATTTCACATTATTTAGTTTCCTTCCTTTTGCTAACATTTTATATACAAGATTTTGTTTGCTTCCCATATTTTATACTTTTTCTTATTTTTAAATTATATTTATTATACACATTTAATTTCCCTTTATTGTGTGTGTGTGTGTATATATATATATATATATATATGTGTGTGTGTGTGTGTGTGTGTGTGTGTGTGTGTGTGCCTGGGCGTGCATGTGTGAGCATGGAACTTATTTTTTTTTCTGTTTCACTATTATAGTTCCCTAAATAATATAAAGAATTTATAAAAATTGTTTGTTAATAATGCCATCATTAAATGTCTGTTGTTTGTAAATTCCCATGTTTTCTAATATGTCTATCATACAACCTCCTGTTTGTTGTTTATGTAAATGTTTCATTAAGTCTGTCATATATGCTTAGAAGGTTGTGGCAATCATTGCTAAATACTTGGAATGATTTTGCCTTAAGTTAATTATATCTTGACCATCATCTCCTGGCTAGGATCGATGGACATTTTAAGATACGTTTCAAACATCATGTCATGAGCACATCCGCGCTAGCTGATTTCCTGAAATGGAAATCTGCTAAAAGTGTCACATTCCATTTATCTTCTTTAGTTAATATAAAACTGTTTGCCCTGATTTTTGTCTTCAGCGCAAACAGCCAATTACCTAGTACAACATTTGAAAGGCTAAAAGATGGTGCCGTTACATGTAAGATGTTTCCAGATGGGACAGTAACAATGGCCCCTACAAACAGATTTCAGAAAAAGAAAAAGAAAATGCTAATTGTCTTGCTGTTTAGAAAATATCAGTTCCTCAGCTTCTTTTTAATGTTTAAAGGCTAGAATGAACTGAGATTAGTAGGAGGAGGTGGAAGGGGGGAGGGGCACACAACACCAAGTGCTGGAATTCTGACCACTTTTATCGCTTACCATCTGAGTAAGAAAGAACGAATAATAAAATAATAATATAGGAGAGTCTACCACCCAAGAGTGTCAATTAATAATGACTGAAAGCAAATGTTCATTGTAAAGAAAGACAGCTTACAAAGTAGGTCTCCCTTTTTCAATCCTGTTAATAACACTCATGTAGTCCTGTAAAAGTTCAGAAAACATTGTTTCAAGCTTAGCCTTTCTATCTTCATCACTAATGAAATTCTCTTGCATTTCCTGCTCCGACATGAAACGTCCACATCTCTGCAATACCTTGTTTTGTTTCTGAAAAATATCATGGGAATTAGAATGTATAAAAAGACACTGACTTATAGATATTATGGTTAATGCTAGGCAGTTACATGGACTAAAAGTAAAATATTTGGATATAGTGATAAATTCGTCACAACCCCCCCCCCCTTCCTCTAAGCTTTAAATATTTCAGCTTTCTTGAAGAGTAAATTCACAGCCATTAAACCCTATATTATAGTAGAGATGCATAAACCCCTCATTTATTCATACAAATAAGAAGAAAATGAGGAACTAGATCAGAAATCGGAGCTAATCCAGCTGACTTTGGAGTTACAGCCAATTGGTCGAAGAAGTAAGAAATAAATTTATTAACAAGACTATTTACACATTATAGGGTGACACGTATTTTATCTCTCCAAATATAAAATTAGTATCTTACATTATGTAATTAATCTTCTTTTCTTGTCAACACTAATATTCATTTTATAATGTATATGTGTATGGACTGTATAAACTATTTATATTTTGTAATATACATTCCTTATTAAGCTAACTACTAGGGCATACAGTCCTTGAACATTCCACAGTGTTTGACTCTCAAAAACATATGCCCCTATGCTTCAATACTCAGTTTAATATACACATATACAAAACAGATATCAACAGGCGGACTACGCCATTTAGTCCTCTCTTTAAGAAGGACAGAGGAAGGTAAAGTAAAATATTGTTACGTTTTATTACAAAACCATTAATAAACGTTGTTAATAAGAGTTCTTTTGGATTGCAAAATTAAACACACACAAGTTTCACAGTTCATCACTGCACAATTTATTTCATAATGCACAATACTCTTGGTTAACTATTACTACTCACAGTATTACACTGATAGTGTCACTGTTCTTCAGATTTCACAGTCTAATAATTCACTCGCGGTCACTGAAATTCACATAAAACGACGGCACTGCACTGTCCTTTACTTCGCGGCACTGCTCTGTCTTAAACACGCACTAAACTGTTACAGTCATGGCACAACACTGTTCTTCTTATAAAAACGCTTTAGCGCACTGCACTAAGTCGCACTGTAGCGCTGAACATCCCTCGAAGACCATCGAGCAACCACTCAACTTGGGGGCTGGCAGGGTCTCTTAAATATACCTGTAGACGGGGCTAGACGTAGGAATGTTCCAGAACTTCCTGGAAGGCCCTAATTAGATTCTCCCGGTGGCCCTATTTAGATCGGCCCTAATTAGATCAAACGCACGACTCCCTCACCTTCAGGCAATCTTTCACATATTAATTTTCGCAAAATTATAAACGAAAATTAAAAGGCGATAAGACTAATAACAAAAAATTAACTCTAAATTTCTTCTAGCTAATAAACATTAGGTCTAAGCCATCAAAATAAACTAGAAAAAAAGTATTGGAAAATGCAAAAGAAAGCATAATTATTGAACAAATAAAAGCTATTAACAGAGAATAAGGAAAAACATATGCAGTGTCACTTACCTGGAATGGCTGATTCAATCTTCCTTTAACCTCAAGGCGAAATTCAGCAAATTTATCTTTATCATGTACACACAAGTTTTTCAATCGTAATATTTCATAAACCCTCCGAGCCTGTCTCTAAACAATTCAAGAAAGATAATTTTATGTTAAGAATGTAAAATAAAATTCAGCTTGTCTCTAAAATATAAAAGGTCACTTAACACATTAAGTAAAAATGAAATCAGTAGTGTGTGTAAAATAGAAATCTTTAGATAATAGCAACAATAAAAAACCTTAGTAACACGAGCCTACCGTACAAGGTTTGGAAGTAACAAAAAGGCACACGTACGCGCACACACCACATATGCAACCCCCCCCCCACACACACACAATCAAACACACTTTTATTTATTTATGATGCAAATTTTTTATAGATGTTTTGATTTGTTTTCCTAATAAATCTCAAATATCTAAGATTTATTAGTGAAAGAGGTAATAAAATAAGTAAATGTCTGTTGTATTCATGATAACTGATATGAAAAGTCTATTTCATATAGGGAATTTAACAATTTTACTAAGATTTAGAAAAACTTCAAGTTGATATTCAAGTAAATAATAGAATGAAACAACATTAGAAAAAAAAAATCCATGTCCACTTGTTATGGGGCTTTTTTGTAAATTAGCTATTCCTAATATGGAGGCACTGGGAGGGCACTAAATACATTATTATATCTCTAATAAAATAAGTGATATTTAAATTATCCTATCAATAAACCTGTCATAGAAAATACTTGTACTATTTTCAATACTTTGCAATATGTTTGCATGTTGCACATATTAACAGGAAACTCATTTATACTTTCCAATAGCATCCAATAAGATGACCAAAAATTTTAGGTGTTACACTCCTATATTAAACTTTTACACAACTATTCCTTACTATTTTATTTAATATAATTTATGGTAACTCATTCATTTTAAAGATTTTTTTTTTCATTGAAAAGTTTGTGAAAATGTATATTAAGTATTTTTTATTTTAATTAACCAATTAATGTTTATTATATTACTTAATACACCAAAAGTCTGATTTTCAGTGACTGCATCATTTGATCATATTTTGAATGTTTCATAAAGTATTTTTTTTTCGAAGATTTTTTTTTTAGTAGTTTACATTAAAATATATTTCAGCCCATATTCCAATCTATTAACTTTTGACAACTGAGTTGGGCATTATAATTTCTAATCTATCTGTTTTATGATGAAAAAATTAATCATTTTTCTATGTTTAATTTTAAAAGTCCCAATTTTAATGAATCTTATAATGATGATGCGAGAAATCACCTTTAAATCATAAATCATTCGCAAGACCATGAAAGTTCGAAATAGAAAATAAACTAGAGAGGTTCCTTAAGAAAAAAAAAATATTAAATTAAAACTGGTGTATTTTTTTTATACAAAAGAAGAATGAGGGACATAGGGAGGCTTATTTGTTTCCAAAACTAGCATACTGATGTGAAAATAACTATAACCAGTTCCTTAACTTCCAAGAATCTTTTATCTCAAACTATTATACAATGTTGGTCTCCCTTGAGCCTGATTAGCAGACTGATCTGGTGAAATACGCTACAGCTTCACGAAACCCCTCACATTATAAAAACTAATATTCTTTAAGTTTCATTTTACTTGCAAAGCTTTTTCTTGGGCCAGATAAAGATGTAATAATAGTGTAATAAGAGAAACATTTTCAGAACAAGCCACTGGGTGTAATGAACTAAATAAAAGTTCCTCTATGCCTGCTAATTGAAAAAATAGATCCTATTGTAATTCCACCCACCACAGCACTATTCTTTTAGTATTTTGGGAAACCACTTGTACACAGGGAAAGAGCAAATGGATGAATAACCAACATCTAAAAAAATATATATTTGACAGTAGAATAACAGATTGTTATACAAAAACAATAAAAAATTAAGTTACGTTTACATTTAATTTGATTTAGTAAGTTATAGTTAATGACATTTTATAATTAAAAAAAAAGAAAAGAATAATAATAAAATACCTTGTTTATCTTAAAATTTGTATGCAATAAAGAAATGAATTCCTTTCTCCTTTCTTTACACAACATATTAGCATCGTAGGAGGATGAATTAAGTAGCCTGGTGCAATCAACAAAATCACGTACTCTCTGAAAGACCTCACATGGGTCCTCAACTAAAAATGTTTTAAATAGTTCTTAATAACAACAATTAAATATATATATATGATGGATATATATAGGATGGTTTAAATTAGTTGATAAATAATATAAGAAATTAAAAGGATGTTTGTTGTTAGAGACTATTAAAAGTATAGGATGTAAATCAGCAATAAAAATGCCTTAGTTCCCCATAATGATTTTATTTAATTAAAGGATGTTTCACCCAAGGGCATGTTCAGGTTTCTACTTTTCAATTAAACTCTTCATTAAAAAAAACAAAAAAAAAACTTGATTTGATTTGTTATTATAAAATTAAAACAAGATATGCAGACCAAATATTGTTTAGACCCCAAATCATTAGAATAAACAATGTTAAACCACATGCTTACGAGCAATAAACAGGTGATAATTGTAGACATTTATTTTCTCAAAGCCCATAAGATTCAATCTGTGGTCATTAGTCAGAGATAAATACAGGAGTGTGGTACAAGGAGACTGCCAAAATGGATTTTTGCCCAATGTGTTCGACCAAATAATACCTCTTCACAATTAAGCTGATGTTAGGAAAAGCATACGAATTTGGTATTGGCCTGAATCATCTATTTACTTGGTTTATAGAAGTATGGAGTAGTTAAAACTGCTAGAAGCATTGCAGTCGCTAGGAATACCTAATAATCAATCTTATGAGCTAAGGTTTCAACCAGTAGGAGTATCTCATATAGCTTTAAGGATACCAGAGACCTAGAGCAAGAGGACTGATTATTATGTTTAACATATGACAAACTGGTTGAGAATATATGCAGTGGATGCTGAAAATAAACAGCCTCAACCAAATCTAAAAAAATAAAAAAGAGAAGGAATATAAATTCATCCAAATTTAAATCAATATCAATTTACTGAACTTCTTAATTAAATTTAAAGAAAAATATGCCTTTTATATTTGAGAAACATCTTTAAAATCAAGACAGTAAAGGGGACTTAACTCTACTTAAAACTAATGCACAAACAAGAAATTTAAAAGATTCAGATATAAGGATGATGAACAGTTGGCCAGTGTAAACCAGAAGGCAGACCTCACAGGAGTCAATGTGATAAATAGCAAAAGGCACTGCTCTCGATGGATCTCAATAGAAAATTGAATAGCATCTTCCAAAATCAGCCTCTTAAAAAATTAACTAATCATATTATGGCATCTCAAGATGTTAGATAAGGTTCCACAAAACAATTTTTACTTTTATCTACTCATTAATAATGTTCCAAGAAAGCTTTAAGTTGGTTTAACCAAAAAATCAAATTTAAACTCAAGTGACATTGGAAAATGTAATTTAATATATTATTCATTATAAGCCTCTCCTCCCTGGAAGTGACAATTCAGAAAAAATATTCTTGTAAACAAACAGTAAGTTGATACTGCATTGATCACTTGCAGAAACATCGGGTCATTGAAAGGTACAGTAGAAGAGTTTGTACAAGGAGTGTGGAACTTAGGATGAAGTTCATGAGATCAAGGCAGGCTGGGAAATGCACATCAGTGAGTCATTTTAGGGGGACACGACATTTAAGCATTTGGTAAGTCTAGTTAGGAGACTAGATGCTTTTATGCCCAGCAGAAAGCTCTTCTATTCAACATCTCTTGGAAAGTAAATTTAATGGTATACAAAACATATACGACAGTGAAACATAGATTCTCACAAAAAAAAAAATTGGAGAGTGCTGCTAAGCCTAAAGAAAAGAGTGCTGTGAAAGAAGAGCCTAAAGAAAAATATTTGGATTCATCAAAAAGCAGCAGAGATGGCACATAAGAAGAAATTCCAAACAAATGTAATTGTAAAGGCATTTACATTGTGTTATGCCCAAGACGTTTTATGATTTACCAGAAAAAATTAGGAGGAAAGGTGGTTTGATAATCCAAAGAAGGACTTGCAAAATGTGGACATCTGTAATTGAATTAGCCTTTCTGGGAACTCCAAGGGGTGATTAACAATGGTTGTTACAAAAGTTCATGTCCTTCAATTACTAAGGCATATAAGAGAAAAATACTTAAACAAAATAATTGATATAAATGTTAAAAACGTAAGATATATAATTTAAACTTATTTCTCCTAATGAATTAAGTAAAAATACAGCAATAACTTACCGGTGAAATCCAAGATATTGGTTTTTGTAGAATAAAAATCATAAATGGAAGTCAAAAGCTTGGCACATATCCCTCTACCTTGAAAAGGAGGTAATACAAGTACCTGGCTAATTCTAGGCCTTTTCAAATCTGGGTAACCATAATACTCGTAGATCGTAACTATACCAACAAAAGCATACCCTGTGCCATGATTTGTTTTGTATTTTTCATATCTAAAAAACAAAAAAAACTTTGGAACTACAAGTAACAAAACTATGAAAATGTTCCTAAAGAACTTAGTAACCAGTTTAAACATTAAATTAATTTTAATTACCAACTAATAATTAAAATGAACTTAATCGGTAACCCATTGATGTCCTCTCCTCTTTCTAATGGGATTCTCATGTTACTTTAAGACAGGTGACCAAACAGAAGCTTCTACAATTAAGTAAGGCTTTACTGATTGTCAAATAATCACTTATTCACAGCTGTAGCAAAAAAAAAATGTCCAATCCCAGAATATCTATCACAGAATGTAGTAACTTTAGGTACTTTAGTAAATGCCATTGATTGGCTGAAGTCTAAAAACTTATCAAATGTACTGAGTGTTCAGTATAAAGTTACTGAAACTTCATAAGTCTATTTGAGGAGTCATTTGTATCATCCATCAATGCATTGACATGTTCTCTGTTTTAGAAATAATTTTGATTTATGGAACAAATTTATTCATGGTGCAATACAACAATGAAAAAAAAAAACAATGAACCCCACCAGTGGATGCAGCTGACGTTTAACATGACATTTTAGATGTGCTAAAATTACTAGAAGCATTACAGTCAGTTGGAATATCTACCAAGCTGGTATAGGGATGGATTTTGAAGGTGCTTGTTGTAGGATAACTATAAATTAGTTGTGGAAAATAAAGAGCCAATAAATAACAAAAAAAAATCAGATGCTTAAAAATATTTATCAAAACATTATGTAAAATACTAAATGGGCATAAATTCAAAATGTCTCTATAATTATTAAGTCATAAGTATCAGATTTATTATTGTTAATTAATATCAAAATACTATTCTTACAATACAAAAAAGCAAAATGAGTGGAATAGCCAGTTTTAGATATGGCATGTGTATGACCCTATTAAGTAATATATTATCATATGTTATAAAATAAAAGATTTTATATTAGGAAACCATGGTGGTTTTAATAAAATGACGAATTCAGGTAAGATGAATAATTTTATAGTATAAGAGAATTTTAATTAACACATTTTTTTTCTAAATTTGTAAAGAAATGATCCATGAGAAGGAGAATGGACACTTAAAACACAGTAGGGATTAAATAAATGTTATAATTGACAAAATCTATGATTTTATATATATATATGCATTAACATAACCTTAAACATTTCTATTTTTTTGTATTCCTGTTTCTTTATAAATAAGAAAGGTGTTTTAGTTGTTATTTCTTACAGTGTGATTGCTGGACTATTTCTATTTTTCTGTAGTAATAAAAATTTATTTCATGATAAAAATTGAGATTCTTTAAATGTCTATTCAGATATTAATGGAAGACGAGCCATGTTTAAATCAATGGGGATGTACACGGTCAGATCTTAGATCCTTTATCTATAACATAGCTCATCAAGAACATTTTCATTTTTAATTTCATCTTCCTTTAGAATTTATGTATTTAATTTTTTAACACAATTTTTATAATTAACATTAATATTGCTCATCTGCCAAAGATGAAATCTTAATTTAAAACATAAATCAAATTAAATATTCACTGATGATAATTATGTTCTAATAGATTAATAATATAATATGAAATAAAAGTAAATTATTTTTATAAATATATTTTTATCTCTTTTAAGTTGAATCTTAATTTACAGCTATTAACATTTCATTTTATTAACTTCCTCAGCATAACTTTATATTCTTTAATGCTGATAAAATGTATTATTTACCTAAAAATAAGATTATAAATAAAGCAAGACAAAAGTGAAATATGAATTTCACAATCCTTTTCAAAAATTAGGAAAAATATAGAAAGTGTCCTTTTAGGAAATCCACTTGAACTGTAATCTTAACAAGTTTCTTAGCAACTACTTGCAAAGTTTGAAAGATGAGGTCAACGGCTCTCCCTTCCATAGCCAATAGAAAGAAACAGAGAAAAACAAGGTATTATTTTACATACTCCTCATTTATGGTCAGCACTTCAGTGTGTTAAATAGATCAGATACACCAATTGAGATAGTCTGTGTATGAGTAATTTTTTTGTTCACTTTAACCCATATTGGTGATAAGAAATTTATGCTTATTATATATATACATCAAACAAAACAATCTCTGAATAATTCAAACTAAAACCTATTGCTGGGGAGCTCAATACTCAAACATAACGTTTTAAGATAAAAGTGAACTGAGACTGTTATCTGAAGGCTAAGCCTTGAAAATGTTTCCATGAACTGGGAGGCCCTGATTGTTCAGTGAAATGTACATGAGAAGAGGGTAAAGAATATGCAGTATTTTCTTTTTCCTTCGCCAGGTGTAGTGTTCAACATAAAAAGAACAGTCCAACAAAATGCACAAAGCAAGTATGTTATTTCATATAATTCAATGCTTACACAACAAAAAATTTCCAGGAACTGTCATCAAAATCAAGAAAGCTAGCCGCATCAATGTACCACAGTAGAAAGGTTTGCAGACTCTTGTGGTAATCTCTGAAGCCAGGGGTCTCATTAGTACATAAATAAAGTTCATATGTAAATGTCTCATTTTTTCCTGAAAATAGAGTAACCATTATTTCAGTGAAAAGACAATCAATAGTGACAAGGTAATATCAAGGAAAAAATTATCAAAATAAATTGAAGAGTAACTGAAGGATTTATCCAGAAAGGTAAAAACTTAATATAAATAATAAATAGTAAGAAGGCAAAATTGACACAACTTGTGGATAAAATGTTACCAGAAAATGATGAAGAAATTCAATAATTTATATATATATATATATATATATATATATATATATATATATATATATATGTATGTATGTATTTGGTCTGTTATGTTAAAGATAATTAAGGATTGTTACATTTCTTATTTATTTTATAATGACTTCAAAATATAATTATAGATTATATGTTAGATGAAAACTAAATATATATGATATCCAGGCTGCTTCCATATAAAAAGCATGTTATATTTATATAAAAATAATATTTTATACTTTAATTGCAATTAATGCATTTATATTGTATTATTACTGACAAGACACAATACCCCCATTAGTTAGAAGAGTAGATGGTTACTAAAGACCATGCAACTCCATAAATATGTATATTCGTCTATTGAGAAATAAAAAAGGTAACTATGCAGCTATATCAAGATGCAGATGAAGTGTAATATAACCGATTCCGACATTTTTGAAGATAGCACACGTGTCGATAGTAAATGATCAAAGTATCTAAAAGAATGAAAATTAATATTGAAGTTAAAGATGGGGTAGGGACCAGGTGAAACAGGTGAGGTGTACTTCTATGCCTGGCAAAACGTTTTTAGATTAAAAATCCTCTCAAGGGAAGGGGAAGTTGTTAACACATTGACTACTAGTAATTTGAGATTTTTATGATTAATAAAAAACAAATTTATTGTATTTTCAAAACAAATTTGAGCAGTCTGATTTGGGGGTTGAAGAACTTTATGTCTCCATATTCAACAAAAGAACAAAAATTTTACTTCTTGCAGCCATTGAGTTCTTTCAGAAGTAACTCCATTGATAATACTATCTCACGAATTCATGAGATGCTAAATGTCATTAAAAAATTACTTCCTGGGCCTTAATCTTTATGCCTAAATATCTTACTTTTAAAACCATTTGGGATGAAATTGGTGTGCCCTTCCTCATCTCCATGTCCTTGGTGAAAGTCATACATTTATTTGCCTCATTTAGGACTTCAAAATTAGATTTATTTGGCTTCCAAATTGTTCTCGTGATCTTGCAGTATATCCATTTCTTACCTTTATTTACCCGGTAAAGGTTTAGAGTTTTCCCAAATAAGCCTAAAATATGTCTTCTCTATGTTCGTGTTTTTTAGAAGACTTCCATTAAGGTACTCATGACACGATTTTCAAAAAAGTTCCTCAAATGTCCATCGATCCTACCCAATAGATGGTGAAAATGAGGCCCATTCAAAATTATAAATACATACATATATATATATATATATATATATATATATATATATATATATATATTTGTCTGTTACCACTCTAGTGATCACAATTTTTGTTTGATCGTTACCAAACTTGATATTTAATCATTTTGTATGTAAAAGTAAATAAATGTAAAAATAAAGATTAAGTTCGTTAATGGCTGGAGACGGACAAGAGGGTGGGGAATTTTTAAAATTCAAAATATCTTTGTTATTATATGTCAGATCGAAAAATTGCATACAACCAGTCTAATTGCAAATTTAATGTCCTATAAATGTTTTTCAATAGATATTTCTGAGTCATGAATATTAATTGAGAAATTTGGATATTTTAGTTTTCAGCTCTCAATAAACCCCCCAACTCCTACTCATGTCACATTAAGAATAAGCTGTTATATCATGAAGGTTAAATACTAAATATGGTTTTCATTGGACTTTTTCTTTTTGAGATACATGCAAATGATGTCATCAATTCAGATTTTTCATTCTTTACTCGAAAATGTTTATTTTATCAATATCATACTCAATATTTAACTGTTTCAGTCAACACTAAAGATCATATATATTAATGACTGAAATCGGACCTGGAATAAGGGGGGGGGATACAAAAATTCAAAATATTTCCGTTATTATAAGTTGGATTGTAAAATACTTTAGAACCAATCTTGTTAAACTATTGATGGTCTACAATTGGTGATCTATGCATTTTTTCAAAACTCAAGTATTAAGTTTTAGTTATTAGGGTTTAAATTTAGTTATTAGGACTGTCTTATTTTCTGCCTAAAAAGGAGGCTAAATTTACAAAAACTACACTAGATATAATGTCCTCCCCTTGTTTCAAAAAATTAGCAGCATCAGACCAATAGGCTAAAATGAAATATTTATGTTAGCTCCTGAATATTAATAACAATAATTAAAATAAAGAAACTTTCATTACCGTCCTCAACATAAACAAATGTGCTTATCAATTCACCAAAGGGGACAAATTTTCTTTCTTCATCCAGCTGCTGTTGAAAAACTTCTACATTTTCTATAAGTGGCATTTCATATTTGTTGCTAATCTTTCTCAATAAATCAGAAGGCTAAATGAAAAGAAAAAATAACTTATTAATTGACAGTAGATATAATTATTAAAAAAAAAAAACAGTTTATGAATGAACAAAGTTCTCTATACCTGAATTACACAGGTTTAAATGTATTTATTCATTCTGCTCTGTATGTTTTGCATCCTCATACAGGTAATTTATTTGACCTTCAGCCAAAACTTGGGAGTCATGGGGTTCTATTCATAGTTCAATCCAGAGAATTGACTGGACCGATTCTAAATATATTTGAGAAATATTATACCCACTCCTTGTTAAGTTTATATCTCACAAATCTGTTGCTATGGTTTTGAGTAGGAAGACACTTTTTTACTAAGCATAATATATATAAATTCAGTATGCTTAAATAGGGAAATTATATTAATAAAACTAAATTAAGGGGTGGTAACACACCTGATATAGTTGATAAATTGGATCTCTAAATTAACCTAGTCCATTACTAATTTATGAGCATAATACAGAACTTGCAAGATGAACGGAAATCTGGAAACTCATACTTGAAAGCACAAATTTCATTATTATACTTTATTTAACTATGATATACTAATTACCAGTTGAAAATAGTGACTTAAATACTTTGAGAACTTGATTATTATGGCAATATTAATCATTTTGTATTTTGAAAATTTCTGAAATACAACCCAGCCTCTTAGGACCATAGGCATAAATATCACATCAAATTAATACTATAATTATAAAAATGAATTAAAAATGAAGAAAGAAACTTTACCTCAACATCTTCAAGTTTTTCAGAGAATTCTGTGCCACAATAAATTTTTTGCCAAGCAGCTGAATAATATATTTTGATCCTTAAATCTTTGTAGCCATATATAAGTTCCCTAAAATAACAAAAAAAAACTAATTAAAATAAAACTACTCAAGGGCATGACGAAAACACTCATTTAACCTTTAAACAACAAGGCTGTGTCATACATGACACCTTTGCCATAGCTTGTACACACATGAGCTTGTAACAAACAGGACAAGGCTGGTGTGCTTAAAATACCCTCCTATTCAATAGTAAACTACATTTCATGGTCATTGCACGCTCTGTCCTCCACCATTTTTTGTACTTTTTCGGAGGGTTCGTGTTGGTAGGTGTCGTATTTGACACAGCCTTGTTATTTAACTTCCCTTTTGTAAATTTTCTATGACAACTGAATTCGCTATTTATCACTGAAGATGAGATTAGAAATGAATTTTTAAGACAAATGGAAGAATGTGGTAGTAATTTATGAATAATAAAAAAAAAATAGAAGAGGTACCCGTTTTTGCTGTAAATGCCAAAGAAGTATTTGCGGTGAACACATAGTATACTATGGTTTCCCTGAATGTTTTGCCAATAACAAATCGTCAAGTGAATAGTTTCATATTTTTTGTTTGTTTTGTTTTTTTTTTTGCTTTTTTTCCCTTATAAATGAGTGTCTTTTGATTTTTTTTTGTACTATATAGGTTAATATTTGTATATAATTTTTGATACTTAGGTATATTTTTGTATAATAATAATATGCTTCTTTGCTTATTTATTTCGTAAGTAAAGGTATTACATAGTATGTTATTATATAATACATATTACATAATATATTATTATAATATAAATATATATATATTTTTTTATTTAATTTTTCATTTTAAGTTCTCATTGGTGACGAGGTACTCACAAGCACACGCACACACTATTCTTCTTCATTTTTCTAAATGTTAATTTGAGACAAGAAGAGTGATTCTAAGCAGAATAAAATGGAAAATATGCATATGGCATGTATGACACCTACTTGTCAAATTTTTCCTGGGTCACAGCCTTGTCGTTCAAAGGTTAAACATGATTATGTAAATATCAATCACTCATTCACACTAGAGTATTACAATCTAAGAACAACCCGGGCCTGCCACCTTTTATTTGACCATTTATTGAGGGCTATACACACTTTTCATCCTCATTTAGAATTAAAGAAATAAATATTACTTCACCAAATAATGTAATAACTAATCATTAAACAATTCCCTAAACAAAACTGTATTAATAACCTTTAATAACTTATAATGTTTGATTTTTTGCTGGGCAAAGGGAATTTAGGAGCAGACTCACTAAATGATTCTCACTTAGTGCTGTCCTGGGTAGAAAATGGTGGTAACTTGTCTAACTGTCTTAATGAGCATTGTTTGCTTAACTGGATGTTAAATTTAATAATAAAACCTAGAATTTCTCATCATATTCACAGTCAGCTTATGTCCATACTGAGAAATAACCTAATCCTTGGAAGTCTTAAGACATAAGTATCAAAACCTGATAGAAACTAGGAGTCCAAAAAGGAAAAAAAAAAAATGAACAGTCAAGTGAATAGGTGTCAATAAATTCTTCTACAGATGTTGTTAGTGGAAGAAATAATGAAAATATAAACTTGGAAGCAAAAATTTAACTTGCACAAGTCTTAGTAGAATATGAAGATACTGAAATCTGAAAATGTGACCAAATCTGCTATGTAAATAAAACAACAAAGCTTGCATTGATTAATAATGCATAATTACTTTAATTCAAAGGTAATAACATTAAATGAATACAATTATTAAGGTATTTGTTTTTCGAAATATATAAAGAAACATAAAGTGATATGGAATAGTAATAATATGTTAGCAGGAATAAATAAAATGTGGGAAACTTCTTTAAATATTGCAATGATAAAATCAAACTTCTTAATAGACTAAATAAAATAAAGCCATCTAAACAACTAATATAATAAAGTTTATTAAGACTTTCATAATACCATATGAGTTAAATGAATATGTAAGTCTTAAATACTCACTTGTCTCCAAAAATTTGATGGCACATATCTGGTTTAAAAACACCTGAGTCGTCAAGCAAATCATCAACAGTTCTGACTGTGAAACAAATAGATAAAATATAAATTAATAAAATTTATTATTACATAATTGTTTCTCCTGAACATATAAAACATTGCTTGCAGATTATTTCTAAGCAAAGGAATTGCATTATTTCAATTGCCCATTTTTAACACAGAAAATTATTATATTTTCTAATGCATGCGTAAATTCTGAGCTGATAGTATAATTATTAACTTCACAATATTTATTGAAGTGGCAGAGGGCCAAATTTTAAATCAAACAACTTTACAAAAGTTTCACTTTATTTATTTATCAAGATTGCTATTAATGTTTCTTATCCCAAATAAACATTGTTGAGATATTAAAAGAAATCCAGTACAGTATAACTTTTACTCTTGAGTTTTTTTTTTAAATATGAATTATTTTGTAAAAATGCCCACTTGTCCAAATGTTATAACAAAAAAAAAAACAGAACCACCATACCACATTGCATGAATATTGAACGGAATATCTGACAAAGAAATGTTTTAAGTCTAGCCCTGGCATTATGAGAATGGCTTTTTTTCATTGACTTAAAAAATCTTCTACATCACCAAGGGTGTTTAGAATACAGGTCACTTAACTTAGGAGGAATGCTCATTAACATAAGGTATCCCCACTCACATCAGATTGCTAGGCATGCAGTCCCCATACTAAACATATAATGTTACAATACTAAATACGTAGGTCACTACAAAAGTTTTGCAATATGTTTTAACATAAAGACTCAGGTGGGAGCT
Source organism: Riptortus pedestris (assembly GCA_019009955.1). NCBI lineage: Eukaryota > Metazoa > Arthropoda > Insecta > Hemiptera > Alydidae > Riptortus > Riptortus pedestris. The sequence continues at coordinate 16,158,382 of CM032233.1, forward strand.
AGTTACTGTGTGTTTAGACGTACTATGCATGCGTGCATAGTAGCCGGCAGCAGCGCATCTCTGGGCACAGTTGTTCATTAATATTGACAGATTAAAGTGCGGACTGTCAATTACGAGCAATTTTAAGGTATAATTTTACGCGTGTTTTAAGCATAGATCAATGCTTAGATGAAATGAAACTCACATTGAATAATGATTGTCCACATCATACTACTATATTCAGGTGGTAAAGAGAATTTGAAAGGGTCAATTTCACTCTGGAGGACGCTGAGAGAGAAGAAAGGCCACTGATGTCGGTAACAGAGGAAAACAATTCGACTGTGAGGAAAATGCTTAATGAAGACCGGTGAGTGACATATCAGCAGATAGAGGAGACCTTACACCTTCATGCACCAGCGATCCATTCGATTCTGCGAGGCCATTTAAAGGTAAAGGAACTTTGTTGTCTTTGGGTGCCCCATAGTCTGACAGAAGAGCAAATGACACATCGTGTGACTTGCTGCCGAAAGATGCTGAAACAATTTGATAAGGGACAATCCCAATATGTGAATAACATTGTGACAGGGGACGAAACTTGGCTGTATTATTATGATGTGCCGACCAAGGCTCAAAACAAAATTTGGGTCTTTGACAATGAGGATAAACCTGTAAATGTCAGAACATCTCGACCTGTAAAGAAAAAAATGGTCACTGTATTTTTCAGATCGAGTAAAACTGTAGAGCATGTTGTTGAGGGCACACAGAAGACGGTTCCAGCTAAGTGGTACACTGAGCAGTGCCTGCCTAAAGTCATAGGATCCCTGAAAACCTGCGACCAAAGTCAAGAATGGACACCTGGTACCTCGACCACGACAACACTCCAGCTCACCGTGCCAGAGCTTGCACCGAGTATTTGGCCACTACTGTACTGAAACTTCTTGAGCACCCTCCTTACAGTCCAGATCTTGCTCCCTGTGACTTTGCACTGGAAGCTGAAAGGAAAACGTTTTCCAACTGATGAGGACCTTCTGAAGGCTTAGGACAACAAATGTCTGGATGAAACTTGGTAGAGCTGGTTTAAGGACTGGTTCCAATGAATGGAGAAATGTATTGAATGTGGCAGAAATTATTTCGAGAAAATTAAATAAATAAAGCTGTATTGCAAAACTTTTGTAGTGAGTCATAGTGACTGAACCAGACTCAAGAAGGCAACTGAAGAGTTGCCGGAAATTAGCTTTTCTATGGATGAGAAGACCGGTGATGCAGAAAGCAAGTGCAAATCAGAAGAACAATTTTCTCAGGAAAATTGTTTAAAATAACAAATGTTTAGAATTCTGTTATGTCCATTGTTAAAATTGAGTAAAAATAAAATTGAGTGTTTTGAAAATATTTTGAATAAGAATGTGTAATATTAAATATAATTAATTTAATTTTAAAATTTCATTTGCTACTCTCATCTCACGTTCTCAAATAGTTTCAGTAAACATTTCTTTAGCATTTTGAATATTGCCTGAAGTTAGTTAAATAATTTAGTAAATCAAGAGTATTTCTAAAAGTTAAGCATCTCAATATCATGATACTTGAGATTAAAACAAAGAAAAGACCAAGCATATATCCAGACAAAAACACGATTAAAAAAATAAACTAATACCGCCTATTTTGAGAATTGTTTTTTTTAAAATTATATTTTGTACATTTTGAAATTTCATGAGTATATTTTAGTCATAATAATTTCAATTTCAAAGAAAGAAATTTAGGATATATTTATTTACTCATGTATAGTATAACTATACATAGTTTAATTTGATGCTATTAAAAGTATGGAATGCTAGAAGCATTGTAATCACTTTTGGGGGTTAACAAATATATGCTCTCAAAAATAGAAATTGTTTACTTATATTTTATTATTAAAACCTTTCAGAGCAAACTTAGTTCACTGGTTTCTTTCTCTTCTAAAAATAATATCTGGTAATTGAAGCATTTGTTTGGTAAATCTTCATCATTAATTAGGAGGTTCTTTTAATCAGTTTTTCCTTTTCTTTTTTCTTTAAGGGGGGGGGGCACAATTGTTCAATTGTTCTGACATAGAATGCATTATTACTCTTGAAGTAATTTATTATGATTTTATTGACTTGGGATCTTAAGTTAATTTCATCTTTCTTTGAAAGATGTTCATATAAAATTTATAGCTGGGTGAGAGCACAAGGTTTATTATATTTTCATCATTTGACAAAGTTCCGTATGATATAAATATAATCATTATTATAATATACTTTATTAAGCAAACTTTATAAATAGGAAAGTAAAATTTAATAGAGAAACCAGCTCCCTTGTAATAAATAAATTCAAATTGGGATGCATTTAATTTCAGAGCTATAGACCCATTGGCCAGAGTTTAAAACATACCTCCTAAGTTAATAGATCTTTGTTTAGAATAAGGTGGCAACCTATAGGTAGCCTGTTTCAGTTAGCCTCAGTGGCATAAAGTGGACATACCACAAATAATTCTCTCTGGCCACAACACATCTAACTAGCATATTATCTATCAAGTAATAAATAGATTAGAAGAGACTGATATAAAATTTTTAAGAAATATGGAATTTTTGAAGAATTTACAAACTAATGTATGTTTCCAGAAATAAGTACAGTTTACAATAACCAATATAAGTAGACATATACATATACTTACTTAATTTGAACTCCACGGCTTTATTCCCATCGGTTAAATATTCTTCATCAGGTGACTGGGGGAAAATATTGAATATAAATTTTTAAACCCATAGATATAATTATAAAGTATAAAATTGTTACAATACTAAAAAAAAAAATTGGTGTGCATCATTGTCTAAAATAAAAAATATTTAAAAATAAGTTCAGTGTACCTTACTCCAATAAAAAAAATATACAGTGGAACCCCGTTATAACGACCCCCGATAAACCGACCCTTTTTTTCGATAGAATCCCTCTAATAGTACGACCTTTTGAAACATCGCTCCTCGCATAAACCTATTTCTGAGAAGAAACACCCCTTGTTTACATACAACGTTTCCTCTGAATGTACTTTGTAACTATTTTCCTGGAAAGATGATTCACTTCTCTCTCCTTGTTGTTTGAAAAATCAGTTCAATCTAATCTTCCACAGTGTTAACATCAAAGCATTATACGATGTCTAAAAAAAGGAAGTCTTGTACTATCGTGGAAAAACTTGAGGCCCTTGAAAAAATCGAAAAGGGTGAGCGACTTATCAAAGTAGCTAGTGATTTAGGAGTTGGCGTTACTACTGTGAAGGACTGGAAAAAAAATCGGGACCAATTAATTTCATTTAGTGCGTTGTCAGATGACCCAACAAATAAAAAGAGACTTAGAAAACCTGCATCGGAGGTATTGGATGAAGCGGTTTGGTTATGGTTTTGCCATGAAAGAGAGAAAGGAACTCCCCTTTCTGGGCCTCTCATCAAAGCCAAAGCTACATCGTTACATTCATCACTTAATGCAGAAGGAGATTTTCATGCGAGTAAATAATGTCTTTGTGCCAGAAGTTGCAAACTACTTAAAAGATAAAAATCTACCCCAAAAAGCCATTCTACTTCTGGATAATGCTCCTTCGCATCCCACAGACCTCAAGAAAAATGAGGTAAGAACCATTGTTTTACCTCCAAATGTAACTCCCTTGATCCAACCAATGGACCAAGGAGTGATCGAATCACTCAAAAGACGGTACCGATCAAAATTCATGAGCTCCTTGATTGAGAAAACAGCAACAGGTTTTAGTCTCATGGAAGCCGTAAAATCCATTAACATTAAAGATGTAATTTATATGTTAGCTGCAGCTTGGGAAGAGCTTCCGCCATCAATATTGGAAAAATCTTGAAAAAAACTCTGCCCGAACATCAATGACGATCAAACCGTGAAGGTTCAAGAGAACGAGCATTCCATGGTTCAGTTCATGCACGATTGGGAATATTTAAACAGTAGCTCTTCCATTGAAACACCTGACCAACGTGAGATTGAGGAATGTCTAAACAACGATGAACCAGCACGGCTCGGACTGATGATGAACTCATCCAAACGGTTTCAGCTGTAGAAAATGAAGAAGACGACGATGATGAGGACAATGTGGACACTCCAGCCTGCAGCCGAAAAATCAACCATTCAGAGGCAGTCGACGCTTTCAAGACAGCTCTTCATTATGCTGAACAACAAACCGTCACAAAACCAGTTGATATCATTTTTTTGAAAAAATGGAGGGATTATGCCTCCATGAAAAGGCCCTCTTGTGTTAAACAAACAAAAATCGATAGTTTTAGGTAATTTTAAAATCTATCTACGCATTATGTATGTACATATTAGTCATTGTAAATGTTTTTTTTTTTCATTGTGTATATTTTGTTTACATACATACCTATGTATGTATTTAAATGTTTAATTTTTCTGTTTCATTTATACTAAATAAATTAATGTTTTGTATTTTAATTTTTATGTATTTTTCATTCACCCTTGAATATACGTAAGTCTAATTCCCCAGCGTAACAGGCTCTGCTTAATCCGACCTTTTCATAGGACCGGCCTCACCCCAAGTCCCAAACAGGTCGTTATAACGGGGTTCCACTGTAGTTAAAATCTGATGTGGCCACTACATCAACTCCTCTTAAATAAAATAAACAAAATTGTGTTATGCACTTCATTTGAAAGTAATATAAGATACCTCGGTTGCAATACATTGATAAAAAAATGTTAGAGAAAATAATTTATAAATTTTTTTCGTGCCAAACAAATATAGTTTTATACCAATGTTTTGTATTCTAATAGGTAAATATGAAAAAATAAATTAGAAAATATTTGCAAACTTCAGTAGTTCTACATGTTGGAAAAAAGAAATAAGTACTGAGCAACATATTTAAATCATTTAATAAGGATTGCATCAAGTTGTTTTAGCAACGTATCCCAAGTTTTAGAGATACTGTCCCTAAAATAAATAGATATATTGGTGTATATTCCAGTATTTTGACACAAAGTGAAAATGCAGTCATAGTAAACCATGCTACAGGACCAATACACTACTGCAACGTTTTAGTCCCTAATATGAAGTAGTAGTGAGCAGTGAGTTCTAGTAAGCACTGTGTTTTATTTAGTTTGTATACGCTTAAATTGTAAATAGTGATGCATTCTTTTTACACCAAAAGACAACCTAAATGTAATCCATATTTAATAGAAGCAATTTTCGAAATGAGAGTAGAATCAATGGCCATCCCCTCTCCTAGCAAGAATAAGTATGGCCCTCAAGGCCAGTAGAGGAAAAGACTGGGGAGATAAGAGTTGGGACTAGAGTTGAATCGTTCTCTTGAAAACTGAGGAACTCAAATGATGTTCCTAAATCGGTATTTAAAGTTGAAAGTAATCCTCTCAGAAATAAACAAGATCCAAAATCTATTTTTTTAAAAATGTGTGGAAGCCCCTACAATATTTTCAAGTATGCACCGCAACACTCACTTGATGTAAAGTTTGGCTACCGAATTCAAATTTTTTCACCACGGGTTAAAGAATGAATATTATGCCAGCTTACTAAAGCAGGACGAAACCCACTTCCTTGATAAACTAGACAGAAGAGACTGACCAATTCTATTGAGAAGTGGAGTTTCATAAATATTCGGCTTCATTTTAAAATATTAAATGTATTAGGTCATGACTTCTAATTTACAAACTTCATATTTGGTTATAAATAAAAGTTTAAAAATATATAAAAGGAAAAAATTGTCTAAGGTTAAATAGAATGCTTTGTACAATATTAGTCAGTCACCTGAGTAAAACTAATTTTCTTTCTACAGTTTGTTTCTGATGTTTGAATTATAACAAAAGATCACCTTTGTTTTAACCAAGAACACATTTCCCTCCCATTTTAAAACTTTAGAATCCACTTAACACGTTCGCTGCTGTATCGGTCCCCGGGGTCCGATCGTCATCAAGTCTATCAGGACAGGCCCCTCTCCTTCAGTCTACTCCAAAAAAACGAAGGCTGTAGCAAGCTTATTATGAGAGATATTTTAACGGGGATTGGATGTAATTTATTCTTAGAACCTGTAGGTTTAGTTAATCTAGAAAAATACTATAGGACGCCGGGGACCGTAACCGTCTAGAAATAGAGAAACTTGAATTGTACACGGCACCACCCCCCGACGCCCAATGCTAATTCCAGTCAAAACTTGGTCAAAAATGAACTGACTTGAATCTGTTTTACTTCCCATGCCTCTAATTCACTCATTTACCGTTGTGTTGCACATAATATGTCTTGCGGTCGGAAATTAGTAGAGTAAGCACTATCTGTAACTCTTGCAGACAGCAGTGAAAGTGAGAGTGATACGACTTCAAGTGACAATAGTTTTGCAGACAAGAACTATTTACCCTCATGTTCTAGTTCAACTACTGACCTAGAAGAGCTTACGAGTTTAGAGTGCTGATTGAAAATAACAGCTGACAATGTGATAACCAATGTACATTAGTTGTAGACGACATCGGACGCCAGGGACTGCTCCTGGCTTTGCTAGTGCTAGTTCTTGGGTTGGAGGACTGATGGCTCTGCTAATTCATTCATTTAGTTCACTAGAATCGTCAAGATATAGCGTTACCTTCGAGAACTACATCGGTCCCTGGGGTCCAATACAGATTTTAACGTTAGGAGAGGCATCGGACGCCGGGGACCGGTGGAGTTAGTGGTGGAGTATATCATATATAGACTGCAGCAGCAAACGTGTTAATAATATTTCCTATATTGTTTTTAAAAGAAAACTGGTGACACATATTTTGAAAATTGAAATATTTTGTTTGAATTTTATAAACAAATTTTCCTTTACAACCATAGTGTTATATATCACAAGAAAGAGCCTACCGAGTGGCTTCAATGCAAATGAGCAAACAAAATTTCAAATGATAAGCAATTATGACTTCAAGTACTGAATGCTAGACAATTATGGGCATTTTCTGCCAAATTATAATATTCATATTTTCAATGGGGATTGATATAATTTAGTGAAATTTGGTAATTTCCTTAGTCTATAAAGAATCAAGATATATGCAAAAGTTTAGTCAAGATATGAGATGATCAAGCTAAATAGATAAGCTGATTTGACGAGGGGACCTGGACAATTTTATCCACATATGAATAAATTTTGTATACTAAAATAATGCTATTGATGCCAAGCACACCTCACAAGTTTTATTGAAAGAACAAATTACTCACCCTGGAATTCATGATGATTCTGAAGAAGAAGTAGATTTTGTATTATAATAAATAATTGTTCGGAGAAGTTTTAGTTCACACAGCAATAACTGGTTCAAACTGAAATTAATATACATATTTGCTTTTTTACTTTAATAATTGATTAAATGTTAGAAAAAACTACACTTAAATCTACTCAAATTGTGTGCAGTATAAAAAAAAATATTAAAAAAATAATATAAATATATCTATGAGACCAACTTCATTTCTCTTGTTCTTTTCTGTGGAAATCATGGGACTCCATGTTCACAGAACAACTACCAAGCATAGCCTGTTCACCAACTCACTCACTCTCAATATATAGTAGTATATTATCACTCGCAAAATGTCCATATAAAAGTCATAGACGTAAAAACATTCCTCAGTAGAATTTGCAGAAATGAGGAGTAGAGAGACAGAACAGGGAGAGGGGCAGGACATTTCTGGTGAACACTGCCTTGGCAAAGATTGGTCAAGGGAGCACCCAGCTAAAAATGAATGAGTAACTTCCACATTTTTAGCGCAAAATATGTAGTATCTAGCTGGTTCCCGAGAGAATGGGCATAATTCCAGGAAACATCGCAACTTCTCTACCTACCTACTTAGATTAGAACATTTTGTTAAATTTGCGTATTGTTACAATCTTTATAACTGTATCTGCCTGAAGGAAAGTCAAAATATTTATCATTTGAAGGCAAGAGGCTCGCTTTAAAGAATAGAGAGGAATTTTATTTTAACAATTTTTGAATGGACTACTACCCTAATTTTGATGTATCCCATTCGATATAAAATCTTTTTAAAATTCAATTTTAAAAGGTTAAAGATTTTGGCTTCCATCGATTGGAGATTTTATGTCAACCGAGGATGTGAAAGAATTTTAAGCATTTGGCAGAGGATGGTAATAAATTTAATATCCCAGTATCTATGTTTTCATTTATTTCATGAATCACTTCTTCTCTCTTCAGTCCTAAAACACAAAAAAGGTTTACATGTTGAAAGGGCAGGTCTAGTAGTAGTTTGGTTAGTACTTTTACGAGCTATTTATAATACCTAACAAATTACACAAAGTTTTCTAATGAATTTAACAGTCTAACAATCAAAATCTCTTCCTTAGGGCAAGCAGCTGTAGTACAGCTTTTAGTAGCTATTGAGGTTGTACTCATGATGGGATTTTCAAAAAATGTCTTCAAATGTCAATCGATCCTACCTAGGAGATGACGAAAATGAGGTCCGTTCAAAAATTTATATATATATATATATATATATATATATATATATATATATATATATATATATATATATATATATATTGTTTGATCGACACCAAACTCGATTTTTAAATGTTTTATATAAAAATGAAGATCAAGTTCGTTAATGGCTGAAATCGGAACAGTGGAAGTGCCCAGTTCAGAAGGGGAGAATTGAAAATTCAAAATATCTCCATTATTGTAAGTCGGATCGAAAAATTGTATAGAGCCAATGTTATTGTAAATGTAATTGCCTATAAATGCTGTTAGGTACGCTTTCCCTCTATCATGATTTTTAACCGAGATATTTGCATTTATTAGTTTTCAGCATTCAGTAAACTCCCACTCCAGCTTATGGCATATTAACAATAAGCTGTTATATTATGACACATTTTATTTGAAGTCCTAATACAAAATAATATTCTCATTGAAGCTTTATGTTTTGAGATAAATACAAATACATGATGCATATGGGAAATCTGCTTAGTTAATGCAGCCCCTGCACGACGGACTTTTTTATTCACAAGAAACAAAGGGAGATTATGATCTATAATTAAAAATATTTCATACCATAATAACCACTCAGGAAGTGTGAAAGGCTTATATATAACTTTGTGAAAGATTCTAGAAACAAGTAGTAAAAAGTGTAATGCCTCTCATTCATAAATGCATGCCCCATGCTCTTTCCAATCGGTGAAATGAAATCATACATTCAAACATCCAATTAATTGAACTTCATTGAAAGAGATGTTCAAAAGAGGAACCTGAATAATGGCTTTAAATGCAATTATATTTTGTGGAACATTTCACATGCTATATATCTTGAAACATGCTTCGATTTTTTTTTTTTTTTCACGATTACAATATTACTATTTACAAACAATACTTGCAACAAAGAAAGGTAATTTTTTAAAGCATCCAGTATTCTCTCATAAAGTGGTCCACAATAAAATTGATATGAACAACAAGAAATATCTGCGATTCAAGATCACAACACAAGTTAGTTTAAAAGAAACTTTTAAACAGCTGATTTTTAAAGAGCTTATCAATTATCCTTATGTGCCAAACAAAAGAAGTGGCTGTGCTTGAACTTTATTTAAAAATGATAAATTTACAAGAAAAAGAGGGTATACAATTTGACTAAAAGGTCCACTCATATGAAACAATAAACCATATTATCTTAGTTGAATTCTTGTTTATGCCAAGGATATTAGTAAATCGAATATTTAGATGTGCAAAGACATCAGAAGAATGATATTTATTCTAAATATATTATTTATTTATATTTTCAGGAATGCCTCAAATGATATATTTCTTGAATAGTAAGGGTTATGCTTAGGACAAGTAAACAAAAACAAACTTCTTAATGTTTGTAATATTACTCATTTTTAAATAATAAAAAATGATTGGAACAATAAAAGGAAATTTGTTATAGAACAACCAGATCCTCACAGTGGAACACAATGAAATTGAACTAACAACAAGAAACATCTACGATTCAAAATCACAACACAAGTTAGTTTAAAAGAACCTTATGTGACTGGTTATTAGAAAGCTTAACAATTATGCATATGTGTCAGACCACATAATTAATCCACTAAACTAGCACTAAATGAGATTGTTTCCAATAACATGAAACATGTTTCATTTAAGAACACCATCTAAACAAGGTAATATGAACATATCTCTTAGTTGGTGATTTTAAAGAGTTTATCAATTATTCATCTATATCAAGCAAATTAATCCATTCGTTATACTGAATAACACTAAATGGCTGTGCTTTAATTAAAAATAATATATAATACAAGAAAAAAAAGGTCTACTATTTTACTAAAAGATCCACTCTTATGAAAATATAAATCATATTATCTCTATATGAATTCTTGTCTATGTCATGGGCTTTAGTAAAGCAATAATTTAGATGTACACAAATATAGGACAATGACATTAAATCTAATTTCATTATTTATTTATATTTTCAAGAATGCTTCAAAGTTATACACCTTAGAATAATTGCTTTGAATAGTAAAAAAAAATCAATTACCCATTCATCTATGTCAAAAAAAAAAACAATTTATTTACACCTTATCTTTACTGAGACCAATAAAAATATGTTAAGGCACTAATAAAAAATGTTCAAGTCTTACCAACACTCTTAACTGTTTAAGAGCAAATGTTTCAAAACCATGCAGGAAATAAAATATGATTATAAGTCATAACCAATATGGTCATTTTTCAACAATAATAAATTTAAAACCCTTTATTTTCGAACAAGATTTTTATATTGTGTTAGGAAAATAATTTTAAATGTCCAGGAGGGTGAAACATTTACATTAAAGCCATAAAGCATGTTGGTAAGACCACAAGATCTTTTATCAGTGTCAGTGTTCAGACTTAATTGAAATATAATCATTGCAGTAAATGTATGCTACTGAGCATTTTTTGAACTGTATAAAATAAGATTTCTTGAAAAATGTTCTAATTAATTCACATGTTTGTTAACACATTTTTTAAAATAATTTTCCTCAAATTTATCTTTCCCAAATGATCAACGGTGAGGTGATATCACCAATCTCGACTTGGAAAAAATTTAAAATCATTTTATTGGTCTTCTTCCTCCCCAACTAAATCTGATTTGAGTTAAATGTTTATTTCTCAGAGTAACTCCTAACTATGGCATTACTTATGTTCAAAAAACAGTATTTTCGCCACCTCTTTCTCCTTGAAAACTAAGCCACTCTATAGATAGAAGGTATTGTCACTTTAACATCAAAGCAACAAATTTTATAGATCAGTTAAGTGGGTATAATTTCAGAGTTCTGTGAAACAAAGATAACTAAAGAAAACTGTTTAGTTTTCAGGAGAATAAGGTTTAGTTAGGGTTTCTTTTATACATATACATCGAGTAAAATGAATATTTTTAATGTATTTTATAAGTTAGCAACTAAGTAATCCAACTACATATACCTTACTAAACTAGAATAGTAATACCACCTCTGATCTACTAATATATGTTCGTGTCAAAGTAATCCCATTAACAGTCCAGCTGCAGTGGAAGTTCATTCATTTTAAAATAAAAAAAGGTCCCTCAAATATTACACTAACACTTCCTGATGGTCAAGTAAGTGGACATTAAATCCTATGCAATTAATATGTTTACTAAGGGCACTATTAAAAAGACTTACCTCAGATAGGATAGAAAAACTTTGTAATAAACAAAAAAATAGAAATCTTACACGAGGCCTGACAAAACACATTCACACACACACGACCTCAGCACATACATAGACCCTATCATCATAACATGTTCTAGAATGTAGGAATGACATACCGCATTTACGAACAAAATAACAACTTAATGCACAGCTCCATACTTAGAATGTGGACTTTATAATGTAACGGGGTTATCGGTCAATTAATAATTATTAACAGAATAAATAGGCGAGAGTAAACATTCTCAACCGAAACCCTGTCAACACAACATTGTATGAAGACGGTTTAGGCGCTAAGAATATCTATTATATGCCCGCCAAAGTGATACAAAAGCTGTTTCTAACAAATGGCAGGAGATACGCACTTTGTGAAGCGTCACTAAATCCGGCAGGTCAGTAGTTTGTCTTTAGTATATACCGAATTTTGGCACAAAAGGACATAGAAAGGAACGATCAGTTCAGCCCTAATTAAGCAACCTTGCTTAATTCTTTTAGCAGCTTTTGAGGTCGTACGCATGACGCGATTTTCAAAAATGTTCTTCAAATGTCCATCGATCCTACCTAGTAGATGACGAAAATGAGGTCCGTTCAAAACTATATATGTATATATATATATATATATATATATATATATGTGTGTGTGTGTGTGTGTCTGTTACCGCTCTAGTGGTCGCAATTTTTGTTTGATCCTTATTAAACTCGATATTTAGTCGTTTTATGCAAAAAGAAAGATCAAGTTCGTTAACGGCTGAAATTGGACCAGGGGGAGGGGGGTTTAGATGGGGAGAAATGTGAAAATTCAAAAAATCTCCGTTACGATAAGTCGGATCGAAAAAGTGTATATAGAATGAATCTCATTGCAAATTAAATTTACTATAAATATTTTATATACATTTATTCTCTATCTTGAATATTAACCGAGATATTTACATTTTTCAGTTTTCTGCCTTCAGTAAACCCCCACTTCTACTGGTGTTACATAAACAATACTCTGTTATATAATAAACCACATTATTCGAAGCTTAAATACCAAATATTCAGTTTTCCGCCTTCAATAAACCCCCACTTCCACTAGTGTTACATAAACAATACTCTGTTATATAATAAACCGCATTATTCGAATCTTAAATACCAAATATTGTTTTCCAGAGACCTTTGTTATACGAGACCCTCCTGCCATCTTAAATTCTTGGATTGTTAAAATTTGATTGATTGAAATAAAAATTATTCCGATTCATTATAAATTACAGTACTAGGCATAGCACATAGTTTTCAATAAAATGAATATCTTATATTCTGATATGTTTCAGTAATTGTTTTTCTTTCCGGTGAGCCGTTGGCAGATCTGTTTGTTTACATTTGAGACGCTTGCCGGTGGCAGGGGAAAGATTTCTTATTACCGTTTGTATTTTTTCACTTAATATTCACGGTGGTGTTATGTTAACCATATGTAGGTTTATCTATAATTAATCTTTACGAGGGTAATCTGCTTAGTTTACGCAGCCCCTGCGTTCCGGACTTTTATTATCCCGAGGGGCTGTGAGAAGTATATACTCGTTAGACTCTCCCTGATCCACAATCACGCTCTGCTAGCGAAGTAGTGAACTAATGCTCTCTCTTGACGGGACTCGAACCTGCACCAGTTTTTGCCTTCAGCTTACCAGAAATCCCACCGTTCTATTAATATTTATCACGTGGTCAGTCAAATTTAATTGAATATGTATCTTTTTTAGACGCTTCCTACACTTGTAAATATATTTCCGTTCTGTTCGGAAACCCGATCCCTGGCAACCTTCACCAGCCTGCATCTGCCTGAGGACATTAAAAAAACAGAAGATCCAACCCGACACACTTCTCCGGGGTTAGCCCCAAACCACAATCGCGAAGCACACTTTCCAGATGTTTTAGAGACACCTGAACCCTTCTTCCAAGGATGTTAGGAGGCGATAAACGACAGCCTGGCGGTACCCAATAGGAAATCAACTCGGATCCGAGATACTTCAATAACATAGTGAATGAAAGAGGGTCACCCTGCCCCACTACTGGAACAGGCAAAAAGTACCTCGACCAACGACCACCTGCAAAGATCACTAAGACGTTCTTCGTATAAATACCGTCAAGATATCTAACAAATCCCTCAGGAACGCCACAGGGCCTAGCCACAGCCAGATCGAATGGTGGCAACACCATCAATGGCATTCAGAAACCCCTTCTATACAGGAACATGTTGGACGATTGATTTCAAGTTGAGTATCAAAGCTGTCATAGGGATCGGCCGGTAGTCACTAGTGCCAAATGTACTGCCCGATTTAGGAATCATCGTGACTCCCGCACGAAACTTTGCTAATAGGTACAATTAAGGACAGCATCATGCAGCACGCCAGGAATTGCCCGCCATTTCTCTGGCGAAACATCATCCAGTTCAGTCGAAAAATCTTTTTCGGGCACATGCCTTGCGGCCTCCTCCAGCATGATAGGCGGCTAAATATTGGATGCATCATTGATCCTAGAAACTTCAGCACGGGGAGCCGACCATGAGCTCGGCCTTCTCCTCCATAATGGGAGCCGAGTAGGACTCCAGTTTATATTCTCCAAGAGTACCACCGGCTTTAGCTACTCCCAGGGTTAACGCAAATCATCGCCATCTTATTTTATTCCAGAGATTCGGGATGCTCGTACAGCCGGCATGCCAAAAATAGTTGTTATTTAGCTTTTACTATATGAGATACGTGCAAATATATTTGGGGCTACGTCATTAAAGGTTTTCTAAACTAAATAATTTTTATTTTATCATTGCCATACTCGAATTTAACAGTTCCATACAAAATTATAATTATTCGGTAATGGCTGAGATCGGCCAAGAAGAGGGGGCAATTCGAGAGGGGGTCGTGAAATTGAAAAATCTCTGTCGATGTGAGTGGGATGGAAAATTGTTACATCAATCTCGTTGTAAATTTGATTTTCACCAGCTAATGTTTTTTACTCTTAACTAGAATATTAATAGTTACTTGCTTTTATCTCAATTCCTGCTTACATAGGTTTCTTACTATGGGAAATAGAGAATACATGGTGAGATGAGATCATTGTGTCATCCCAGCACTGGGGAAATCTGCTTACTTTATGGAAATTGTAGAGGTGGTGGGGGAGTTAATTGGCTACTTCAGTCAGTCATTTTGGAATTAGATGATTCAAATGTAATCCTTTTATGGTTACTAAATACTCCAATGATTTATTATTATTTTATAATGTATGAACCACTCCAAATATAGCTTCCAAAACGGTAGTTAAAACTTATTTATAGAAATAACTTGCATGGGCAATGTTCACCCATAACAAGGTGCACACACATGAAATGGTTTGTGTATATAAACTTGTTATAAAGATAAAAAAAAAAAAATGTTATAGAGGCCTTAAAATGTTATAGGGTCCTTAAAGATGTTAGAAGTCCATTGTACATAACATGTGTAATTAGTCAATATTCAAGGTGTCTAGTAATTAAGGGGACCTATTTTAGTTAGCACTCATAGCACATTTAGAAGTTCCAAGAAATAGAATTGACTTCCCTTAAGGGAAATCAGCTATTGAGGTCGTACTCATGACGCGATTTTCAAAAATTTTCATCAAATGTCAATCGATCCTACCCAGGAGATGACGAAAATGAGATCCGTTCAAGACTGTATGCATATATATATATATATATATATATATATATATATATATATATATATATATATATGTGTGTGTGTGTGTGTGTGTGTGTGTCTGTTACCGCTCTAGTGGTCGCAATTATTGTTTAATCGTTACGAAACTCGATATTTAGTCGTTTTATGTAAAAAGAAAGATCAAGTTCGTTAACGGCTGAAATCGGATCAGGGAGAGGGGAGGATTTTCGAAAATTTGAAATACTTCCGATACTGTACGTTGGATGGAAAAATTGTATAGAACTAATCTTATTGCAAATTAAATGTACTATAATTATTGTCATATACATTTATTCTCTATCTTGAATAATAACCTAGATATTAAGGAGCTAGAAGTGTTTAACTCCTTAACACGAGGGGAATAGTTATTAGAAGCAAAAAATAAAGCATATGGTTGACAAATTTGGGAATGCCCACATGTCCATTTCTTCTAAAACCAGTGAAACTGCACATGTTGTAATGTTGGCTTCGAGTAACAGAACACTTAAGTCCTAAGTGAAACCTGTTAAGGAAGTATCAACTTTTTTTTTTTTGTATTCTCTGAAAATTTACTTTTATGGATATGTGGAAGCAGTTTTCAATATTGTCATTCAAATGTTATTTTTATTCTACCTATTCTATTGACTCAAGTCTGAGTTCACACAGATAGGTGAAAGTTAAAGACAAGAGTTTATATACTATTTATATTAAATTTAGAGCGAGTGCCATAAAGTTCAAATTTTTAATCTATGCTTAAATAGATATAATCATAGATGGTAAAAGGAGACCCTTAGGCAGTTCAAACAAGTATTATTTATTATTTACGTCCACTTTATGCTACCATGGCTAATTGGGACGGGTTATCTACAGGCTACCACCTTTTCTTGCCAGGGTGGGACTAAGGAATTTATTTAATGAGTCTGTCACCAAATTAATTTCTATTGTCCAGGGCGGGAATCGAACCTGAGCCCCGTTCATACATCTAACATGAATTCTTAATACTTTTCTTCATACAAATAACAAAAGTATTTAGAATTCATAAAAATAGCACAACCATATAACAAAATATAACATTCATTTACAGAAAGACCATTTAGCAAATATTTAGATACAAATTTAGTGAAAATATATTAATAAAAACATAAATTCTTATTTATTCAAAACACCTGTCTGATATATGAATTACTACCATTCAGAAACCTAAGTTAGCCTATTAGAGTCCAGGTATCATTATTAAATATTATAATTTTAAATGATACCCCCATTTTAGATTGAATGTCCAAATACTTTTATTTTATATTGAGTTAATTAATTATTATACTTGTTCATCATTCATTCTAAAGACAAATGGGAGGAATTAGTTCAACCTATAGGTCTCTAGAGCTTTAGACATACCAAGAAAAATGGTTGTCTTCCTATATTTACAGAAATGACAATACATGCTGGTGATAGGCATTTGTCACCCTATTAGACCATTTCAATCAGTTATCAGGTACCTATCAGTCTATATCAAATAGTTGCTCCTAGTTTATAAGCTTTCATTTACAAAATTCTGATTTAATCATCAACAGCATGTTTGCTGTCAGTAATGTGGCTCTCATTCCATTGCAATAGTCTGACAAAGGTAGTCTAACTGTCACCGAAGTCAATGGAAACACATAATGCTGTACTCAAGATTTAAAAGATTTCATCATCATAGGTGGTTAAAGTTTTTGGAACAATTATTTTTATTTATTTATGTCCATTTTGTGCAACTAGGGAACAATTGGGAGATGGTTTATCTACAGGTTACCAACCTTTTCAAGATTTTATTTAATCATTTTCAATAGAAAATATAATAGTTCTTTTATGAACATGTAACATTTTAAAGAAAATACTCCAGTGAGTTAGTTTTTTTAAGTTTTTATACATTTATATGTATTCATTTTTTCTTACAAACACATATATGGTATAAAACATTGATTGTCCTTAATTTAATTAGGCTTCCCCAAAGGTATGAACAAAAAACACAGGTTTAAATCAATAGGTTAGGAATCAAAAAAGCAATTTATCACAATAGCTTTATTATTGAAACATAGAACAAATAATGAATAAGAAATAACGACAAATACTTTATAATTGAAACATAAAACAAATAGTGAATAAGAAATAGGGGGAAATGCATTATAATTGAAACATAGAACAAATAATGAATAAGAAATAAGGGTGAATTCATTATAATGAAACATAGAACAAATAATGAATAAGAATTAAGGCCAAATGCTTTATAATTGAAACATAGAACAAATAATGAATAAGAAATAAGGGCGAATGCATTATAATGAAACATAGAACAAATAATGAATAAGAATGAGGGCCAAATGCTTTATAATTGAAACATAGAACAAATAATGAATAAGAATTAGGGCCGAATGCTTTATAATTGAAACGTAGAACAAATAATGAATAAGAAATAAGGGCGAATACATTATAATGAAATATAGAACAAATAACGAATAAGAAATAGGAGCAAATGCTTTATAATTGAAACAAGGAACAAATAATGAATAAGAAATAGAGGGAAATGCATTATAATTGAAACATAGAACAAATAATGAATAAGAAATAAGGGTGAATTCATTATAATGAAATATAGAACAAATAATGAATAAGAATTAGGGCCAAATGCTTTATAATTGAAACGTAGAACAAATAATGAATAAGAAATAAGGGCGAATACATTATAATGAAATATAGAACAAATAACAAATAAGAAATAGGAGCAAATGCTTTATAATTCAAACAAGGAACAAATAATGAATAAGAAATAGAGGGAAATGCATTATAATTGAAACATAGAACAAATAATGAATAAGAAATAAGGGTGAATTCATTATAATGAAACATAGAACAAATAATGAATAAGAATTAGGGCCAAATGCTTTATAATTGAAACATAGAACAAATAATGAATAAGAAATAAGGGTGAATGCATTATAATGCAACATAGTACAAATAATGAATAAGAATTAGGGCCGAATGCTTTATAATTGAAACATAGAACAAATAATGAATAAGAAATAAGGGTGAATACATTATAATGAAACATAGAACAAATAACGAATAAGAAATAGGAGGAGCAAATGCTTTATAATTGAAACAAGGAACAAATAATGAATAAGAAATAAGAGCAAATGCTTTATAATTGAAATGCAGAACAAATAATAATAAGAACTAAAAGGAAACGCTTTCCCAGGAATTACTTTCCCAGGAATTACTTTCCAAGGAAATGCTTTCCAAAGAAATGTCCTGGTTACTTCTTATAAGACAAAATAGACAAGGCTGATATTGATGATTATGATGATTTTGTGAAGGACGTGGATTTCCCATTAAGATTTTAACGTGTTCAGCCTTTTCTGTTAACTCTTTCAACTTCTTTTGGCTTTCTCGTATCTTACATTTTAAAAATTGCAATTTTTGTTTGGTTTCACTAATTGAATTCTTTTTTTTTTCAATTAGATTCTTCAGTGTCTCTATATCTGAAGAAGGTATAAGATCTCGAAGCATAACGTATCTTTCAGGGTTGACATCCTGAGAAGAGTCTCTTAAAAAAAAAAAAATTAAATAAATAAATGTAGTTATGTATTAATGAATATATCTATATATATATATATAAAATTGTAACCTCTGTCTGTACATTGATTTTTTTCGCGAAATTTCACGATAACTTTTCGTTTCACATGTCATAGACACCATATCTGCATTTTGTTTCTTTCGTGTATGTTTGTTTGTTTGTTTGTTTGTTACCTTTTCACGCATAAACGGCTGAACCGAATTTTATGAAACTTAGTATGTATATTACTACTAACCCAACTTAGACTTTAGGCTATATTAATTTTCTCTGAGACGAACAGGAGTGGGGGTTATAAGGGAAGCATGAAATTAAAAATAGCGATATTTCGTTTTCTATTGGTTTTTCGGTACATATGCACATAACAAAAGTTGTTTATTTTGTTATTTAGAGTAACTTTTGTTATATAGACTTTTGTCGTATACCGAAGTTTAAATGCGTTATACGCTAAAAATTATAGCGGGAGTCAACAATATTATTTGCCAAAAAAGACTCAACCGAACTACATCAAACTCGGTAAGTGTATTAGCAGTGAGGCCTTCATTATAATAAGTCAGACCAACATTTCTATGGACGGGCAGGAGTGGGGGTTATAAGGGAAGCCTGAAATTAAAAATAGCGATATTTCGTTTCCTATTGGTTTTTCCGCAAATATAAACATAACAAAAGTTGTTTATTTTATTATTTGGAGTAACTTTTGTTATATACACTTTTGTCGTATACCTAAGTATAAATGAGTTATACGTTAAAACTCTAGCGGGCACTAACGGCTGAACCGAACTTAACAAAACTCGGTATTTCAATTAGCATTAATTCTTTCATGATTATAAGTTATATTCAAATTTTTAGGTTCAAACGGGAAGGGGGTTAAAAGGGAGGCCTGAAATAAAAATTCACCATATTTACATGTATAAGAGACGGGAAATATAAAAATATCGAAGACTGTGAAGCCTTATCGAACAAATAATTCTATTATTAGCAAATCCACGGCAAAGATGGGTATCAATCCTAAAAACTGGGACGGGTAAATGCCAAAATATTGTGCAATGTAAAGCCTGCTAAAAAATACCATCACCATTCAGCCTCAGATGAATTCCCGGGCGAAGCCGGGTATCTGAGCTAGTATATATATATATATATATATATATATATATATATATATATATATATATATATAGATAAAATTGTAACCTCTGTCTGTACATTGATTTTTTTCGCAAAAATTTCACCATAACTTTTCGTTTCACATGTCATAGACACCATAACTGCATTTTGTTTCTTTGGTGTCTGTTTGTTTGTTTTTTTGTTTGTTTGTTTGTTACCTTTTCACGCATAAACGGCTGAACCGAATTTTATGAAACTTGGTATGTATATTACTACTAACCCAACTTAGACTTTAGGCTATGTTAATATTCTCTGAGACGAACAGGAGTGGGGGTTATAAGGGAGGCCTGAAATTAAAAATAGTGATATTTCGTTTCCTATTGCATTTTCGGCAATTATGCACATAACAAAAGTTGTTTAATTTGTTATTTAGAGTAACTTTTGCGATATACACTTTTGTCGTATACCTAAGTATAAAGGTGTTTTACGCTAAAAATGATAGCGGAAGTCAACAATTTTATTTGGCACAAAAGACTCAACCGAACTAAACCAAACTGGGTATGTGAATTAGCACTAACGTCTTCCTTATAATAAGCCATTCTAACATTTCTAGGGACGGGCAGGAGTGGGGGTTATAAGGGAGGCCTGAAATTAAAAATAGTGATATTTCGTTTCCTATTGGGGTTTTGGCAAATATGCACATAACAAAAGTGGTTTATTTTGTTATTTAGTGAAACTTTTGTCATATACACTTTTGTCGTATACCTAATTATAAAGGCGTTATACGCCAAAAAGTGATAGCAGAAGTCAACAATTTTATTTGGCACAAAAGTCTCAACCGAACTAAACCAAACTGGGTATGTGAATTAGCACTAACGTCTTCCTTATAATAAGCCATACTAATATTTCTAGGGACGGGCAGGAGTGGGGGTTATAAGGGAGGCCTGAAATTAAAAATAGTGATATTTCGTCTCCTATTGGGGTTTCGGCAAATATGCACATAACAAAAGTGGTTTATTTTGTTATTTAGTGAAACTTTTGTCATATAAACTTTTGTCATATACCTAATTATAAAGGCGTTATACGCCAAAAAGTGATAGCAGAAGTCAACAATTTTATTTGGCACAAAAGTCTCAACCGAACTAAACCAAACTGGGTATGTGAATTAGCACTAACGTCTTCCTTATAATAAGCCATACTAATATTTCTAGGGACGGGCAGGAGTGGGGGTTATAAGGGAGGCCTGAAATTAAAAATAGTGATATTCCGTCTCCTATTGGGGTTTCGGCAAATATGCACATAACAAAAGTGGTTTATTTTGTTATTTAGTGAAACTTTTGTCATATAAACTTTTGTCGTATACCTAATTATAAAGGCGTTATACGCCAAAAAGTGATAGCAGAAGTCAACAATTTTATTTGGCACAAAAGTCTCAACCGAACTAAACCAAACTGGGTATGTGAATTAGCACTAACGTCTTCCTTATAATAAGCCATACTAATATTTCTAGGGACGGGCAGGAGTGGGGGTTATAAGGGAGGCCTGAAATTAAAAATAGTGATATTTCGTCTCCTATTGGGGTTTCGGCAAATATGCACATAACAAAGTGGTTTATTTTATTATTTAGTGAAATTTGCTCAACAATTCTTTGGAACTACAAGGTACCTCACCGGGAAAAACTAATTCAAATGTATGTTCCTATTTTGTGCTTAATAATTCAAATCTATGCATAATGCACAGGAAACGGGAAATATGACAATATGTAGAACAGTGAAGTCTTACATAAAAAAATAATTTTATTATTAACAAATCCACAGAAACGACGGGTATTTAAATTAAACACTGGGACGGGTAAATGTCAAAATATTGTGCAAAGTAAAGCCTTGCTAAAAAAAAAATACTATCACCATTAAGCCTCATATGAATTCCCGAGCGAAGCCGGGTATCTGAGCTAGTATATATATATATATATATATATATATATATATATATATATATATACACACACATACACTCATACATAGGGTGTTCCATGACTCAATTGACACCCCATTTCATCCACACAATTTTTATAATTTGAAAATGAAAATCAGAGTCATGAATCAGTGGAATGCAGTTTCTTTTCAGTTATGCCTGGCTATTCAACCTTTTACAGTTGGTCATTTCCAATGGAAAGGAGGAACTTTTGTAAAAGATTTCTCTTGTCACTCTCCCCCCCCCCCTTTTAAGCAAATTTCCCTGATAAACCAAATATTGAGGTTGTACTCATTACATCATTTTTGAAAAATATCCATAAGTTCAAAACTATATATATATATATAAAACTGCAACCTCTGTCTGTATATTAATTTTTTCCTCAATATTTCACGATAACTTTTCGTTTCACGTGTCACAGCATAACTGCATTTTGTTTCTTTGGTGTATGTTTGTCTGTTACCATTTCACGCATAAACGGCAGAACTGAATTTTATGAAACTTGGTATGCATATTACTACTAATCCAACTTAGACTTTAGGCTATATTAATAATCTGAACAGGAGTGGGGTTTATAAGGGAGGCCTGACATTAAAAATAGCGATATTTCGTTTCCTATGGCTTTTTCAGCAAATATGTACATAACAGAAGTTGTTTATTTTGTTATTTAGAGTAAATTTGTTATATAAATTTTAGTCATATATCATAGTATAAATGAGTTATACGCTAAAAACTATAGCAGGAGTCAACAATTTTATTTGGCACAAAAGACTCACCCGAACTAAATAAAGTGTATTACCACAAACGACTTCATTATAACAAGCCATACCAACATTTCTAGGAACGGGCAGGAGTGGGGGTTGTAAGG
Organism: Riptortus pedestris; assembly: GCA_019009955.1. Taxonomy (NCBI): domain Eukaryota; kingdom Metazoa; phylum Arthropoda; class Insecta; order Hemiptera; family Alydidae; genus Riptortus; species Riptortus pedestris. Next base: position 16,181,308 of record CM032233.1, read on the forward strand.
GAGTCCTGAAATTAAAAATAGTGATATTTCGTTTCCTATTCGTTTTTCGGAAACTGTGCCTATAACAAAAGTTGTCTATTTTGTTATTTAGAGTAACTTTTGTTATATCCACTTTTGTCGCATAACAAAGTATAAACAAGATATACACTAAAACTAAAGCGGGAACCAACAATTTTATTGGGCACTAACGATTGAATCAAACTAATCAAAACCTATGTAAATTACCATTAATTCTTCCATGATTATAAGCTGTATTATGTTACTACATAAAAAACTTCATTCACATGATACGTATATATATATATATATATATATATATATATATATATATATATATATATATTGATCTGACTATATATATAAACCACTCTTGTTGCAAATTGAATTTTCTATAAATGTTGTTAAATACACTTTTTCTCTATCTCGAATATTAACTGATATACTGGCATTTATACAATTTCAGCCTTCAGTAAACCCCTACTTTTAGTCATCATTAACAATAAGTGATGAAACATAATCAACATTATATCATGAAATATCTCATTGCAGCCTTAAATAGTGATTATTGTTTTCAACAGATCTTTACTATGTAAGATACATACTAGTACGTTGTATGATGATGTTATCAATTAAGATTTGGCATTCTAGACTCAAAAATGTTTGATCTATAACATAATCGATATTTAACCATTTCATTCAATACTAAAGATCATATTTGTTAATGGCTCAAATCGAACCAGAATCACCCCTGGAGTGACTAATTCTAAATGAATCACCTTGACCTTTCATTTTGCAAACATTATATAAGCAAATTTTCTAACTCTGAAAGGTGCATTATATATTTTATTATTTGGTGTCCCTGATTTTCCTCATCAATAACAACGACTTTTTGTAAAAAGGATTTCTTTATTATTATTATTTTATTTTTTTTCAATTCTGTATTGGTATATGATTAAAGATGTCATCAGAGCCTAATAATGTTTATAATCATTCATGATGGTAATACTGGCAAAATGTTTCTGATCTCAGGCACCTGCTAATGCTGTAGCCAAATTAATAACAAACTAGTTTGCCAATTAATGAGTGAGCACATGTATTAAATTAAATGTTATTAATACATCAAATAGGAGAACCAGACATTGTCAGATTGAATCTGTTTGCAAATCTTTTAGCATTGTAGGTAGGGGATCTTAACTCTTTAATTGTGCAAAGCCACTGCAGTGCTTTGCGCATTTAAAGGGTTAAAATATCAGAAGTCATGGAAGTGATCAGTATTTAAAGACATAGAAATGACAGTATTTGATATTTTAAAACTTACAAATAGAGTGAGTGATCAATGACGTTCTCCGCTCTTTCCAAACCTTCTTCAATTCTAAAATATTGGATGAAGCGGATAAAAAGCCTATCTTCAAATGCAGTTAGGATAGCACGATCAAAAGCACGTTTAAACCGTCTAACGAGTTGTGGAGGGAATCCAGCATTAAGATCATCTACGCACCCATCCCACCTAGAAAAGAAAGTTTAAACAAGTCAGGACTAGGATAAATATATAAAAATAAAGAAAATAATTCGTGAACTAAAGAAAAAAACAAAGAATACATTAGAAATAAATTATATTTGTTTGCCACAAAAATATTGACTTTAGGTAAATAGTAAACAGTGTTAACTTGATGTTTTGTTTTATAAGAAACATTTAATATCATTTTTGATAGTGGTCAAATAAAAAGGAAAAAGAGACTTGCATAAAGAAGTATGGACCCAACATTTTGGTAGCTGCCTTTATTTGGAAATAAATATTTCAGGTGGCCAAGTAAAAGGGTGAAGGCGAATCTTGGAAATTGGTGGGGGTAAAGGAGGAAAGGAAGTAGATCAAATGATATTTTTAAACTGAATATGTATTATTATGCAATTGAACAATAAATAATTGAATAGGGTTGTGAGTTTCAGTGTCTCCTCAGCAATAGGATTTTTTTTTCTATAATTTATTTACGTCCACTTTATGCTACAATGGCTAATTGGGACGGGTTATCTACAGGTTACCACCCTTTTTTAGCCAGGGTGGAACTAAGGAATTCAATAGGAATTTATCTTATCACCTTATTTTTAGAACTCATTAAATAGAAACCTTTGTCCTATTGTGGGGAGAAAAGGAGGTAACCTGCAGATCAGCCTTAGCAGCTTAAAGAGAGTAATAATAAATAACACACATATATATATATATATATATATATATATATATATATATATGTATATATATAATGTAATATATATAATGGAATTCTATTCAGGATTTATCCTGTAATAAGAGCTTGAAGTTCAAGCTAGACATGAAATGTTTAATGATATACTTGCATTAAGTGAAAATGATATGATTAGGAGTGAGATAGCTTAAGACTGAAAATGGAAAAATGCAAATAATTTGGTTAATATTCAAGTTAGGGGTAAACGTGTATACCAACTTTGGCATTAAGATTGGTTATATAATTAATTTTTCCATCTGACACGTAATATAAATGACTTATTTTTTCTAATCTTTCTAAATCCTTATCTGATTTTGGAATAAACAAACTTGATCTTTTGTTTTACAAGGAACTGTTAAATATTAATTATGGGATTTAGCAAATAAAAACTGAGGCTTCTAGACTATTCAAATGTTTATCGATGATGTCACATCAGACATTTGCCTGTGTATCTCACATAGTTACAGCTGGGTAAAAAAAGGGTGCAATTTAAGCTTGGGTTAAAGCATTTCTTGGAATAAAGTGGCTTATTTTTAATGTGAGAGGAATAGGAGAAGGTGTTTATTTGTGGAAAAAACTGAAAAATACAAATAACTCCCTTAATTTTCTAGTTAGAAAAAAATAAATAGAACAACAATTAGTACATTTACAAGATTTGAAATATAACATTTATCAATCTGACTCATAGTTACAGATATATTTAAAACTCTTGGCTATACTCCATCTCAAACTTAAATCTTTAGATTAATAAGAAACATTTAAATATAGTTTGGTAACAAGCAAATGTGTCACAAGAGCATTAAAAGACATATATAAATAAGTCAAAAAAACAAAAGTGTATGTATGTCTATTTAGTATAAATTTTGACAGGAATATATATATATAGTTTTGAATGAACCTCATTTTTGTGATCATGAGTATAACCTCATTAGCTGATTTAACTTGACAGAAATCTGGCAAAATAAAATAGAATAATTTTTTTATTAGTAAATCTTGGAGTACATTAGTGAAAGTGGAAAACAAAACATAAGAAAAAAATATTGAAATTAAAGGAAAATTGTTTTAAGAAATATATAATTATAGAAAATTTAAGTATAACGCTATGGGTTATATTTTTCATAGCAAAGTTATACATATTAGCTCATCCTAAAAATAATAATAAATAAATCAAGTTTTTCAACGAAAACTGGCTAATTATAATTGATTAAGTTCTTCATCATAGTACACTATCGGGAAGCCAGATGTGAATGACATGATATTTTACAAACATGTAATAATAAATTCTGATTTATTAGTAATGAAATATTTATTACAAGGCTTCAATACCGCCTACTAGAATCACTTCTACTCATGAAAAAATGTTCCAGAGGTACAAAATGATCCCCAAAGAAATCTCTATAGGAATTATGAAGGTGCAAACTCTTTTATATTCTACACCCACTTAAATACAGTATGTGAAAATATATGGCCCATTTTGAATTTAATAAAAGGCTTCAATGTGCATTTCGTTTATTTTTTGAAAATGTTAGATTCAAAATGAGCTATTTATTGCTGGAATTGTTAGTCCAACACTACACCTAACCAGCTTGTCACCCCCATTTATTTTATTTTGCCTATTGTTTGTCTGTTCCTTTTATTAAACAGCACATTAATAACTGAAAAATCAAAAGGCGTAAACAATTTGAAATTAATGGAGGAATCGTTTTAAGGAATATATATTCATTAAAATTATAGACTAGAAAATTTAAGTAATTGCAAATATTTTCCAGAATAAATAAAACTATGGCTTTCAGGAATTTGTCATTGTTAAAAAGTTCAAATGAAATATCATGTTCATAGCAAATATAAAAAGGACATTACATCTCATTTATCTTTAAAATAATAATAATTGAATCAAGTTTTTAAATGTAAACAGTTTAAAATCAGTATTTTGCTTGTCACATTACTTCTTTAAGAAGCCAATTTTTAAAATAATTGATAACAGGAATATCACACTATAAAATTTCAAATATTAAATTATTCAAGAACTATGTTGGCGTTTAAAATTCTAGACAAAGTCTCTGTTATTTATACTAATAAAAGTATGCTGTTTAACAAAACTCCTCCAATGCAAATAACACTTAAATCAAATGTTGAACGATATATTAGAAGATCTATCTCATAATAGCAATTCATTGAAAAATAACTAGAAAAATGATAAATCCAGTGTCTGCCTGTCGGTTTAAAAAATAAATCAGCTTATGCAAAATCAGTATTGTTACAAATATGTTGTTACAAATGGAGAAAATTCCAAAAAAATAATAAAATTCATATTGTACCCTTCAATTAATATGATATTAATAACTTCAACGATGTCTTTTTTTAACTTTTCAATTATTTCTGACATCTTTCAAATGCAGCTCACACAAAAAACTTATTACACGAAGGTAATCAAAGTAAACTATATTTTGGCGGTATACGCCTACGAGGCTCGTGTGTGTTAAAATGTTTATTGTTTAACCTCTTTGGAGGTGCAGCTTAACTTTAAATGACGTATAAAACCTTATATAGTTTGAGTTGATCAATGTCCATAGAATGGCATTATGACCATAGAATATTTTCGTTGAACAAATTTCAGGGTTGACCATTGCTGTTTATAAAAGATCTCAATGAATCAGGACATTTTACCATTCCCATTATAAAGTTTTTAGCATTGACTGTGGAGAAAATCGCAATAAGGTTTCCTCATATTGAAGAACTAATCAAGGAACTAAAATTCCTTTGCTTATTAATTTTTTTTAAGAAATGTCTTCCAATAACAACTCTATTACCAATAAACTATGGTTATTTTCATGGTCGGTTAGATTATTGCATTAAGCCTTGGGATTACTAAAAAAATCATATTTTAATATTTAAATTTCAAAGAGAGCAATAAGGTTTATATTCAATAGAATTCGAGAGATTCCTGTTGGTCTCTCTAAGGAGTTCAAAATAATGAATTTATCCCTCAATATATTTGTACCAAACAATAGTGCTTTTGAAATAAAACATGAACTTGCTTTACGAAAATAGTATAGAGATACAAGAATATGCTTAAACCATCCAAGCATATTCTTGTATCTTGTTTTATGATTAAGTGTTATACTATTTTTGTAAAACAAGTTCATGTTTTGTATCACAAACATTACTGTTTGGTAAATACAACTTGTTGTTGTTCAACTGTCCGTTCAAAACCAGGTTGTTTCTTTCCAGATTTATTTCAGAAGTCAACTTTCAACCAAAAGTATTAACTTGGACGAAATTAACTCTCGAGGAGGAGTGGAAAGGGGTCAGACAATGTCTTGAACACATAATTGCAAATATATCATTTGCAATAAGTTATCGAAAAATTACAGCTGATTTTAGTTGCAAAATTATTCCTTGATTTTTTACATCCATTTTTCATTTACATTTACATATATACTTGTAAACATCTGATATTTACACTTACTTTATTGAATATTCCTTTTCCTCCATCCTCCAACTTTGGAAGTTATATTTTGAGTTCATCGGGTAATAAAGAAACTACTTCGGAATGACATTTTCCAAACTTACAATGGAAACGTACTAACATCAATATTAATATTCTTTATAATCAGAGTGCGTTTTAGTAGATTACCCTTAACGAAAATAAGCCGTTGAGGTTGGTCTAGAGAATACCATTTCGAATAAAAATAGGTCAAAAATAATTCATGATCAGGTACATTGCCTATTTAATGTTCGAAAGATTTCTCATCATTTATAAATAATGTCATCGTTCAATAAATTCGAATGTCAATAAATGAAAAAAAATGTATGTTACATATTTAGAGTGGCATTAAGATTGTTAACGAAATTAATTTATTATATTTAGTTATTAAATTGATATATTTTATAAAAGTTATTCATGGAGTTTGAGCTAATTTCATAACGAATGTATTATAAGTATAAATGTTATTCAATAATTTGAAGAAAAAAAAATCATTGACAATATTAGAAAATTGTTTATAGAAAACAAAACTATTTGACGTATTCTATTATGTTATGTTAGCATTTAATGGAAATAAATTAATACATCATTACAAAATTAATTTAACCGCTGCTTTTCTTGATCCTGGAAAAGAATGTCTACATAAATTCTTTATTTGGCAACACACCAATAACAAATGGCTAAGCTCTATATTGGTTAAAATAGTTATACAGAGTATGTCCAAAAAGTAACTTAATTACTTCATTATATGGGTTACAAAACAGTGTATAAAACAAAACAAAAATCAAGGAATAATTTTGCAACTAAAATCAGCTGTAATTTTTCGATAACTTAAAAAATAAATGATATATTTGCAATTATGTGTTCTAGACATTGTCTGACCCCTTTCCACTCCTCCTCGAGAGTTAATTTCGTCCAAGTTAATACTTTTGGTTGAAAGTTGACTTCTGAAATAAATCTGAAAAGAAACAACCTGGTTTTGAACGGACAGTTGAACAACAACAAGTTTTATGTACCAAACAATATTGTTTGTGATACAAAACATGAACTTGTTTTACAAAAACAGTATAACACATGATCGTAAAACAAGATATTCAAGAATATGTTTCAAACCCCCCAAGCGTATCATTTTCAAAAATGTTCAATTATTATATAAAACTACAAAATGTTTGTCAAATTGTAAAAATCGGTCAAAAATAATTTGTGATAGGGCACATTATTTCTTTAAGGTTGGAAAAGTTTCTCATCATTTATGAAGCTTGTCATTTTTTAATTAAGTTGCACGTCAATCAATAAAAAAAAAGTGTGTTATATATTTAGAGTTCTATTAAGAATGTTAACGGAACTAATTTATTATATATAATTATTTAAATTGATGAATGTTATACTTTGTATTCTTAGAATTTTACCTAATTTTATAACGAATGTATTTTACATATTTTCTTAAGTAATTTTTAGTACAACCAAAATTATATACGCTTATAAATACACATAAGAGAGACGTAGCTAAGCATAAATTTGCTGGAAAAGTATGACGCTTCTTTACAAGATTTAACTTTTTGAAAATTATTCTACAGGTTGAATAATACCAAACCTTCAGAAATAATGTTTTTTTTCTTTTTCAAAAATAAACTCTTCAATATATAAAAATGCCTATAAATTTAAGAAACAACATCAATTTTCGTTATAAAGAAGTGAGACGCAGAAATATACTAGGCCCAATAGCAAAAACTAGTATTCCCCTTCACAGATTTTGGGATCGATTTTTTTTTAAAATAGATATAACAGAATTTGGCAGAGCGTTAAAGAATTTGACTCTTGAAAATGATACGCTTGGAGGTTTATGTATATTCTTGTATCTCGTTTTATGATTAAGCGTTATACTATTTTCGTAAAACAAGTTCATGTTTTATTTTAAAAACAATATTGTTTGGTAAAAATATATTGAGGGAAAATTCATTATTTTGAACTCCTTAGAGAGACCGACAGAAATCTCCCGACTTCTGTTGAATATTAACCTTATTGCTCTATTTTTTAATTTAAATATGATTTTTTTAGTAATCCCAAGGCATAATGACATAACCGACCATGAAAATAACCATAGTTTATTGGTAATAGAGTTGTTATTGGAAGACATTTCTTAAAAAAATTTAATAAGCAAAGGAATTTTAGTTTCTTGCTTAATTCGTCAATGTGACCAATTATAACGAATGTATTATATAATTCTAAATGTTACTCAATAATTTAAAAAACACCCTAAATTTTTGTTATTAAAAAGTGAGTCGCAGAAATAAATGCATTTCATTTCATATCTACTGACGTCATAGATTGTAGGTGGTTCCATTCACCTATGTCACCTTGGAATTCCATTGAAATTGTATAAGGTGCTTCTTATCGATTCGGATTATTTTGACTTCTGTCAGCATTAAAATGACGCCACGTGTGGGCTCAGCTCGGTGCCAGTAGCTTAAGTGACTCTTATGTTCACAGTTTGTTTTATTTACTTTCGTTGCTAACTTATTTATTTCAATATTGGCCTCGCTGGCTAAGAATGGATCTGTTAGTTTTGTTTGTCGCTGTCCTGTCTTTAGGACTTCAAGGTGTACAATCCATTATGTTCCACTTACACCCAAATACCCAAAAGTGCCTTCGTGAGGAATTAAAAAAAAATGCTCTTGTAGTTGGGGAATTCGATGTGTCACAAGCGCCTTTCCAAAGAGTGGATTATGTGGTAAATATATATATATTTATTTGTTTGTGCTTTAATTTTTATGTGTATTTTGTCATTTCCTTGAAAACTATTTATCTTCTTAAAATAACATATTTTATAAAAATAGTAATATAATTGGGAGTGCCCTTGAATTGAAAATGGATATTGTATATATATCAACAGTTTTACTGTAAACCTTTTCATAAATTGCAGATTCCTTCAACAGGGATCACAAGTTGTGGCAAGCATCCTTCCTTTAACACTTTTCATCCTACAGTTCTATATTAAACTTGACTTACATTTAACAGCTTCTAGCATACATTTTTCGATTTGATATATTCTTAATTTAATTTAATTATTTATTAGTCTACTTTTTGCAACTAAGGCTAATTGGGACGGTTTATCTACAGGTTACCACTCCTTTCTATCTAGGGTGGAGCTAAGGATTTTATTTAATAAATTCTTCTACCCAGGCGGGAATCGAACTCGCCACTCTAAGTTTAGATATATTCTGAGAATATTGTTATTTATTTACATCCAGTTAATGCTACTGAGGCTAATCCGCATGGGTTATCTTCTGGTTACCACCCTTTTTTAGCCAGGGTAAGATTAAGGATTTTATTCAATGAGTTTGTCACCAGATAAATTGAAATTGAAGCCGTAACTCGAGGTTTACCGAGTTAGATTCAGACCATAGCCGTAACTCACATGGCTAACCTGAGCCTCTTATTATTAGAATAGAAATGAACTTGACTAACATTATGGCCTAAGAAATAGAAAATAAAAATCATTAATGGCCAAAGCTGGTCAAGTGTTTAGCTTGAGAGAATTCCCTTCAGTTTGCCATATTGTATTGATATTACGATATAGGCAGCTTCTTTATCCAAGTTGCTACTCCATAGCACCACTTAGGGAATGTATAGTAATCCACTGCTAGAAGATGTAGCTTTTGCATTATTTACTTAAAACACCCCGCCTAAAATGTATTTTTGAGGAGCACAGTCTATTTTTAATGAATAAAGAATACAGTCTTTTGAAAAGCACTGCATAGAACAAAGGCATAGTTTCCATTCTTCCACTATAAAGATTTTTTTAAGTGACAACGCACTTTTGACTCATTGTCAGTGCCCTGTTAACATACAGCTAATGGAATAGCTGTGTCTTTTATGATAATAAATACAAGAAAGAGTTCAAAAGCTGTTTCTAAAAGACTAAATTACAATTTAAAAACCTTTACAACATCAATATTCAAACCCAAATTAATAAGTTCACTGAAATAGCTTTAATTTTTGAAAGCTGACTAAATAGTTTTTAATTTTTGACTTAATCATTTGGTTTTAAATAGATGTGGTAATAGTTTTAACAGATTTCCCTTAAAGCTTAAATCAGCTATTGAGGTCGTACTCATGATGCGATTTTCGACATTTGTCTTCAAATGTCCATCGATCCTACTTAGGAGATGACGAAAATGAGGCCAATTTAAATTGTATATATATATATATATATATATATATATATATATATATAAAACCGTTACCACTGTAGTGGTTGCAATTATTGTTTGATCTTTACCAAACTTGATATTTAGTCGTTTTATGTACGCCTTGGTATAGTATTCATTAATTAATTTCCTATGAATCATCAACACAAAATAGTTTCCATTAGTTTTGTAGTGTGGGTTCATTTAGAGCCTTCTGTAAAACTGTATTTATGGTCTCTCCTCTTGTTGATGAGAGAAAAATGATTCATTTCTACCATATATAGCATATCCTCACATCAATAGAATGTATAAAACTGTATTAAACCATGTGGATCTAGAGCCCAGCAAGGGCCAAGGCTTCCTTCAGTATTACTCAGAGGGTGAAGTTTTCACCTCAACATATTTCCTGTTGCAATCACTCATAAAATATAGTATATGACAATTTCCAAAATGGTATTTTTTTTAAAAAAACAAAATTTTTAAATTAATTAATATTTTATTTTGTTCATTTTAGGTACGCGATTCAAAAGGAGATATTCTTTCACAGAACAGTGATATAAGTCGAGGAAAGTTTTCATTTTCTACTGAAACTCAAGATGTATTTGAAATATGTTTCACTTCTCGTGTTCCTTCTCGTGAGTATATTAGTTCCATTGTGGTTTTAAGGAATGAAACACAGTTCAAAAAATTGTTTGTATGTGTGTGCGTATATACTCTCTCCCACACTCATATATGGTGTAGTTATGAGTAAATATCACTGCAGCGGGTGGTTTACAGATGATTTAAAGAAATAAAGGTAGACTTAAAAGAATAGGGACTCATGACTAATGCTTCCTCTTCAATTTTTCCTTCCATTTTCTCACCTTCTTTGAAATGTGTACATCTATCAACATGCATATAATTAAAATCTACCTGTGAATATTGTTTGTACTTGTCCTATGTATATTGGTATTAAATTTGTTATGTTACTCGGTTTTCTTATGATTACGATAAGTCCTAATAATAATTACAAAATTGTAGCCTTTCGTACTACTTTGTATAATATGTCATGCAAGAACTGCTCTTTTTTTCTTTTTGGAGTCAACTCTTAAAGAACAGTGCATTTTAGCCTTCCTTTAAAAAGTAGAAGCCTTTAGATTATATTCTGAGATTAGGAAAAAACATTTTTAAGTTTTTATTTCAAGTGGTCAACTTTTATCTTTTAATTTATTACTAAGTTTATATTTGGGGGAGGGGGTTGTTTGTCATTGAAAAGTGGATAATATTTATTACCAAGCCTTTGATTTTGATTAATGTTTTTAATCTTTAATTTCTGAAGCCTTGATGTCAAAAGTGTTATCACAAACAGTAAAATTGTTCATGAACTGTTTCTTTGCACCTTTTGAGAAAAATTTCACATTTATTTGTTTAAATATTTCCCCAGGATTCAAAAAAAAAAAATTCCCTAAATCTTCTGGCATTTATGTATTTTTTTAATACTGGAGGGGAAGTTGAGAATTTGTTCGATAAATCAAATTTTCTTAATGAAATGAATTAAGAATTCATATTCTGATAATGGCAATTTATATTGCTATCAAATGGTGCCATATAATTTTCCTCAGCTCTGAATTCTCAACATTCATTATATGAACGTGGCACTTTCAATTTCATAATCAGAGTAGAATGAATGGACTATGGATAACCAAAAACATTTGGCACTTGCTGAGAAAATAATGGCTGGATTCTTAAATTTATAGTAAGAAAACCATTTGTAAATGTTACTTAGCGAGGGAACTAAAATTAAATACTTTCAATTTATAGAAGTAGTTTCTTTGAAAGGTGCTCTTGAAGTAAAACATGTCCTATTAATGATATGGGCTGGCTTGTGGAGGCTCATCATCGATGGAAGGATTTAAAAAGATCAAACATCTGCACTCGTATAAGAGTTGAGGTGTTTTACCTTTTCAAATCCTTCTGCTGAATTATATTATGTTTCCTTACCTTTGGTATTTAAATCTGTTTTCTTTTATAGTATATAATGTATTTTTAATTTGTATTTAGATCAGAGAGGTGTTCCACAAGAAGTCATGCTCAACATAAAAACAGGAGTGGAGGCCAAGACTTATGAATCAGTAAGTGTGCTTTGTTTCTCTAGTTACTTTTCTTCTATACATTTTTCACTAGATTTTATAATATAAATATTATCTTCTTGATCATCGATATTCAAGCCTTGTGTCGAAATTATAATTGTTGCTATATAAATGTTTACAAATTTATTAAAATGGTTAAGGGTATTTTGCAGTAATGTAATGTCAATTAAGTCTCTAATACATTGACAATATGTAACTCAGTTAGTTGGAGATTTCATTTTGAATAGTTTTACAATTGTTGGCTAGTGACCATGGATGTACATATAACATTGACATTGTAACATTATTTGACCATGAATTTTAACAATCATTGATTGCTTCTGCTATTTCTTATACTGTATGATTATGTTGTTGATGTTATATTTTTCTTAATTCAAAGACAGACTAAATAATTTTGAAAATTTTGTATTAACTTACCAATTTTTAAACATTTTACTCTAAACTTTTTTTACCCATTTTCAAATGTTTATTTTACTATCTTAAATAAAGTAATATATTAACAGTATTTATTTATCTTTTTGTACATTAAAGAAAGTATAAAAAATGCTACCAATATATATACTTGTTCGCCAGAATGCTATTGGTAGGTAGCATACAGGCCTGGAGTGTGACAAGATTCAAGTTCATCCTACCCAGTTGCTCATACATTACTTTCTAATTAATAAAAAAAATGGTTGTATTATTATTATTTTTTCTTACATAACAAAAATCCTTCATTTAAAAATTACAAGTTTTTTACGTACAATAAAAAATTAGAATTTGTTTACAAGCTTTCTGTAAGCTAGAATAATGTTACAGACCTTGCTACGAACAGTTGTAAACAACCATGGCAATATTTTATATTTAATAGTTTTTGCAACATTTTGGAGACCATTTTAGATTTCAGTGTCTTCAAAAAATATATGACACCTGCTAATTTTCTATGTTTCAAAACCATTGAGAAATCAGTTAAAAGAAATTGAAATATTTGCTTTTTTTTGTTCAATATTTAATTTGTTTATTGTATTGTCAAACCTTTATTTCCTGGGTATAGAAAAGTCTTTGACAGTTCTCAATTTTTGGAAAGTCACTAATATACTATTGTAAGTTCAATCTGCTAAGTAATTGCAATATTAATAAATTAATTTGCTTTCAGCTTGGCGAGGCAGGAAAATTAAAACCAATGGAAATCGAATTAAAGAAACTTGAGGATCTCTCACAATCAATTGTTCAAGACTTTGCACTAATGAGGGAAAGAGAAGTAGCTATGAGGGACACAAATGGTAATGCAAACAACCTTAAATAACTTTATATTTCTTAAATTACATGAAAATTTTATATATATATATATATATATATATATATTAGCAGATTTCCCTTAAGGGAAATCAGCTATAAGGTCGTACTCATGACGCGATTTTTGAAAATTTTCTTCAAATGTCCATCGATCCAACCTCGGATATGATGAAAATGAGGTCCATTCAAAACTGTATATATGCAGGGAGGGGGGGGGGGGGTTAGAGGGAAGGAATTTCAAAAATATTCTAAATATCTCGGTTACTATACGTGAGATCGAAAAATTGTGTAGAAACAATCTTATTGCAAATTAAAATTACTAAAATCTGAGTGATTGAGATAGAAATTATTCGATTCATTTCAAATTACTCCACTAGCTATAGTACTTAGTTTTCAATAAAATTAATATGTTATATTCAGATATATTTCATTAATTGTTCATCTTTCCGGTCTAGAATAATCTATTCAGTCCTGGGATGTTGGTTGCCCTGTTTGTTTACAATTTAGACGCTTTCCGTTATAGATATTATTAACTTGTAAATTGACTGAATGATTTCTTAAGACAGTATGTATTAATTCACACTGGAGTTACCAGTATGTAGATTTATCTATTGTAAACATTCCCGTAAACATCCTCCCCCTGCATGGCAGACTTTTTTGTTATAGGAAGCTATAGTCCTTGATTTACTTAGTCTGTAATCATTGTTGGCCATTCATTTCAGCTTTTACTTTTGTTTGAAGTATTTCATATCTTTCCCCAACTCATTGAGCTTCTGGTCCTAGTTTCTGCATTTAATATTTCTGTTGGTGTAAAATTGGATATCAATAATTCTAAAGGATCCAAGGCTTTTATATTTTCAAAGCTTTATCTGTCCAGCTTTGTCTAAATCCACCCTGCCATTTTCCATATGGATGTTGAAAATAGTAGCTGTTCCTTCTCATTGAAAATTATTAGATGCTTAGTCATTGGGGGGGGGGGGGCGTCTCTATTCTTGATTTGCACCCTTCTGTTCCTATTTTCTACTCCTTCCATGACCATTTACCTGTATATGTTTCTGTTTAGTAGTCACTTGGATCATTTTTTCTTTTTCAACGTGTTTTTTTCTGTTTTAATGAATCTTGGAGCTGTTTGTGTTGTAGTACTTCACAAGCTGTCATTTAATGACACAGAGGTTTGGTTCAAACAGTGTTTATCACTTCCGTTGGCAAGCTAGAGAAATAACCTTGGGAAATAAAATCAAATTCATTATTTTTAATAATGTCTTTATTATGTGTTCTTCTCTGATAACATGTTTTGGTAGACAATTTACTTTAATAATAGGGCTCAAAATATTGTGCACCCCATTGGCTTCCATTGGAGTAATTTGAGTATACAAATATTTTGATGAATGGATTGAATGTACTGGTTATCATTCATATATCCCTTTATTCTGAATCATTGTCATCTTTCAGGAAGAATTTATAGGTACAGCCACTTCCTAACGTGAGGTATTAGTCATTAGATTTGATCTCACACATTCTTTATATTGAACTGTAAGTCTTATATTGTGGCATCTTAAGTTGAACCAGCCAAATTTTTTGTAATGACCCCCCCCCCATTCTGAATGCTTTTTGAATAAGTTTTTTCCCAAAATTACCCAAAACTCAAAAATTATTCTTTGATGTTACTGTTATCAAATCTGTTGGTAGAGACCATTGTTTCTGACTTATCTTTGAGTACATTGCCAAGGGACATTTATGTGTGTCCTATCTTCAAAATACTAAATGCTGTACTACTTGTCCATCCTAGGATTTATAAAATTAAGATATTGAAAACAAAACTCAGTGCGAAATTCACCGTTGGCTCTCTCAGCATAATAATGAAGTAGTGATCTTTAGCCTGTTATGCTGCCACAATATGGTAGGGAATGTTAAGAGACCTCACACTAAAGCTGTATAACACCCTTCTTGGGCTGTTAATCCCAAGAATTTTTTTTTTTTTTTTAATTTTGAATTGCTGTTTCCTTATTTGTGTTTTCATTTTACAGAATCCACAAACAACAGAGTTCTATACTTAAGTATATTCAGTATGGTTTGCCTCTTGAGTTTGTCTGTGTGGCAGGTGTTATACCTTCGAAAATTCTTCAAATCAAGGAAATTGATTGAGTAAATTGTATAGAAAGGTTAGTATATTACAAGAATTTTATGTTGTATTTTTTGAATGAGCATTTAATTTGATATAATAAAATGTGAACATAGCAATGTAATTTTTCTCTTAATTGTTACTTAGAGTGCCTGAAAAAAACATTAATAGTTATGGACAGACGTTGAAGGGCATTAAAAGTCTTAAACTGTAATATCTCACAGTTTTAAAAAAGTTCACATCTTCATAATAATTCAGCAATTTGCACAAAGAAAATCTTGTAATGATATATAGGATTTCCTATATTATACAAAGTAAACTTAGCAATATCCTGAAGTGGATTTATTGACCAATAAATTACTAGTAATATCTAAAATATGTCAGACTTTTATTATATTTTCACCTGTTGGAAATGAGATATAAAATTAATGTAAGAGTGCATTCAAAATTTTAATAAATGAGTTGCTCTATGATTAAAGCTAGAGAAATAGTTATTCTACATCAAGATCTCTCCTGTTCTTGAAGAAATTAATAATATTATAATATTCACATGGTACGTAGTAAGGTCCATAAGTTTCCGGCCTGTCCTGCTTGCCCTCCTTCATACGTGCCGGGAACTGCACGCCTATGCAGGTGAATTGAATATCACTAAAAAAATAAATAGGGACAGAAAATGGTACTCTCTAAAGACAAATAATAAGTAAGTCAATTTCTGTTTAGAAATCTAAATGAATATTTTTTTTTTTCACATACTCTGTTAATGCAGTAAAATTGAACACATTTGCTAATTTATTTTTTATTAAAAAAATCAACTGATGATTTAAAGAATATCAAATATTGTCTGTTTTTGAAAGAGAAGGAGGTTGATTTAGAATAACTATTTTCTTTCATAAAAGATACAACTTTGTCTATTTCATGTCTCATCTGTGTAAACGTTATTTCATTGTTTCAATTTATTTTTTGTTCCACTGTTATAAACTTCAAAATTGAAATTCTACTGATGGTTTTAGAACTTTAAGTATATTTGCTTGTATTAATCTTGCTTAATAAAACTATTTTACCTAGAAGATTATTTCAATCTTCATTAGCCAACCCAAAGAAAAACAATTAAGAAAAAATTAGAAAAGGAATTAATTCAGTTATATAAAACAGGAAAACTTAAAAATTAAAAGGTTCTTTGGTTACATATTCAGTGAACTATTTTAAATAATTAAAATTCTAGCTCTTATATGTGGTGTGGAAAAGTTTTGGTAAAATAGAAATAACTGTTTTGTACAGCAGTTTGTGTGTCTAGCAATCCTTAAGTTTCCATTTTCAAAAATCATACTTATAATTTTTTGAACTTTCTGCAAACTTAATCAATTCATGTTATATTTTTTTTTTTTCAGGAAGAATGAATTTGATTGTGGTAAAAGTTGAAAGTTTAATATGAAGTCTGAGATCAACTTTAAAAATGTGTGATTGTCTGTAAATACCATTAAAAAATCAGACGAAGATTAAATTTGAACTATTCATATATTATTTATTTATCATTGAAATTTCTTTTATTTTTAGTATATTTTTGAATTTATTTATAAATCCTGTTAGTATTTTCATTTCCTTTTAAAAAAATTCTGTTTGTTTTTTATTAACTTTTAAATAAAGACTTTTGTTATTTTGTTTACCTATGTTTCCATGTCTGTTGTCTTCAATAATGATCCTTATTATTCTTGTAAGTGTGTATGTCTGTCACAGTCTTCGTACCTTTTTATGTTATCTTTTTAATGAGCTGACATAAATTCATTAGATTTAGCATGATTTTGTACTTTGTTATTATGGATTATTATGAAAGTATATTCACAAAACTTGTCATGGCTTCCTTTGGGGAGAGGGTTAGAAATCACTTCCAGTAATGGCAGTATTTCACAGGAAATAAGTAAACTCAATTAAGCTTTTTGCCTCCCGTCAACTTCCACTCATCATTGTTTCCTTAAATTATTGATTCAAAATATTATTTTAATAATTTATATACCTGATGGAATTAAATAATAGTGGTACCCTATAAATAATTTCATTTATATTCAAAAAGCTAGGTGAGGGGAAGAGATTGTAACCCTCCCTGCAACCTACATAATACTTTAAACAATCATATTGAGTTTAAACACATATTGTCTTTTGCCATAATGACATTACCATTAACGTTTAATTGTTATGATAGTACATATTTATTTCAATAACATCAAGATATTGGAAATAAGATAATATATTACCAGAACCAAAGAGTTTGATTCCCTTCAACTTCCGCTATCATCCCTTGTGCAAATTCAGCATGACTGTTTAAATAATACATTATAAAAATTAAATAATGGAAATTCTCTTATAGTTTACATTTCTATTGGAAATAAATAACAAAGTTATTTTCTAGGGAAAATAAATATATGAAGAGAGGGTGACAGAGATTTATAACCTCATAAATCCGAATCATACTTAGAACTATCATATAAGACTAAAACATAACATCATTTGTCATAATATCCATTTATTAAAAACACTTAAATAAATACTAATAAAATTAATGACTCCCACTATAGTTTTAGTGTATATCCCGTGTGTACTTCACTTTACTACAAAAGTGAATGCAACAAAAGTTACTCTAAATAACAAAATAAACAACTTTTGTTACGTGCATGTTTTCCGAGAAACTAATAGGAAACGAAATATCACAATTTTTCATTTCAGACTTCGCCCGCTTATAACCCCCACTCCTGTTTGTACCTAGAAATTTTAATATAGCTTATAATCAGGGAGGTTTTAATATTAAATTACATATGGAGTTTCGTTGAGTTCAGTTCAGCCTTTTATGCCCTTTAAAATTGTTGACTCCCGCTTTAGTTTTTAGTGTATATCTCATTTATACTCTGTTATATGACAAAATTGGATATAATAAATGTTACTCTAAATAACAAAATAAACAACTTTTGTCATGTGCATATTTGCCGAAAAACCAATAGGAAACGAAATATCGCTATTTTTAATTTCAGGCTTCCCTTACAACCCTCTCTCCTGCTCATCCCTAGAAATGTTGGTGCAGCTTATTATCATGTAGGAGATAGTGCTAATTCATATCCCGAGTTTAGTTTAGTTCGGTTGAGTCTTTTGTGCCAAATAAAATTAAAAATAAAAATTTCATGGGGGTTAAATTAAATATTATATAAGATTTTACTTGTTTTATTCCATTTTAGAAAGGTGAAGTATTTCTAATTTAATTATCATAGGGATAGTGTTTTTATTATTTTTTCCTTCTATTTTATAAAAAAAAAAAAAAAAATGAGTGAAGATGGCCTATTTTTTTCAGAGTTTTTTGTAATTGTATTCTTATTCTCAGGTAAGTAATAAGTTTTACTAGATTTATTTATTATTACTTTAAAGGAGTTAACCAGAGATTATTATAATGGCTATAGGAAGTACGGACAGAGACTATTACATTAAATTCTCTTGAAGCCAACCTCTTAAATGAAGCCCTCCCTCTATAATTTGAAGAGGATAGAATTATGGCTTATAGAGTTATAATTTATGGCTTAAAGAATGCCTCCTCTATTTGTAAAAACAATATTTTATTAATGTTAAGGAGAAAATAAAATAAAATGGGGAATGAGGTGATCAGTGTTTCATTTCAACTGGTGGGAAGTATGTTTTGTTAACACAGCGCCTGTGTGTTGGACTTTATTTTACTGATATTAAGGATGGAGGACACTGTCAGTAAATAATTAATAATTTTATTATTTTTTTGTGAGAGAAAAGTCTGTTAACGCTTTAGCGGTCGCAATTTTTGTTTGATCGTTACCACACTCGGTATTTAGTCGTTTTATGTAAAAAGAAAGATCAAGTTCGTTAGTGGTTGAAATCGAACCAGTGTGAGGGGGGGTTTCGAGGGGAGGATTTTCGAAATATCTCCGTTACTACAAGTCAGATCAAAAACTTGTATAGAATAAATACTATTGCAAATTAAATTTACTATAAATATTGTTGTATACATATATTCTCTATCTTCAATATTAACCGAGATATTTACATTTTTATTAAGTGTGTAGGGGTAACGGACGAGATGAGATAGGCCATAGATGGTATTGTACCACGGGAACAGCCAAAAACTAGTTCAGCTGTTTCCATAACTGTTCGGCTCACGTGAAATTGGTTTAGACTCGTGTAACTTTATTTTGTGAGATATATGCAAATACGTTCTGTTGATCCCCCCCTTCTTTAGTTCATGGACTACTGAAATTTTAGTTATTAAAATATAAATTATTCTGATTAATTATAAATTGCAGTACTAGATATAGTACATAGTTTGAAATAAAGTTAACATGTTGTTTTCAGATATATATCAGTAATTGTTTTTCTTTCTGGTGAAGAATATGACTATCTATCTGTTCAGCTCTGAATGGTTGGCAGACCTATTTGTTTATAATTCAGAAGCCGTTTCCATTGTAAGCTTATTAAAATTAACTGAATGGTTTCCCATTACCGTTTGTATTTACTCACAGTGGTGTTAAGTGTTACCAGTATGAAGATTTCTCTATTGTAAAACTTCACGTGGGAAATCTGCTTAGTTTACACAGCCTCTGTGTGACAGACTTTTATTTTAAATTATTAAACTTATTTATTTATGTATGGTGTTTCTGACCTTAACATAAATAAAATTTATTGTTTTCAATTAGTATATCATGCATTAAATCATAAATTGACCATATTTGTCTCCTCTTCAAATGATTTACATATATTAATATTGGTACTAATCTTGGCAACCAGGAGACTCGAGTAGCTGTGAATACCAAACAAATTTCTAATATGAAAAATAATTTAACTTTTTAAAAAAATAAAATTGAATATACCTTTGTAAAGGTGAGACATATCGGGAACAGGGAGACTGAGATAATCACTTTCAGATTTAAAACTATATTTACAGATTCTAAATATTATTCATTAATTGCTAAATAGTCCCATTTATAATTACGGGTATAATAAAAATAATACAACAGATATATACACTAATAAAATATACGGGGTCAACAGTTACGCACACCCACACAAGTTAAAGGCTATATGGCAAATAGTTAGGGCAGCCCTCACCTGTTATATACATCGTGCGAGGGCTTAAGGCAGCGTAAATGGGACTATTTAGCAATTAATGAATAATATTTAGAATCTGTAAATATAGTCTTAAATCTGAAAGTGATTAGCTCAGTCTCCCTGTTCCCGATATGTCCCACCTTTACAAAATGGTGTCAGGTGTGGGGTTAGCGAGCTCTGCACGTATAACGCGGGGTTATAGAAGTAATATAAGGTGCGGAGAAGGAGAGGGAGACGGGAGTCTAGCGGTAGCTTATCTCTGGCTGCCGTTCTTATCTAAGCGTGTCGGCTTATCAAGCGGCGGGGTTCGAGGGACCTCATCGCCTACTGTTTCATTGTTACTTTTATTACTTAGTAATAAATTCACGGTGTCTCTTTATAGGTGTGTGGGTACTCCTTGAAAAGCGTTCAATATGTCGGTTTCAGAGGAAATGATTGCGGCCCTGCAGAGCCAATTACAGGAAGCTCTGAAGGCGAACCGTGAATTCAAGGAAGAACTGGTAAGAACACGGGATGCCTCTCGTGCGTCGGGGATTTCTTCGCCGCGAAAAGATATGTCCCTACAGGGTATGATTTCCCCATGGTCGGGCTATGAATCATCGGTCCCCATCACTGATTCCCTTATCGGTATAGAATTAGTAGCGGAATGTGGCTATTGGGAGGACAAGGATAAGGCTCTAGAAGCCAGGATGCGTTTAAAGGGTCCAGCCGCGGCTTTCATGGCAAGTCGAACCGACCTACAGGGGCCGGGAGTGAGTTATGGAGAGATAAAGGAAGCCCATATAGAGCGGTTCAAGGAAACTGGTCGACCTGAACTGCTCCTGTTGCAATTGGGCTATCTGAAACAAGATCGGGGGGAGCCGGTCCATGTCTTTGCCGATAGGTGTCGGAAGTTGGGGGAAAGAGCGTTCTCGGGAAGCGGGACTGCTGAGGAAAGGAAGGGAGCGAGGATACTGCTCGACCAAATGGTGTTGGCTTCATTCTTGTCTGGATTGAGGGATGAGATTGGGAAACACACTCGACTTAGTTTTCCCACGTGTCTGAAGGAGGCCGTCGACCGTGCCGTAGCCCTTGAAGAGGAACTGGATAGGAATACGGAACCACAGGTATATGCCACCGAACAGGAACAGGAACCGGAAGGTCCTGATGGTCCGATTCCTCGTAGCCAGCGGGATGAGGTTAGGATAGCGGCTACAGCCAGGGCTAGCACCGTGGCTTGTTATCGGTGTGGTGATACAACTCACTTCGCCCGGGGCTGCAGAGTGGATTTACGGGCCGCGAAGAATAATTTGAACCCCCCTAAGGTGCGTTGCTATAAGTGTAATGACAGTGGACATTTAGCTAGGGACTACAATCGAGGGCTCGGAAGGTTGGCGTCGGCATTACCTGCTCCTCGTAGGGCCGAGAGTCACCCAAATGGGAACGGCCTCGGGAGGCCCCTAGCCCGAGGCCAGCAGTAGAAGTGGGGGCAAAGCGAATGCACGACCTAAGGGGAAACTCGAGTATTCCGCGGCTAGTGATCCCAGTTCGGGTTAATGGTCAGAAGCTAGACTTGATGGTGGATACGGATGCCGACATCACGGTCCACAACCAGCCGGCACGAGGTGCCACAGTCGAACCAATCGCAGTTACAGTCCGGATGGTCACCGATCACGTATTACCTCTGCAGGGAGAGCAGATGGTACAGATCGAGATACAGGGGATTACAATCCAGCATCGGGTTGCCATAGCTCAAGTCATCTCCCAGGGTGGGGAAATTCTAGGACGGGACCTTCTAGGCCAGTTGGGGGCTACTCTGAGTATTAAGGGAAGTCGGTATAGTTTAGGAGCGTCTGCACAGGTCTCCGGATTAGAGTCTTGGAGGGAGGATGACTTGACCGAGAGGAGCCAGCGGTGGATTGAACAGGTCGTGCGTGTGACCAAAGCGTTAGAAGAACGATACTCCTCCAGTCTGCTTGCTACAGAAGGCGAGTGCTGAAGAAATCGTGGACACGGTAGGTAGACCTAGTGTTAAAAATGGGTGTAATGACCTGGGGATGATGGGAAGATCCAGAAAGAGGAAAAAGAGACGAAAGTGCCGAAGGGAAGAGTTACTCTTGGAGGCCGGTGCTCCGACGCGGGATGACCCGTCAGTTACAGGTACAGCACCGAATCAATACGGGAAATGCAAAACCCGTGGTGAAGAGACCTTACAAGGTTCCGTATTCAGAGAAGCCGGTAATTGCCGAACATCTGGGGGTGATGCTCGCAAAGGGAGTGATAGCGCCATCCACGAGCCCTTGGCAGGTTCCGGTGGTTCTAGTGAAGAAGAATTCCGACGACGGACAAGTTCGTTATCGGTTTTGTACTGACTTTAGGGGACTTAACGCAATCACACGTGTGGACACGTACCCGTTACCATTAATACAAGAAACTCTGGAACGACTCGGGCAATGTCAGTATTTTAGCACACTGGATTTATCAAGTGGTTATCACCAAATATACATAGCCCCTGAGGATCAGGAGAAAACGGCCTTCACCACGGAGGGTGAACATTTCGAGTACAAAAAAATGGCATTTGGTATGGCCAGTGCACCGGCCACGTTCCAAAGAATGATGGAACAGCTCTTGGGAAAATTGAAGGGAGCCGGGTGTTTCATATATCTCGACGACGTGGTGGTCTATAGCTCCACCCTAGAAGAACATTTGCAGTTTCTCGAGGAGCTGCTTACGCTGTTTGAGTGGCTAATCTGAAGGTCAATCTACGAAAATGCACTTTCGCTGCCAGTGAGGTCACCAATTTGGGCATATCGTTTCTTCAGGAGGCGTTCAGCCCGACCATCGGAAGGTATCGGTTGTTCGAGGGTTCCCTCAACCGCGTAGCATGCGCGATGTGCGTAGTTTCTTAGGACTGGTTAGCTATTATAGGCGGTTCATTCCCGACTTTGCCCAGAGAGCGAAGCCTCTCACGGAATTGACTAAGACTGGGGTAGCATCCGTATGGAGAAATACACAACAAGAAGCGTTTGAAGACCTGAAGACAGCCCTTACCTCCGATCTGCGTACCCAGATTTTACAGTACCCTTTGTTCTATCAACAGATGCTTCAGGGGTAGCCTTGGGTGCCGTATTGTCGCAGATCCAAGGGGGCTCAGAGAGGCCAGTGTGTTTTGCCAGTAGACAGTTGAAGGGACCCGAGCATAACTATTCGGCTACGGAAAGAGAGTTATTAGCGGTGGTCTGGGCGACTAAGCTCTTCCGGTGTTATTTACTTGGGCGACGCTTCAAACTTATCACGGACCATTCGGCCCTACGTTGGCTGTTGAGCCTGCATGACCCGTCCTTGAGGTTGACAAGGTGGGCACTGCGTTTGGAGGAGTTCGATTATGAGGTGGAGCATAAGCCGGGTGCCAAACACACGAACTCAGTCGTGCGGTAGCCGAGATGCATAGTCACCATCCTCTCTCATGTGGGGATATACGTCAGGCTCAGTCAAAAGACTTGTGGTGCCAGGAAATGATTCGGAGATCTAATCATGGAAAAGGGGAGATAAAAGGAGACGCCAGAGGGCTTTGGTATCTTGTGGAGGGTGCGGAAAGTAATGATTGGCGGCTTTTAGTCCCGAGCCTCTTCGTCAGACACTCATTGAGTATTACCATTCGAAATCTTGGGCGGGGCATCCGGGGGTCGGACGTTAGGGGTCAGGAAACTGCGACCACTGCTTACCACCCGGCGTGCAACGGTATGGTAGAACGGCTGCACCGTACGCTTACTGATTCCATCGCCCACTTTGTGCGGAGAGACGGCAGGGATTGGGATCGTTGGGTTCCCTACGCACTCATGGCGTATCGTGCCATAACCCATTCATCCACCGGGTTCTCCCCTAATCGACTATTGTTCGGACGGGAGCTGGTAACCCCGTTTGAATGTTGGTTGGGACCTACCCAGGTGAGCGATTCTGAACCGAGGGACCATATAGAACAGCTGCGAGCTCGACTTACTGAGGCGTACTGAGTGTACTTACATGTACCAGCGGTAAAACCTGGCCATTGTCCTAAGTTCCATCGTCCCTGGACTGACCCTCATCGGGTCACCAGGGTGTTATCGAGGGTAAACTATCAGATAGGACTCTGTACTGGAGGAGTGGCCATTGTTCACATCAACCGTCTGAAGGGCGCAGCGCGTAACGAGGAGGGCATTCGTGCCGAAGAGGATCGGAGGCAGACAGAGTTCAGTGACAAGAACAGGGTCGTCCCGACAAGAGAGTTGGATGAGGATTCGGAGGATGATTCGAGGGAATGGGCCTGGGCGATACAGCCGGGAGTGGCTTACAACCTAAATGAGGGCGATGGTTACCTGTTGGGCAATCCATCTCCTGGGGACCGAAACCGATCTGCTAGCCTTAAGTCGGGGGGTGGCGAGGAGTCCGAAGGAAGTGATACCCTAGTCGGGGAACAACTTCAAGAAGGGCAGGAGGAAATCAGTGAGGGGGAAGGGAGTATGCCGTCTGCACGGAGGCTCCCTCAGAGTCCCTTGGACGAGGCTAGGGCCTGGGAAGAAACGCCCGGAAGCCGTTCCCCCCAGCCTCTAAGGCGAGCTAGAGAGCTGTCCAGGAGACTCGGCTCCGCGAGAGGGCTCGGAATTTGGACGATAGGCGTGACCTCGACCAAGACCAGGGTACCGATAGCTCTTCGGGAGAGTCACCCATAGGAGACCCAAAGGATGTCACGTGGGAACCGAGAGTGGGGATTCCCTCTTCGACGCCACGTTTAGGACGACCCCGGGTCCCCCTATCAGCTTCAGAGGAGAGCTAACCGTCAGAATGATGGGTCCTAATTCTGTTACAGGTCAGAGACAGTGGGTAGTGGCGCTATTCCTAATAGTGATGACCACCGGCAAGACAAGATCTAGTTTTGTTTTCGAGGAGATGGGGAACGCCGTGATCACCGGTGACTCCTGGCGGATCGTAATTAATGTCAATGTGACCCGCATAGAAGACAACTTATACGAATTACTGTCCGCCGTAGGGAGCCAAGCCGAATTGGCAAAGACCACCGGGGAGGTGCAAGGCCTTGACTTCCTAGTTCCGGAACTAGAACGGTTGCATTCGATGGCTGAAGATCCCCGGGAATCCGTGGTCACGCTCCGCTCCCTCCTCCCCGAGTACAAAGGGAAATGAGGTCTCTTTAACGGAGGGGGGACAATTATCAAGTATATTTTCGGGAACCCCGACGTCGAAGACCATAGGGAGCTTGTAGACGCCGTTACGCTGTTGTCTTCGAACCAGGAAGACTCCATTCACTTGGTACAGGAACAGCTTACCCTGACGAGACTGGTGGTAAAGAGGATGGAAGAGGCAGGAGGGCGTGTAGTTCACCTAGCCTCAACCGTCAAGAGGGGTTTTGCGGAGGTTGGGGTTAGGCTGGCGGAGCTCGGGAACAATGTCACCCACCTGAGGACCCAATTATCCTTGTTCCAAACCTTCTCCTCTACCCTACGGCGACTGGGTTTAAGTTTGACTGAATTTCTTTTGAGATTACAAAAGGTACAAGAGGTGGTAGAGGGACACATTGACGGGAGATTTGGCAGATAATTAGTCACCCCACAAGAGTTGGTGGTTATCTTGGCAGATATAGCTGGTGCCCTACCTGCCGGACTGGCCCTTTTGACACTAGGAGGCCGGCTACACAGTCAAGTTTATTGCGCCTCAGCGTCCGTCCAGGTAGCCGCTACGAGGGACGGGATAGTTGGCTTGGTAGACCTCCCCTTAACTTCGCCGGAGCAACGAATGGAGCTGTTCTAGGTGGTGCCGCGACCTGTTCGAGAGCTACAGACTGGAAAGATGGTGGCTGCGAGGGAAATACTTGATGGTCAACAATAAGGAGAGGACCTACGCGCTTCTTCAAGAAAGAGACTTCAGCCGGTGCAGAAGGAGCCAAATCTGGATATGCCCGGCGGATGTACCTGTATACCATGCAGCGGAAAACAACACCGTTGCGGCCAGGGCTGTCTGTACATGGGACGTGGCCATACACGGAGCCTCGCCTGTCTGGATTTAGGACCAGGCCAAACGAGTTTGGCATTATTCGCTCGACCACGAGACCCGCCTTCCCGTACAATGTAGGGATGACGGGGGTTTGAGGGCCACGGAAGAAATAGTGAGTGGAGCGGGGCGGCTGGCGGTACCAGCGGGATGCACGGCATGGACCCCGGAGTACCGGCTACTACCGACTGATATCCGAGGGGAATCCAAGAACCCGATGAACTGGGTTTGGTTCAACATCAGCCCAGTAGAGCCTGTCACCTTGCAAGTAAAGGATAGTCCCACCGGACTACACGTCTTACAAGAGTTGGAGGAGTTGGAAGAGGACCTGCCCACCGGGCAAGCTGTAGATCAAGATGTCTGGATCGCCTGGGGGAGCCTACGCCGAGCGGTCAGGAAGAACAAGCAGCGGACCATTCTGGTGTGGACCTTAGGTACGGTAACCACGATCTTCGCATGCCTCGTGCTGGCTGTCGGCTGTTGGTTGGTGATGAGGAAAGCCAAGGGCCTCCAAGGGAGCCAGTAACCCAACGGTTGCCGGAAGGTAGCCGAATCTACCACCCGAGCGACGTTGCCGTGACAGTGTAGTGTTGTGCGGAAGAATGTGGTGATGGTGGTAAGAGTATTGTATACAGGGGTGATACAATACCCTAATGAAGTGGGGGGTGGTGTAAAGGGGGTTAGATTAAAGTGATATGGCAAATAATGGCAGCCCTATGTGCGAATAGGCAGGCCTGACCTCTCTCGGCGAAAAGTGGACTTAGAAGCCGGGCTGGGAGAGGGGGAAGCGTGTGTAGGCAGAGACTAAAGTAATTTGTATCATTTACAGACATATACCATTTTAACAATTTTTTATTCGCCAAATTAATCAGAAAACTGCTTATATTGATCGTATTTCGGCTTGTCCGCCACGAATCTTGCAGCCCAGTGACGTAGAGGCTTGCTGCATTCTGATTGGCTACTCGCGAATGGTGCTACCTTATCTTATACGTACCTTGGGCAGAGTGAGCCTAGGACTGGTGTGATCGCTGCCTTAAGCCCTCGCACGATGTATATAACAGGTAAGGGCTGCCATAACTATTTGCCATATAGCCTTTAACTTGTGTGGGTGTGCGTAACTGTTGACCCCGTATATCCTATTAGTGTATATCTCTGTTGTATTATTTTTATTATAATTATAAATGGGACTATTTAGCAATTAATGAATAATATTTAGAATCTGTAAATATAGTTTTAAATCTGAAAGTGATTAGCTCAGTCTCCCTGTTCCCGATATGTCCCACCTTTACACTTTTTTTACTTTTTTCATGCCACCTTTCAATGAGCTGTGACACATATAGAAAACTATATTATCCGGAGGAGGGGGTATCAAGCTTTTCAAATTTATCAAAGGTGTACATTAATATGGAATTAATTTACATATGCTCAATGGTTTCACTTGCAGAATAACCGTGTATACATGATCTGCATGACAAGAAAGCTGGGGGAGTTGGTCATTTAAGCTCAGTGGTGAGGAAGGTAATGGAGAGATGGTTGGACATTACATTTTTCTGTACAATTACAATATTGTATTTCTAGTTCATTCAAACAATAATAATGTCACAGGAACCCTCCAATCTAATTAAATATATACTCAATGTCCTGATGAAGTGAGAAGTTGAGTAAAATTGAGAAAGGAGAAGTGGAGAGCTCGTAAATAGAGACGGGTTTCGTGTTCTAAAATAGAAGAATGAAGGATCCTACTTTTGAGTTATCAGTCATATTGTTGGCATTACGAAATCAAATCTTCACCAAATGATTACTCAAATCCATGAAATATAATCCAATTTAATGTATTGGTAGGGAGCACAAATCTTGTAGATCAGCTTTTGGTCTATTACACAGTCGAAAGTGAAACCCTTAAATAGTAGTGAAGTTAGGTATCTATATTTTTCATGTACTTTTAATATTATTCATTCCTGCAACATATACAGGAATTGCTCCAAAAAGTTGCAACTATTTGACTTCAGATTGGTAGTCACATGCAAACTTATGAAATCAAATCCCCCATAATATAGTTTCTCCCCTATTAAAGCTGAATGAAAAAGGTAAACTCATAAGAAATGTTGGGCAAAAAAAAAATCATGCTTGACATATATTCCTCGGTCGTTGTCCCAGACAGATGCATTGCTTTACCGAATTGTATAAATAAAATCCAATAGTTGTTCTAATTCCAAATAATGTTCTTTGACTTAGTTAGTTTAGTTTATCCCTTTCCTTGCACAAAGCCACTATAGTGGCTTTGCTCAAGGAAAGGGTTAAAGGGAACATGCCATTTTTTTTTTTTTGTAGTACTTACTCAAGTATTATTCTAAAAACCCAAAATTGTATTCTAAACTTTCTTTCTGATGATTAAAATATTTTGTGTTTATTTATTTTTAATTGAAATAACTAGTGCTGGTTCAGTGCATAGTTCAATGACAGGTTGACTGGTGAATGTCGACAGTCTGTTGCAGTGTTCTAACTCTAGAATATTCCTTTTAGAATAATAATTAACTGCTTATATTTTATGTTTTTAGATAGGGCTGGTCTATTTTATCATTTGAAAATTTTAAACTATAAAGATGAAAGTTAACGTCAGGTGAAAAAATGAAGAAATTTGGTTGGCACAATCAAATCAAGAGTAATTAAGCAAATACAAGCTAACAAAAATAAAATATAATTGATAGCTATAAAAAAAGGTTCCTAAGTTTAAAAATCTACAAAAAAAAAACCTAATTGTACTTTTTAATAATAATTTCAAATTGTTCTAAATGAGAAATGTCTGAATAGTGTATTTTCAGTAAAATTTAAAAGATTGACTTTATTTAGATATCATGACACATTATCTAGTATATATGTCAACAGTACTAATAAACTGTGCCAATTCCATTGGTTTGTATTTTCCTCATTGTTTATTGGGGGTGGCACTGCTCCAATGGTGGTAAAACATTGACGTTCCAAGTCCAAACCGTGGGATTACAATCTAAATTTCAATTAGCTATGCACTCACTGGGGTTTGAGGTTAGACTTGTGCCAATTCCCTGGGGCCTGCTCAGTATTGTGGGGAAAATTGAAAAGCTAATTGAACTAAGAAGATGTGATCTTTGGTCTATGTGCTACCACATTATGGCTGGAGTCAAGCACTTATTTCTGATGGCTTTGCTTTTAGTAAATCTCACTATGCACTAAGCTTCACAAATTTTGGGGACTTCCATGTTCACAGAAACATCAATAAGGCTTAATTTTTACATACATCTCAATTTAAATTATTTTTACATACTAAATAAATTGTAATACAGGCCCCGGGTACTGACAATTCATTAATTATTGGTCAATCTCTTCCAATTCAGAATGCCTATTATCCACAAGTAAACTTTAGCCTTGGTTTTCTTTCTTTCTTTCTCCTTCTGCTAGTCATCCTATATCGATGCCACAAACACTGGAGTTTGTTCTTAGAAGTATCGTGGATAATACTAGGTCCATCATACAATTTCATTAGTACAATATTAGTTCTGATCTTCCAGCTGTGTCTTAAGGTTCTTCCATCCCATTTTTCTTTATGAGTGGCTATTTCTCACTGCCTTGCATAACCAAAGACACTATTTTATCTATTAATAATTTAGTCCTTCTGGATTGCTAAGCTTTCAGCCATATATAGAAGCGTATTTTAGTTCTTTTATCCACTTCAATAATATTATTTATCATAACTATTATTTAAAATTGTGGAAGGTTTCACAATTTTAAATAATATTCAAGTGAATCATGTGTCTTCCTCAACTCAACAGTCACCTATATTCCTAGTCTGTAAAGAAGTTCTCATGTATTTTCTGTATTTATTATGGGCCCTGGATTTTGCACTCATAAAGCAAGCATATCAACATCGTCAGCCAGTACTATGATGTTTCAAGATATTTCTTATAGTATGTAATATACATATATATGTGTGAGTGTGTGGATTCCAAATTGTAGAGGATTGCCATATGGTCAGAATCATAAAGGAGACTAATGAATTAGGTGTATTAAACAAAAGAAAAAACACAAACTTCGACAAGTTAAGAAAATTCTGTGCTATTAAAATAATTTTATTGCAAAATTATTTTATGACATATTTGTATAGCTCTCATGAATAAATAAATATATTTATACGTAACAGATTAAATTTCAAAAACTCAAGCATTAGCCTTAGAAAGAAAAACATGTTTGTATAGTAAGTAAGTGAACTTAATAATTCATAACATTTTGTGTTCAAGCATCATAGGGCAGTGAATGTAATTCTTTCATTGCTAGTTTTGATGTGCTGCAAAATATTACTGAAGTACAAGTATTTCATAATCTGGTTTTCCTAATTCTTCTCCACCATAAGGAATGTAACATACACCATGGCTCTTCTGTACCTAAAATAAAAAAAATAAAAAAATGAGTATGGCATTGTAAGGAACAATATATGTTATTTGAGAAAACAAAATTAAATTTTGTAAATATAAATATGATGCAATATGAGTAAATATGATATATTTTTATTATTAATTTGAATTAAGAGAGGAGTTTATGTTTGTATATTTATAATATGATTTTGTTTTATTGAAATATATTCCTTCTCAAACACTTTCACTTAGGGACCCACAGCTCTTCACTTTTTACAATATTCATTTCAAGTATTTTTATATAGTAATTACAGCTGATAATCTAGCTGAAATCCCTAATTACATGGGTGCTATCATAGATAAGGTTTCAAATCATTTGCTGACGGGTTGTATTCAGTTTTCTACCTTTCTATAATTCTGCGCAGCAAGTTCTATAAGTCTACTGTCTTGTCTTGCTTTCTCTTACATTTTAAAAGTACATTTTAAAATGTTAATGGGCATGAATGATTAGTATTAATTCAATTTTTATACACTATTTTTCCTAAACATTTGTGAAAGTTAATAATCAATAATAATTTCATCATTCTATTACAATTCCTGAGAAGCAAGAGTTATGCATTCAATGAGAAAACACAAAAAGGTTTTTATAGTAAATTTTAAGTCACAGCTCAGCCAGAATTTATAATAAATCTTTATGAAATATATTTACTAACTTTAAAAACCAACTTGCACCCATAATTACTGAAGAATTCAATTATCCTCACCCCTATTTTACGTCCTGTTGACGGTGCTTGAACTCTACTGGAATATAATTCTCCTAGCCAGCTTGGCAAAGCCAGCACATTGCCAGAATATTGGAGTTACAAGTTCACTTTTTTGTAATTTTAATTTATTTAAATTGTCTCTAAACGTCCAGTTTAAGTGGCATAGTGTGCTCTCAGTGAGAGTTTATTGTAAATGCTGTTTATATATTTATTGCTTTTGATATGGATCAGCTTTTTTAAAAGAATATATAGATTTTAACAGTTAAAAGTAAAAAAAAAAAAAAAAAATCACAATTTCTGTAAAAAAAATCTTCAGCTTATTTTGTCAGCTCCTTTCCAAAGGAATTTTAACAAACTCAAAAAATAAAATGATTTTATATCCAAAACATGGCTGCTTTTTTGGGTATTATCAATGAAGTATTCATTTGTTTATTGATGTGTCCCTGTATTAATTTAAGATGAAAAAAACCTTTAGTGTATGTACTTTTCTATGTATATCTATAAAATTGTAACCTCTGTCTGTACATTGATTTTTTTCGCGAAATTTCACGATAACTTTTCGTTTCACATGTCATAGACACCATAACTACATTTTGTTTCTTTCGTGCCTGTTTGTTACCTTTTCACGCATAAACCGCTGAACCGAATTTTATGAAACTTGGTATGTATATTACTACTAGCCCAACTAAGACTTTAGGTTCTATTAATATTCTCTAAGACGAACAGGAGTGGGGGTTATAAGGGAGGCCTGAAATTAAAAATAGCGATATTTCGTTTCCTATTGCTTTTTCAGCAAATATGCACATAACAAAAGTTGTTTACTTTGTTATTTAGAGTAACCTTTGTTATATGCACTTTTGCTGTATACAGAAGCATAAATGAGTTATACGCTATAAACTATAGCGGGAGTCCACAATTTTATTTGGAACTAAAGACTCAACCGAATTAAACCAAACTCGGTATGTGAATTAGTACTAACGCCTTCATTATAATAAGCTATACTAACATTTCTAGGGACGGGCAGGAGTGGGGGTTATAAGGAAGGCCTGAAATTAATAATAGTGATATTTCGTTTCCTATTGGGGATTCGGCAAATATGCACATATCAAAAGTTGTTTATTTTGTTATTTAGAGAAACTTTTTTTTATATATTATCATTGTGTACCAAAGTATAAAGGCGTTATACACTAAAAATTATAACGGGAGACAACAATTTTATTTGGCACAAAAGACTCAACCGAACTAAATAAAACACTCAGTATGTGTATTAGCACTAACGCCTTCCTGATAATAAGCCATACCAACATTTCTAGGGATGGGCAGGAGTGGGGGTTATAAGGGAGGCCTGAAATAAATAATAATGATTTCCTATTGGGGTTTCAGCAAAAATGCACATAACAAAAGTTGTTTATTTTGTTATTTAGAGAAATTTGCTCAACACTTCTTTTCAATATGAACTACCAGGTACCTCACCTGAAAAAATTAATTCAAATATATGTCAATATTTTCTCCTAAATAATTCAAATCTATGCATAATGCACAGGAGACGGGAAATATGACAATATGCAGGACAGTGAAGTCTTACATAAAAAAAATAATTTTATTATTAACAAATGCCAACAATGGGTATTAACCCTAAACACTGGAACGGGTAAATGTCAAAATATTGTGCAAAGTAAAGCCTTGCCAAAAATATACCATCACCATTCAGCCTCAAATGAATTCCCGAGTGAAGCCGGGTATCTGAGCTAGTATACTCGTATATATATACATAAGATACATTTACGTTTTGTTAATATATACATAAAAAAGTACATATCCTAACAGAATACAAGGTGTAACAATGAGTATGCACTTTTCTTCGAAAATTGGTTACCTTACTAGTTGGACTCTCAAGCACAATCCTTATCATTTTACTTTCTGATGACATTTTTTATAGCTGTCCTGACATTAATTTTTCAATATTTGCAGGTAACATTAGGTTAATCGATTCCTATGGTAACCTATCAAACATAACTGCATAATATAAGCTCCAATTTTTAAACTGATAGATAGCAAGAAATTATGTGAAATCTTTTCATTACTCAATCATATTTCATTTTTATAAAATTAGTGAAATTGTTAACTAGTTGCCAACCCAATAGTATCTTTGACTCTTCCTGTTCTTTCATTTCATATGGGTACTGTCCTAATTATTTATGAACTTTGGGGTTATTGTACTTCTTTGTGCTCATCAATAGAATTGTTTAAATAATATCTTTGTTATGTGGAGTTTGTGTTGTTTAATTCTTTTTTCATTTGAAACACTAAGTAAATTTGAGCCTAGATGAGGTCCAGGAGTTACTATCGTCTAGGAAATGTAGAATGAAGAGGAGATATATATGCCTATAAGTTGGATTATACGTGTTTAGCTTAAGCCTACACTAATAATTGATTTATTTAAGTATATATTGTAAATAATGTGTTACTCATTCTTTTGAAACTCATAAAAAATAAGAAATAAAAATTACTTTGCCAACAGTTATGGTATCATTATGTTTTGCTCTCCCAATGTATAAGGGTTCTTCGTTGTCAGCTTTTCCTCCTACAATAGCAGTTGGAGGAATATTATCACCAGATGTGGGAAGCCATGTACCTCGACAATCGCATAAAACCTAAAATTAAAAATAAAGATTTAATAAGTTTATTTGTTAAGGTATTTTATACTCATTGACAGGTTTAAGTTCAATACATCCATATAAACTATATAAATTTAAATTTTAGTTCAGTTACAGGCTTAAAATAATTATAATTATTGCATATGTATTTCTCAACCATGTAAATAGATAAGTGGTTTGTCAAAACATCTTCTTTTACAAAATTCTAGACTGGAAATATTACTTTTATTATTTAAACTCTAATGATTGAATGTAATGCCGGAATAAATACGGATATTTGTATTAATCAAATTGTATGACTGCGTAAAAAGTGAAATGTTACATTTTTTAAAATTGTACAAAATTAACACTGAATTCTTCGATTTGTTTTACATATTATCAGGCTTCCTTAAAAAAAAAGGTTTAGATATTTGGTGAAATTTGTGACCTAATCAAAATTTTAATTTGTATATAAGTGTGTGCGAAAATTAAAATCTTTACTATGTAACAATACCGCCTCAGCCACCTGGCTTCCATTACGAATGACAATTACCTCATACTCTGGTATGGCATGCTCAGCTCCTCCATAGGCGACGTAGCATACTCCATGAGATGGATGGACTTTGCCCGGTATGAGTTGGGAGCTGAAAATAGCTCTACCAATATATAACTGCTCATTGTCGAAACCTCCTTGTACTGCGTTCGGTGGGATTTGTCCACCAGCACTAGCAACCCAGGTTCCTTCGCCTGTCATTCCACCCACATTCCACCCTATTTCGGCAGATTGTTGTGGTGGTTTCCAACCAAACCAGTCATCTGGAAAATAAAAGGACATTAATCAAAAGGATGTCACACATACACATACACACACACACACACACGCACACACACACACACACACACACACACATATATAACAAACAAACAAAACAAGCTCCCCCCCTTCTGGAGGGTTCCCATCAGGGACAGCCTCCTAATCTGCCTAACTGGGTAATGTTAAAAAGGATCTCTTTGTTTTCATTATTTTTAAAACAAGAAATTCCAATTAAATTTTGATGGGCCATGTGGAAAGGAGAGCAGCTTTATGTGGGGCTTTTATTTATATAAATGATAATTTATAATTCTCGCCGAATGCTTGATTACGACAGTAGATAAATTCTGGAGGTCGTTTGTGGATAATCCCAGTTCTGTTAAAACTTCGGCTGTTCTGGGATATTGTACCTCTTTTACTTATCAGCAAACCTTTGACACTCCATTTTTCAGTTGAGTATTTTTCCTTGAAATACCCACAGCAAGGTTTATAAATCCTCTTTTCTTAGTCTACTTCTGTTGTTTGCTTGATATTCGTTTCGAACATTACTGTGGGATCTACGATGATTCCTTCATTTGCTATTCTTTTGATTATTACAATGCCTGTTCATTTCGGTGATCCATTAGACGACTTGCTCACAAATTCTTTATATATATATATATATAGATAACTTGTGTTTCTGCCAGGAATAAATAAATTTGTATAAGTGTGATTCTTTTACTCTTATGGGGGTTTTACATATAAAGCGCGAATCAGATTAAAAAATTACATAGTGTAACTTAGTTACATAATACAAATTCCTACCAGAGTCTGTTATAAAATCTACAAATTCGAATAATTTCATTACTGATTATTGCTCAAAATACACTATGGCGGGTTGTTCAAACACATTTGTCTCAATAAATATTCAATCTAGAGCTTTGAAAGTAGCATCATGTGAAAGGTAATTTTATGAGCTACAATGTTTAGAATCAACCCATTTTTTGATGGAATGCTTAAGGAGTTAGAGAGGGGGGATGAATGAGGATTTAGAGAGAATGGGGGCAACATAAATAAATCAAATATCTCCAATATTAGGCGTCAGATCGGAAAACTGTGTATAATAAAATCTTTTTGTAAATGAAGTATTCTACAATTCTTTTTCTAACGTGAATATTAAGTATAGTAAGTTATTTGCATATTTCAGTTTTCAGTCTAGTAAAACCCCCATTT
This sequence comes from Riptortus pedestris, assembly GCA_019009955.1. Taxonomy (NCBI): domain Eukaryota; kingdom Metazoa; phylum Arthropoda; class Insecta; order Hemiptera; family Alydidae; genus Riptortus; species Riptortus pedestris. The sequence continues at coordinate 16,217,689 of CM032233.1, forward strand.
CAACACATGTAATTTTCACTTACACCTCACATATCTATAATCTCATGCCCAGCTTAAATTTAAATTCCTCTTAACATAGTCTCTTATTATGAGAGAAATGATGAATAGATGGCGAGATTGCATCCACCAATTCAGTGTCATTCCAGCACAAGGAAAATCTGCTTAACTTACACACCCCTTGCATGCTACCCCTTTAGCAGGTTTTTCTTAAGAAAAGTTACTATTGAGGTAGGTCACATGACAAAATGACACAAAAATTCCTTCAAATCTTCAAACATTTCGATATATTCTCATCATTATGAGTTGAATTTAAAAATGTATCAAAAATCTTGTTGTAAATTTAATGTACAGCAACTTTTGTCAAATGCAATGTTTTCATACAACTAAGGATTAACAAAATATGCGCGATTCTAGTGGTTTTCATGGGTTTTCTTTGGAAAACATAGCTATTGAACTATTACTCAAAAATTCCTACAAAACTCTGCTCATCAGCTTTGATGAATTGAAAATTACGATTTAAAGGTAAATATAATGCCATATATCTGTAAAGATATTGTTGAATCAATTATAATTTCAATGGTGGGAGGTTGTGTTATTTTATCTTAACTTTTTATGAAACTATTTACGTAATTTAATTTATAATATATATTATTACTTTTAAGTGAATTGTATGTGAGTGCTATTTGTTAATAATTTAGTTTCATTTTTTCACAGTACTTAATAGATATTTTATAGTAATTGTACTAGATATTAATAGTGCACTATTGTGCCTGCTTGGCTTTTTACCTGTCAACATAATTACAGGATAATCTGGTTTTATTTAACTTTATGCTAGTTGTCTTTACAGAGACTATAATCACTAGACAGTCATGTGTTATTTCAGCATGGTGTTGGTTCTTAGATGTAAATATGATTTGAGACTGAAATATGTTCCCTAAATTCTCGGAACCTTAGGAAAACTGCTAATTCCTGAGTGTTGGACTTTTTCACTGTTCGCACCCATCAACAACGAGTTCCACATCTAGTAGAGTAATAATTACCTTCAATTCTCCATGTGCCAGTTGCTCCCCAGCTTGTTCGGATTCCAAAGTGGGTGGCATCAAACATGTTGGGATCTTGCCAAACAAGGAGTGGAGTTGAGTCATCATTGAGACCTAGTGCAATCACTTGGTCATAGAATGTCAACCAGAAGCTGCGGAATTCACTGGCATTCAATGTGTTTGGGAAAGGATGCTCAACAACGTCCGGCTTTTCCCTGTTCCTTCGAATTGCAATCTTAGAATTATCCCATCCACCAATGAAAACCTGAACAAAACAAATTTATATTATCAAACAATGTTTTTTTAATATGTCTATTTATTTGATTTTGCCATAATATATAAATACAAGTATTTCTAGTAAATACATGACCTACAGTATAAAATAACTTGAACATCACTAGTGTAGAATTGTGGATCCACGGTACCTCTAAGTGAGCTATTGACATGATTTTATAATTGGTTTTTGGAGCCTGCAATTCTATGTTTCAAGATGGTCTTTTGGCTACCCTTGCCTCTCTCTGCAAGTCAGGTTTATGGGGATGTATACTGATAAGACTTGGGTTCCCAGAAAAGTGGGAATAGAATTTCTATTAAGCAGATATGGCATGAGATAGGACGGAAGGGATTTTTAGGCCATTGTGGAGAGATAAGTTGGATAAATAAAATGGAGCATTGAAAATTGTTCTGCGGATTTTAGTTTGCATTAGATAAGTTTTAAATTGCTTTTCAGTAGTCAGAGTAAAAGTCTAAATCACCTGTTCAGTTTGTGTCCGCTTTGTATAACAGGTTGTTTCACTTACAATCATAAATAATCATTAAAATTTATTTTTGTTATCTTAAATTGCTAAACACTCCTCTTCCTCTATTCACATTAACAGACTACAATGATAAAATAAGAAATAGTTTTAGTCAAATAAAGGACAAACTTAGATTCTAAATATACGTATACCCAATTAAATGTTTCGATTATTACAATTTTTACATGGGGAGACTTTTAAAGAAGGGTTTGAAACAGCATTCCAAAAATGCTGATGAAATGGAAAAAAAAAAAAAAAAAAAAAACCTGCCACTTTCTGACCACAATCTTAAATTCAGACATTTTTTAAAATGTTGACTATATTTTGGAAAAAGAAAGGAATACAACTAAAATAATGTATATGTAAATAGAAAAGGTGGTTTACTAAAGAGTCAGATTATGGACTTAAACAGTAATTTATCTCAAACTCTTACCATATATCTATGTGTCTATCGATCAATCTATTTACCTGAATGACTGTCTGTCTGTCTGTCTGACTGTCCGTCCGTCCGTCCGTACATCTCTCTCTCTCTCTCTCTCTCTCTCTCTCTCTCTCTCTCTCTCTCTCTCTCTCTCTCTCCCCCCCCCCTCTCTCTCTCTCTCTCTCTCTCTCTCTCTCTCTCTCTCTCTCTCTCTCTCCCCCCCTCTCTCTCTCTCTCTCTCTCTCTCTCTCTCTCTCTCTCTCTCTCTCTCTCTCTCTCTCTCTCTCTCTCTCTCTCTCTCTCTCTCTCTCTCTCTCTCTCTCTCTCTCTCTCTCTCTCTCTCTCTCTCTCTCCCCCTCTCTCTCTCTCTCTCTCTCTCTCTCTCTCTCTCTCTCTCTCTCTCTCTCACGCACACACACACACGCACGCACGCACGCACACACACACACACACACACACACACACACACACACACTCGCTCTAGAGGCCGAGAATAAAAATGTGATTAAAATATTTTCTCACCTCATACATTGGATTAGCTTCTACAGGTCCTGGTGTGACAGCAACATGGGCATCGTGCCCAGCTCTCACGCTAAATCTAATAGCCTTAGTAGCTGATGGGAAAAACCTGTACTCCATGGAGTCAGCGGTCTCAATTTCTGAAACACAAAAACCACACATGAACTAAAACTGTAAATATATAGAAGACGCTATCAATGCATTAGTTGTAAACTATGCTATTCTCCAACTGTCCTGTTTGATACTTTGGAGAACAAATGGAAGTGAAATTCACTATGCAATTTACATATAACAAACACAATGTGTATTACGTAATATTCCAAGTTTATAGTGCATAAAAAAAAACAAAAAAACTTTCGATGTATTGAAGATGGTTTACACTTAATATTAATAAAATTACAAATGCTTGAATATTAATTAAACTCAAATTTTTAGACGAGTGTTACTCAATAATAAAGTCCGTCACGCAAGGGTTGCGTTAACTAAGCAGATTTCCCACTTGCGTATTTGCATTTATCTCAAAAAGTAAAAGGTCAATAAGAACAATATTTGGTATTTCAGCTTCAAATAAAGAGCTTCATGATATAACAGCTTACTGTTAATGTATCATGAGTAGGAGTGGGGGTTTGGCTGAAAACTAAAAAATGCAAATATTTCGATTAATAATCAAGATAATGAAAAAAACCCATAGGACGACATTTAAGGAACATTTAATTTGAAATAAGGATTTCTTCTATATACTTTATCGATCCGACGTATAATGACGGAGATATATGGAATTTTCGAAATCCCCCTATTCCGAGTCCGATTTCGAGTATTAACGAATATGATCTTTAGTAATGAGTAAAACCTGTTAAACATTAAGTATGGTATAGATTAAAAAAACGTATTTGAGTGAGGAAATAAAATCTTAATTGATGACGTCGTCACACAACATATTCACATGTTCTCATTTAGTGAAAATCTGTTGAAAACAATATTTGAGCGATGACTGAAAGTGGGGGTTCCTGACGGTTGAAAATGTAGAAGTTCAAAAATCTCTGGTAATATTCAAGACGGAGAAAAGTTATATAAAACATTAAAATTTACAACAAGGTTGGTTATATACAATTTTTTAATCCGACTCATTGTAACGAGGATATTTTAAATTTTCGATGTTCGTTTCCTCTAAAGTCTCCTTCACCCAGTTAGAGTTCAGCCATTAATGAACTTGATCTTTAGTTTTATACGAAACCCTTATATGCCGAGTTTAGTAGCAGTCGAACAAACTGCGACTGCTAGATCGAAAACAAACAGGTATATATATATATATATATATATATATATATATATATATATATATATATATATATAATTTTGAACGGACTTCTTTTCGCCATCTATTTAGGTAGAATTGATGGACATTTGAAGAACATTTTCGGAGATCGCGTCATAAGTACAACCACACTAGCTGATTTCCATTAAGGGAAGTCTTCTAAAACGCGCCACCTATAATCTGGGAAGACTGTTATAAGAAAAAGTTCGTCACGCAGGGGCTGCGTAAACTAAGCAGATTTGCCACGCGCTGAGTTCCTCAATAATTCTCAACCCCCCCCCCCCTCTATTCCTGGTCCAATTTCAGCGATTAACTAATATGATGTTAAATGAAACTTTTATGGTACAGAACAAATAAACATTTTCTAGCCAAGAACGTAACATCTTAATTCATGGCGTCATCTCACTATGTATTTTCGTGTATGTCACTGAGTAAAATATCAACGAAAACAATATTTTTTATTTAAGCTTCAAATAAAGTGGTTCATGATTTAACAGCTTATATGAGATGAGTAGGAGAGGGGTTTACTGAAGGCTGAAAACTAATAAATGCTAATATTTTCATTAATAAACAGAACACAGAAAACATTTATAGGGTGTTAGTTTTGTAATAAGACTGGTTTATAAGATAATTTTCCGATCCCACGTATACTAACGGAGATATTTTAAGTTTTCGTTTTTCTCCTCCTGTAAACCCTTCCTCCCTCAGGAGATTTCAGTCGTTAACGTACTTGATCTTTTGTTTTAGATAAAACGCTTATATTTCGAGTTTGATAGCAATCAAACAAAAATTACACTAGAAGAGTAACAGAGAAATATGCTTTGTTTGGGTTCCCTCACATTTTGGTTTGGAGGGTAAAGAAATGGCGGATTTGGAAGCTCCTGGTGCTCGAGAAGATGGAACTACAGAAACCTTCATCTCCCCAGACGATTGGAAACGAGAGTTTCAAAAGCTCATATTTCAAAGGTGGAGGACAGATTGGTCGAAAAAACACGACAATAAACTGCGGAAAATCAAAGAAATTACCGAGCGTTGGAATACTGCAAGTAGAAAAATCCAAAAAGAGGAGGTTGTTCTTGATCGTGTCCGAATTGGACACACTAAATTAACACTTAAATAAATAAAAAGGGCTTATTCCCACCAACCTGCGATTGTTGTAATGTCCATCTTACCGTCTCACATCTTCTCCTCAATTGTAAGAAATACGATCTTCCAAGAAGAGCTTTGAACCTTAAACCGAACCTAAAAGAACTCCTTAGAGACGATGAAGAAGACATAAAAAGGCTTTTTGCATTTTTAGCCGTAACTTGTTAGCTCCAAGAAATATAGAACCAACTACCGCTAATGACAATAGTATATTTTAAGAAATAAATAAAAAAAATTGAGAAATATATGTGTGTATATAATTTTGAACGGACCTCATTTTCGTCATCTGCTCCATATGGTCGAAGAAATATTTGAAAATCGCGTCGTGAGTATAACTTCAATTGCTGGTTTCACTTAAGGGAAATTTGAGTAAAGTGGAGAAGAAATCATAGAATTGTGCTAGCCGGTGCGCATTGGAAAGTACGAAGGTATAATACGACGAAGGCATCACAAGATACATCGTGTCATGCCTCACTAATCTTATTGTTTGCCTCAAAAAAACCTGAATATCGTAATAGATGAGAGTTAGGAGAATTGGATTAAAAGATATTGTGAAATGATCGCCGAATTATTATTGATAAGAATATATGTTTAATATTACACATAACTCGTGAAGGAGCTTCTAGAATAAGGGATTAGGGCAACCTTGTTTTAATGCATGACTGAATTTATATAATGCTCTCTTTTTTTACTCTTGGTTTACTTTTACAAATAGTAGAAATATTTTATTTCTTAAAATACATGCATAGCTGCATCCAAATGTAAAACCGATTTATTAGTTTAATACAATTTTTTTTTAAACTATTGAGTCAAAAAAAGGCGATAAGGCTCAACCGAAAGAAACATACTAAACACAAGCTAGGTAATAAACATTATCAAACACTAAACAAATCTATTTCTTTACATACTTATAATGAATCTCCTTATCTGATACTCGAAAGGACAGCTCTCAACCCGCAAGAGAGGATTTTCGGCTCTTCAGTTCCTATTATCCTCGCTGCTAGTCTAGTCGTGCCCAGCGGGCTCCTGTGCTCTGGACTTCATACATTTGCCGACAGGCCCGACGTAAGTACATAGAATCCATAGTTTGTGGCGATGTGCCATTTAATGGAGAAATACATTAATGTTCTAACAGCCTATGCTACGCCTCCTATACGTGTTGCACTTCGTAATTTTATCAGATTTCCCTTAAGTTAAATCACCTGTTGAGGTTGTACTCATTACACGATTTTTGAAATATGTCTTCTATCCTACGGAAGAGAAGACGGAAATGAGGCCCGTTCAAAATTATATGTATATTTGTCCGTTGCCACACTAGTGGTAACGATTCGTTTAATCGCTACCAATCACTTATGGATTTCGGTGAGTATAGTAATATGAAATGAGCACAATAGCATTCGAAAGAACACAATGGCTGCAACTACAAGGTGTAGCCTTTAGATCACGATATTAATGGCGTTACCAATCTTGAAATATTAGCGTTTCATGTAAAACTAAAGTTCAAGTTCTTTAACGGCTGAAATCGAAATAGAAGGGTTTACAGCGGAGAAAAACGAAAATTCCAAATATCTCCGTTATTATAGTCGTTATCCAAAGTCCAAGACACAGTAGTAAGTGCTCCGTATTATATTTCAAACCTCACTCTTCATAAAGATCCAAATATCCCATTCGTAAAGGACCCTTAAAATTCAAACAATTCCACTACAGGCTAGACAATTTTTTTCTTTCTAATTGATCACCGATCTTATCCAGGAAAGGTACATTAAGTCCGTCACGCAGGGACAGCGTTAGCTAGGCAGATTTCCCACGTGATGGCATGACACACCACTGACCTCATCTCACCGTATATTCTATATTTATAAATAAAAATCTCATTAGTGCAAATTGGGATTTACTGATGATTGAAAAGAAAAAAAATCACGAATAACTCCCTTCATATTTGAGTTATGAAAAAATGTGTCGAACAAAACTATATATGTTTGTCCGTTAACTGTCTGGTGGTTGCAAGTTGTTTGATCGTTGCCTAACCTGATACTTACACGTTTTAAGCAGAACTAAATGTCAGCTTCGTTAATGGCTGAAATCAGAAAAAGGGGTGGGGGATTTCGAAAATTTGAAGTATATTCGTCATTATGAGTCTGATCGAAGAATTTAGTTTTCAATAAAATTTGCTCCATATATATTTTTTCTATATCTGAAATATTCGAATAGAGTCTTTTGCATTTTTTAGTGTTCAGTAAACCACTTTTCCTACTTATCTCATATTAACGTTAAGCTGGTGTATCATGAAAAGCTAGCTCTCTCTAGTCAAAGCTTATATATAAAACTCTGTTTTCATTGTTCTTTACTATCTGACATAAATTCAAATATGTTCGGTGTGAATCCACCGATCACGATTTCACGTTTTAAACTAAATGTTTTTTTTTCCAATGCCATACTCGATATTTAGCAGTTTCATGCAAAAACAGAAAGAAGGTTGTTTTAGCATATGGCATATTAGGAGCATTTGGGGGGGGGGGTTATTGGAGGGAGAGGAAAAACGAAATTCTTAATATCTCAGATATTAACAACTGGATCGATAAGTGTATATAAAATTCCTGTCAACGTACGTTATTTATTAAGGGATAAATAGAGAATGATAGTGAGCTGAGATGAACAGCGCGTGATCTACCATCTCGTGGGGTATCTGCTTAGTTTCAGTTGCCGCTTTGTGACGGAGTTTTTTTGAAATATCTCCGTTACTATAGGACAGATTGAAAAATTTACATATAATCAACCTTGTTGCATATTCAATTTCATATAAATTTTGTTTTATTCCCAGCTTAAATACCAAATATTATTTTTATTCAACTTTTACTATGTGCGATATGTACCAGTTCATTTTGGTATTCCTAGATTAAATACCACTTATTGTTTTTATTCAACTTTTACTACGTGAAACATATACTTATTCATTTTGGTATTCCTAGGTAAAATACCGCATATTGTATTTATTCAACTTTTACTATGTGAGATAAATACAAATTCATTTTGGTATTCCTAGTTAGATACCGCATATTTTTTTTTATTCAACTTTTACTATGTGAAATATATACAAATTCATTATGGTATTCCTAGTTAGATATCACATATTCTTTTTATTCAACTTTTACTATATGAGATAAATGCAGATTCATTTTGGTATTCCTGGCTTAAATTCCATATATTGTTTTTATTCAACTGTTACTATGAGTGATATATACAAATCCACTTTGGTATTACTAGTTAGATACCGCATATTTTTTTTTTTTTCAACTTTTACTATGTGAGATATATACAAATTCATTATGGTATTCCTGGTTAGTTATCGCATATTCTTTTTATTCAACTTTTACTATGTGAGATATATACAAATTCATTATGGTATTCCTGGTTAGTTATCGCATATTCTTTTTATTCAACTTTTACTATGTGAGATATATACAAATTCATTATGGTATTCTAAGTTTAAATACCACATACTGTTTTAATGTGAGATATATGAAAATTCATTTTGGTATTCCTGGCTTAAATTCCACATATTGTTTTTATCAACTGTTACTATGAGTGATATATACAAATCCACTTTGGTATTCCTAGTTAGATACCGCATATTGTTTTTTTTTTCAACTTTTACTATGTGAGATATATACAAATTCATTATGGTATTCCTGGTTAGTTATCGCATATTCTTTTTATTCAACTTTTACTATGTGAGATATATGCAAATTAATTTGGTATTCCTAGCTTAAATTCCATATATTGTTTTTAATCAACTTTTATTATGAGTGATATATATACAAATCCATTTTGGTATTCCTAGTTTAAATGCCACATACTGTTTTAATTAAACTTTTACTATGTTAGTTATATACAAATTAATTTTGGTATTCCTAGCATAATTACCACATATTGTTTTAATTTATCTTTGGCTATGTGAGGTAAATACAGATTCATTATGATATTCCAATCTTCAATACCAGAAACGGTTTTTATTCAACTTTTGCTATTTGAGATATATACAAATTCAATTTGGAATTCCTAGCATAAGTACCTCATATTGTTTTAATTCATCTTTTGCTACGTGAGGTATATACAGATTTATTTTGTTATTCCTATCTTCAATACCACATACTGTGTTTATTCAACTTTTACTATGTGAGATATATAAAAATTCAGTTTGGCATTCCTAACTTAAGTACCACATATTGTTTTAATTCATTTATTCAACATTTACTATGTGAGATATATACAAATTCAGTTTGGCATTCCTAAACTTAAGTACCCACATATTGTTTTAAATTCAACTTTTACTATGTGAGATATATACAAATTCATTATGGTATTCCTGGTTAGATACCGCATATTGTTTTTTTTTTCAACTTTTACTATGTGAGATATATGCAAATTCATTATGGTATTCCTAGTTTTATTCAACTTTTACTATGTGAGATATATACAAATTCATTATGGTATTCCTAGTTAGATACCGCATATTGTTTTTTTTTTCAACTTTTACTATGTGAGATATATGCAAATTCATTATGGTATTCCTAGTTAGATACCGCATATTGTTTTTTTTTTCAACTTTTACTATGTGAGATATATACAAATTCATTATGGTATTCCTGGTTAGTTATCGCATATTCTTTTTATTCAACTTTTACTATGTGAGATATATTACCATATTGTTTTTTTTTCAACTTTTACTATGTGAGATATATGCAAATTCATTATGGTATTCCTAGTTAGATACCGCATATTGTTTTTTTTTTCAACTTTTACTTTAGATACCGCATATTGTATTTATTCAACTTTTACTATGTGTGATATTTACCAATTAATTTTGGTATTCTAAGTTTAAATACCACATACTGTTTTAATTCATCTTTTGCTATGTGAGGTATATGCAGATTCATTTTTTTATTCCTATCTTCAATACCACAAACGGTTTTTACTCAACTTTTGCTATTTGAGATACATACAAATTCAATTTGGAATTCCTAGCATAAGTACAATATTGTTTTAATTCATCTTTTGCTATGTGAGGTATACACAGGTTCCTTTTGTTATTCCTATCTTCAATACCACATACTGTTTTTATTCAACTTTTACTATGTGATATATATACAATTTCAGGTTGTTTTAGCATATGGGATATTAGGAGCATTTGGTTGGGGGGGTTATTGGAGGGAGAGGCAAAACGAAATTGGTTATATCTCTGATATTAACAACTGGATCGATAAGTGTATATAAAATTCCCTGTTAACTTACGTTACTTATTACGGGCTAAATAGAGAATAGATAGTGAGCTGAGATGAACAGCGCGTGATCTACCATCTCGTAGGTTATCTGCTTAGTTTCAGTTGCCCCTTTGTGACGGAGTTTTTTTGAAATATCTCCGTTACTATAGGACAGATTGAAAAATTTAAATATAATCAACCTTTTAGCATATTTAATTTCATATAAATTTTGTTTTATTCCCAGCTTAAATACCAAATATCCTTTTACCTAGGTAAAATACCTCATATTATATTTATTCAACTTTTACTATGTGAGATATATGCAAATTCATTATGGTATTCCTGGTTAGTTATCGCATATTCTTTTTATTCAACTTTTACTATGTGAGATATATAGAAATCCATTTAGGTATTCCTAGTTTAAATACCATATACTGTTTTAATTCAACTTTTAATATGTAAGTTATATACAAATTAATTTTGGTATTCTAAGTTTAAATACCACATACTGTTTTAATTCAACTTTTACTATGTGAGGCATATACAGATTTATTATAGTATTCCTACCTTCAATACCAGAAACGGTTTTTATTCAACTTTTGCTATTTGAGATATAAACAAATTCAGTTTATCCAATAATTTTTTTTTTTTTATAAAATTAAAAATTCATATCATACTAAAGATGGAATTGTTAACGGTTGAAATTGGATCGGGAGGAAGGGGGGGGGTAGAGGGCAGAAAATCGAAATTCAAAATACCTTCTTTTTTTCATCCTTCAGTAAATCCTCAGTTTTAGTTATCGCATTATTACAATAAACGAATAAATCGTGAAAAGACTTATTTTAAGTTTAAATACCAAATATTGTTTTCAACAGATTATTAGGTGAGATTCATGCAAATATGTTGTCTGACGACGCCATAAAATAAGATTTTTTTTTCTTGACATGAAAACCGTTTCATTCATCAATAATTATCATATTAGTTAATAACTGCAATCGGACTAGGAACAGGTTGGGTTTAGAAGGGTGGGGTTTCAAAAATGTAAAATATGGCCCTTTTTCTTTACATTTTCTGGTATCTGAAATATGAAGGGAGTTCTTGTTTTAGGTGGTCAGTAAACCCCCTCTTTTATTCATAGGATTTTTTTTAGAAATATGGTAAGATGAAATCAGTAGTGAGTCATACAAGTGGAAAACCAGAAGGAAAATCAGCTATTGAGGTTGTAATTATGACGCGATTTTCGAAAAAAAAAATCCTCAAATGTCCATCGATCATACCTAGTAGATGACGAAAATGAGGTCCCTTCAATATATATATATATATATATATATATATATATATATATATATATATATATATATATATATGCCTGTTATCACTCTGTCGGTAGTAACTTTTGTTTTCTCATTACCAAACTTGATATATAAGTGCTTCATGCAAGATGAGACCGTTATTAAGAGAGGTACATGCAAATTCGTTGTGTTGTGATGTCATCAATTACGTTCTTTTTTCGAAAATGTTTATTTGACCTATTCCATGCTCGATATTTAACCGTTTCAGTCGACACTAAAGACCATATTTATTATTGGCAAAAATCGGGGCAGGAATATAGGGGAGGGGGTTATAGAGGGTGGATTCGAAAATTCAAAATATTTGAGTTATGATGGAGTCGGATCGAAAAATGTTATCGACCAAGTTTGGTTAAAATATTGATGTTCTGTAATTGTTTCTCAATACATTTTTTCTTATCTCAAATATTAAGCGAGTTGTTCGTACTGTCTGTTTTTCAGTCCAAATATGTGATGAGGTGATATCACTAGTGAGTCATACCAGCCCGTGGGAAATCTGCTTAGTTTACGCAACGAACATTTTAGAAAATCTGCTTTAAGGGAAATCAGCTATTGAGGTCGAACTCATGACACGATATTGGAAAAATTTCCAGAAATGTCCATCGATGTGATCGTTACCATATTTAAGTGTTTTATGTAAACGTAAAGATCAAGTTCGTTAATAGGTGAAATCCAACCGTCCCACTGGTAGGAGGGGGGGTTAGAGGGGGAATTTCGGAAATTCATAATATCGCCGTTATTATGAGTCGTATGGCAAAATGTTAAAGAACCAATCTTGTTAATCTATTGATGCTCTACAATCGTTGTTCTATACATTTTCGTAGCTTAAGTGTTAAGCGAGTAATTTGCACTTTTTTGTTTTCAGCCTTCATTTACCCCTCTCCCCACAACCCTTTTATTCGTCGCCCTTTTAGCATATTTCCCTTAAGGGAAATCAGATATTGAGATTGTTCTCATGACGCGAAAATTTCTTCAGATGTCCATCGATCCAACCTGGTATATGACGAAAATGAGGTCCGTTCAAAATTGGATATCTATATACATTTGTCTGTTACCGCTCTAACGGTCGCAATTTTGATTTCATCGTTACCAAACTCAATGGGTGAAATTCGACCAGTGGGAGGGGGGGGGCTTCAAAGGGGAGGATTTTCGAAAATTAGAAATATCTCCGTTACTAAACGTCGGATCAAAACATTGTATAGAACCAATCTTATTGCAAATTAAATGTACTATAAATATTGTTATATACATTCATTCTCTATCTTGAATATTAACCGAGATATTTGCATTTTTCAGTTTTCAGCCTTCAGCAAACCCCCACTTCTACTCCCCTAAGTTTTAGACTGGAGGGATTTCGTAAATTCTTAATATCTCCGTTATTGTACGTTGGATTGAAAAATTGTATAGAACCAATCTTATTGCAAATATAATGTTGTATAAATGTTATTTTATATATGTACGTATTTTCAATATCTTGATTATTAACCGAGATATTTGCATTTTATAGTTTTCGGCCTTCAGTAACCCCCTCTCTCCTACTCATGCCATATTAACAACAAGCTGTTATATTATGAAGTATGAACACCAAATATTGTTTTCATTGAACTTTTACTTTTTGAGATAAATGCAAATACGTGGCACATGTGGGAATTCCGGTTAGTTTAGCAGCCACTGCGCGACGGACTTTTATTTTACATAGAGATAGAGAATGAGATCAGAAAACTTTTTATACCAAGACCAAATGGGAAATATGCTTAGTTTACGTAGAGACCTAGACTTTTCGCTAATTGGTGTCGGTATAGAGAAACAAGTGGAGGGCAAAGCACCTGAGCCTGGGCTGGAGGCAACCTTGGCTAGCGGGTTTGCAGGGCGTCAGGTTAGCGAGCCATTGGAGGCTTGCCATAGATTGGGGCCAGTCAGGTGCCGCCTTGCAACCGGCTACACCACGCCGCTCGGCATTAGTCTACCCAATGCCAGGTACGTCTCATATACACACCAATTCAACTATATTCATGAGCAACCTTTTTTAAAAAAAATGGCAAAATCAGCACATTAGCTCATTTTATCTTTGACCATGAAATGAAATGTATTTATTTCCACTAAATAGTAACATAACATAAGAGGATAAGTCAAATATTTTAGTTTTCTATAAACAAATTACTAATATTATGCCAATTAATTTATGTACATATTATTAAATATCATTTATACTTATATATTACCAATACATAATATACATTTTTTAATTTATTGACAAGCTTTGTTATTATTCTTAAATTTATTAAAGACAGGCGTTATGAATGATGAGAAACTTATCTCCACCTTATTCAGACAATGTACCTGATCATTAATAATCAATATCATAAATTATTTCTTAACCGATTTTCATGACAAATATTTTCCAGTTTTATTTAATAATTGAACACAGTATTCATCTTGTGTATAAAACCATCCTTCATACATGAAGTTCTCTGAAGAAAGACTATCTTTTAAATGATTTACACACATTCAGGCGGAGCTTTAAAAGAGTTTTACTCCTGAAAATGATACTCTCTTCTCGAAATATTTATGTTTCTGGTTGGGGCTATGAAGCATATTCTTATGTATGAATATGCCTGCTGTTTTACTATTGCTGTATGACAAGCTCATGCTTTTTTTTTCCACAAGAAATATTGTTTGGTACGTATAAATTGAAGGAAAAGACAATATTTTTGAATCCTTATAGAGTGGGCGGCAGGTGTCATTCGACAATCTGTTGAATTTAAACCTTATTGCTCTCTTCTGCAATTTAAATATGAAAATATGATTTTTTGAATCAAATCATAAAGCCTTAAGTTGGACAATGGAAATAATCGTAGTACATTAGTAATAGAGTTTCCATTGAAAGACATTTCTTAACACATTTTAAGAAGAAGTAAAGCGAGTTTAGTTTCTTTTTTAATTCTTCAATATGATCAAACCAGTCAATCCTAAGGTACTGGTAAAATATCTTGACTATTCATTGATATCACTCCAGATAGCTAGCTTATGATGTTTTAATAGGAGCAAAACCACCATGTTTCAGTTTTTCTGGGTCTGTACCTATTATTATTATACTGCTATCATCTGCATAAAGAATAGATTTGTTGGTTTAAGGTGCTGTCACTTCAGTAGCCTTATGCTTTGATAATGAACATTCGTATAAAGTGCTTCAGCAATTTAGCGTATATCTTTCAAGCATTTGTTCTGCATCTACAATTATAGGTATCGGGTTTCAGCAATTGCTCTTAATTACGTAATGAAATTGGATAATGGTAATTGACATAATCATTAGTTTTATCGGTCATGACTTGTTTTATGTCACCATCAATTCTTTCGTTTTCTGTTACCTATCTAAACAATAAATAATCTAAACTTTATAAAAAAAAAAAAAAAAATCTGCCCTCCTTGCAGATTAATCTTATTAAATTAAAAAAAAAAATCGAAATGTTTGTTTTTTACTTTCTTTAAAATTATTTCATTTGAAAGTGATAGACAATATCTTCGTTCCAATGCATAACATTGAGAAATGTCATAGAGCATAATTATAAATATCTTTATGATTAACAAAAATGGTCCTTTACAAATCTTGTTGTATCTCTAATACGTACGGAGAAATTTTCAATATTTTAACTCTCCTCTAACCACTCCCCTAAATTCTTAGCCAATTTTGATCAAACTGTGAAGTTGCACAATTATATAGGTTACAAAAATCTCAAATATGAAATATCAGCATTCTGAACCTAGCACTTTTTATGTTATGCGAAATATGTATTGTACATATGTACAGAAAACATGCCAAACAGGCAAAAATAAATTCCAGGAGGGTCAAAGCGAATAATTGAAAATTGAAAGCCGAGGATTTTCGCGATTAAAATACTAACTAACTAACTCATGGAATATGCATTGGGCTAAATAATGAAAGAGGAGCAATAAAACCGCTTTGGTCTCAAGATTCATTCATTATTAATTGGAACAGTCAATATCATATAAGCATCATTACCAACCTGCAATTTTATACAAATGCGTTTATTTTTTACAGCGCTTATTACTTTACAAGAAAACTTATATAAATATTTTTGATATGAAGTTCAATAAGTTAAATATCTTTAAAATTTTACGATTAAATATATTCTCGTTAGGTATAAAATAGTCTCCTGAGAAAAGATCATTTACTCGCAGAATTTAATTACAACCTTACGATGTAAGGTTCTAAAGCTGAATTAGATTAAGTGCAATATACTAAGACAAGAATTTTAATTTTTTTGGTACTACAAACTCGACTTTTCCTATTGATGTATTAAATTGAATTAATTGTTTGTGAAACAATTTATCCACTTAACAGTTTATTTTGTTTTAATTTGAATGTGATCGTCTGCAATTTTTAAAAGGAAAAAGATAAAATAATTAATGATAGAACATATTCAGGGGCTTATATGAATAATACTTCTAATGAAATGTTAGGTATGACATATTATTTCTACATCTTACGGAAATTTTGGGAGCTGATATAAAATTTAATTGTAATTGAACTTGTGATCATTTTGTTGCGACTGAAGTCTGTTGCTATGTATCTAACTTGATGCAAATTCGGTTCGCAGAATTTATATTTCTAGTATAACTGGTTTGTCAGTTCTTAAAGACGGATCCCTCGCAGGTTTTCCGGGTTTGCTGCTGTGTCAGTAAAGCCATAGCCTCTCGCCCCCATTAGCCACTATCCCAACGGGAGCAAAATTATCATATGAAGAGAGAAAATGTTACCTTTTTAGCAGATTCTCCTTAAGGGAAATCAGCTATTGAGGTCCAACTCATGACTCGAAAAATGTCTTCAAATGTCCATCGATCCTACCCAGGAGATGACGAAAATAAGGTCCGTTGAAAATTATATATATATATATATATATATATATATATATATATATATATATATGTATATATATACATACATACATATATATTTGTCTGTTAACGCTCTAGTGGTCGCAATTTTTGTTTGATCGTTACAAAACTCGATATTTAAACGTTTTATGAAAAAGACAGATGAAGTTCGTTAATGTGTAAAATCGGACCAGTGGGAGGGGGGGAATTTTTGAAAATTCGAAATATCTCCGAAAATTTCCTCACGTGCTTGTTTGACGCACTATTGATCTCTTATCCCCATATATTTTTATATATAAGTGAAAATTCGATGTGTAGTAGTGGGGTTTAATAATAAAGTGGGAATAACTCGCTTAATATTCAAGCAACAAAAAGTTTTTAGAAAGACAATTGCAGAGAGCCAATAGTTTAACAAGTTTGCTTGTATAACATGTTTTGATACAACTTAAAATACTGGAGATATTTTGAATTTTCGTAATCCTCACTCCCTGTTCCTTGTCTGATTTCAGCCATTAAAGGCTATGATCTTTAGTATTGGCTTGAACGATTAAATATCGATTATGTTATATGTCATGTCTATTTGATTTCGAGTAAAGAAGTTGAATCATAATTCATGACGTCGTTACGTGTATGAATTTATCTCACAAAGAATAATAAGAATAGTATTGGGTATTTAAGCTTAAAATGAAGTACTTCAGGATATATCAGTTTATTGTTAATATGACTGAGTGGGGGTTTACTGAAGGCTGAAAATTAAAAAAAATAGAAATATCTCGGTAAATATTCAAGATAGTGAAAAAAATGTATATGACAACATTTATATAATATTGAATTTGGAATAAGATTGGTTTTATACGCTTTTTCGATCCGGAATAACGGAAATATTGGGATTTTTTGAATATTTGGAAATTTTCAAAATTCCCCCTCTAAACCCCCTGGTACATTTTTCAGCCATTAACGAACTTGAACTTTATTTCTACATAAAAAGTTTAAATGTCGAGTTTGGTAACGATCAAACAAAAATTGCTACAGGTAGAGCGTTAACAGGCACATATATATTAAGAGATATATAACTGATAGTAGTAATATTTACTGATAGTGTATTACGTCAAATCCATTAAGCCACTACAGCAAATAGCTCTGTTCTAGTTTTGAACGTGGTCTATCACTGTTATGGTAATTAGTCAACCTATGTCACTAATATATTCTCAGCACCGTATAACCTCAAGTTCCCTATGCCACTCTAATATCTATTAAATTATTAGCAGATTTCCCTTAAGGGAAATCAGCTAACTAGAGGTCCGTACACTTCCACTGACGGCGATATCTCTCCCGAAAAACCCCCTTTCTTCCAAATGTCCATCCATCCTATCCAGGGAGATGACCGAAAATGAGGTCCGTTCACCACAAATTATATATGTATACCATCCAAATATATATAAGTATCCATATATATATATATATATATGCCTGTTAACGCTCTAGCGGTCGCAATTTTTCCTTGATCGTTACCAAACTCCATATTTAAACGTTTTATGCAAAAAGACAGGTCAAGTTAGTTATTGACTGAAATCGGACCAATGGGAGGGGGGGGGTTAGAGGGGGTAAATTTTCGAAAATTCGAAATATCTCCGTTACCATACGTCCAATCAAAATATTGTATAGTGCCAATGTTATTGCAAATTGAATTTACTATAAATATTGTTCTATACATTTATTCTCTACCTTGAATATTTACCGAGATATTTGTATTTTTATTAAATGTGGGCGGTAACACACGAGTGAGTTTCCCGCCAAAAGCTAGGTCGGCCGTTTCCGTAACTACTTGGCTCTCATATGGAGATTTCTCTATTGTATAACTTTACGTGGGAAATCTGCTTAGTTTACGCAGCTCATGCGTGACGGACTTTAAATTATTCGGTGAATTTTGCAATCTCCTTTATTGATAGATTTCTTCTTAACCAAAGATGACCAGTCTTAAATTGTTTGAAAATGTAGTTCCTGTTGTTATGCAAGCAATGTAGATGTAGTTTAATGAAATTTAGAAAGGTAGTTTTGAATGTTGGTCGTAAAGGTGGACAAAATTTGACAATTCTGGTTTAGCAAGTAGAAGTAGGACATAAAAGTAAGAGAGAAAGGAACGCCTTGATAAGGAGTTAGAGAGCTTGAAATGCGCTGGAATTTAAATAAATAAGAGGTTTTAAGGAAAAAAATAAATCTTTATTCTTTGACCCAGTATGGCTACATTTTCAAACTGTATATATATATATATATATATATATATATATATATATACACACATAGTTTTGAAATAGTTTATGTATAAATTAATTGTAACACACAACAAATGCATGTGACATGCCAACTTGCATGGGACATGCAGATATAAATAAACGGCCTTCTTATAGGGTTACTATAGGAAGGAAACAAATAATATATATATATATATATATATATATATATATATATCCGTGGGGTGTAGACATAGCTCTTCGCCTTATATATATATATATAGATATATATATATATATATATATATATATATACATTTACTGGTCTGTTACCACTCAAGCGGTCGTAATTTTTCTTTGACGTAACCAAATTTGATATATAAGCGTTTCACGCTAATCTAAAGGTCAAGTCCGTTAATGCCTGAAATCGGCCCAGTGTGAAGGGGGTGGGTTTTTTTGAGGAAAGAAATTTTGAAAATTTGAAATATCATTGTTACTTTATCAAATAAAATGTACTATAAATATTGTTATACACATTTGTATGTAATAATATCTGTCTATCTTTAATATTTGCATATTCCATCCACTCCTACTTATGTCATACTAGCAATGACCTGTTATATCATGATGCACTTTATTTCAAGCTTAAATATCAAATATTGTTTCCATTGAACGTAATCTGTGTGAGATACATGCACAGAAATGTCCTGGTGACACAATCAATTAAGATCTTGAGATCGTGAATCGAAAGTGTTTGTTTCTTCTATACGATACTCGATTTTTAAAACTAAGCCAAATGGAATATGATTTATTTTTTTGAATGGTAAAGATTGGCAGGCATTATGTAACTATTTGTGTGTCACTCAAAGACATCGAAAATTACTAACTGCTGAGTACAATAATTAAATATTGTCTGTTTTTGCTCTTTATAATTATATATATATATATATATATATATATATATATATATATATATATATATATAATAGAAGTCCGTCAAGCAGGGACTGCATTAATTAAGCAGATTTTCTACATGTGTCACGTATTTGCATTTATCTCAAAACGTAGAAGAACAATATTCAGTATTTAGGCATCAAATAATGTGCTTCATAATATAACAGCTTATTGTTAGTGAGATATGAGTAAGAGTGGGGGTTTACTGAAGGACCGAAAACTAAAAAAAAGCAAATATTTTGGTTAATAATCAATATATTGAAAAAACGGATATAACAACATTTACAGGATATTATATTTGCAAGAAAATTGGCCCAATACAATTTTACGGTCCAACGCATAAAACGGATAATCTTCAAAATATTTCTCCCCCCCCCACTGATCGGAATTCACACATTAAAGGTAAATGATCTTTATTTTTACATAAACCGTTTAAATATCCAGTTTCATAACGATCAAGCAAGAACTTGCGACTGCTAGAGTGTTAACAGATATATATATATATATATATATATATATATATATACACGACCCAGATTCCCCGTAAGGGGAATCTGCTAAAACCATGAATGAATAGGCAGAACTTAACAGACGGACCAAATAGTACAAGTTGTGTATGTTTGAGTGTACTTTTTTGAAAATTTTCTCTTTCTTTTATTATTTAAAAAACTTGCAAATTTGTAATTTATTTTGCAAATCTCTAACTAAACATACATATACATATTATTATTATTGACTGTTTCATTCAACACTAAAGATCATATTAGTTACTGCTGAAAGCGGGGGTGCAATAAGGGTGGGTTGGAGGGGGTTGTGAAAATTCAAAATATCTCCGTTACCACGAGTCGTATTGCAAAATGTATCATACAATCCCTTTTATAGAAGTGTCTGTCATTATACCAGCCCCAACCCGAAGATTATCTTAAATTCAAACTGAATGTGAAAAAAGTAATATATAATATATAACGAACGGATTAAAACATTTATTATTGCAATGCTCGGAATACTGCTATTTCAGAGAGCTATATTTGATGTAGTTTATAGCCACAAGTGATGACTTAATGTCACTGGAAATTATTCTTCACATTGAGGACAATGTATGCAACTAGGCAACGACATAGTTTATACCATTATCTTGAAAATTAAACCCATAATTTTGAAATGTCCAACGAAGTCAATTAATGCGTCACAGTAAACAAATGAACAAAAGTAAATACGTATATGTTGGATAGTACTAATCAGATTAAATTATAAAGAATTTTAGAAGTGTAAGTACCTTAAAACATTTAATAAAAAAAAAAAATGTAAAATGTATTATTTTATTGTATATAGTAGGTTAATATTATGTCATTAGTTCTTACACATATATATATATATTCTTTTTATAAATTACTTGTAGGATTACTAACACTAAATGGCCAGACTCAGGCTAAAATATGTATATATTAGCCAATAAAATCTATCTATCTATCTATTGCAAAATGTTCTAGAACCAATCTTGTTAAGCTATTGATGCTCCGCAGTTGTTGCTCTATACATTCTTTCGTAACTCAAGTATAAAGCTAGTTAGTTATTTGACTGTCTTGTTTTCAGCTTCAGTAACCCCCGCCAGTAACTCGCCCCGTTTACTAATCGTTTTTTTTATATAGAAATAGTAGAAGGTTGAGATAAGATCACAAGTGTGCTATACCAGCAAGTGGGAAATCTGCTTGGCTTACGCAGCGTCTGCGTGAAAGCCGTTTTACCAGATTTCCCTTAAAGGAAATCAGCTATTAAGTTGAACTCATGGCGCGCTTTTCGACATTTTTCCACAAATGCCCATCTATCCTCCCCAGGAGACTTCGAAAATGAGGGGCGATCAAAACTCTATATATATATATATATATATATATATATATATATATATATATATATATATATATATTGTCTGTTACCTCTATATGTTGTCTGTTGTTTAATCGTTGCCAAAGTCGATAATTAGTCGTTTTATGAAAAAATGAAAGATCTAGTTCGCTAACGGCTAAAATCCGACATGTGGGACTGGGGCTTTTGAGGAGGATTTCAAAAAGGGGTGGGGTTTAGTGGGAAGGAATTTTGAAAATCCGAAATATCACTGTTACTATAAGTCGGATCGAAAAATTGTATAGAAACAATCTTTTTGAAATTAAAGTTATTATAAATATTCTCCTAAACATATTTTCCGTATAATGAGTATTAACCGAGATATATGGATTTTATAGTTTTCAGTATCAGTAAACCCCCACTCCTACTAGTGTCATATTAATAGTAAGCTGTTATATCATGAACCACTTTATTACAAGGTTAAATACTAAATATCGTTTTCAACAAACCTTTATACTTTACTAGTATAAAAATTTTGTTTGGACTACTAAAAATTTGATTTGATTGTGGATGAACGATTATTCTGACTCATTATTAATTACAGTCACTAGATATAGTTAATTGTTCTCAAATAAAATTAATATGTTATATTCTGATATATTTCAGTAATTGTTTTTCTTTCCGGTGTGAGGCGGGCAGACCCGTTTGTTTACATTTCTAACCTAACTCATCCTGTCGGCTGGTTATTGAAATTGGATGAAACTTTTCTTATTTCCGTTTGTATTTATTCACGGTGGAGTTGTGCTACCAGTATGTATATTTATCTATTAATAAACTTCACGAGGGAAATTTGCTTAGTTTACGCAGCCCCTGCGTGACGGACTTTTTATTTCCCGATTTGTTTGTCATTTATGGGAAACCATCATTATTTTGTCCTATTGCCAGTTTACAACATGGGCATAACAATTGAATGGCTTTACAGATATTGTATATGTTACAGGTTATTTAAGAATGCTCATCAAAATAGCGGGATGAATATAGGTTAATCCAATCTATATATTTACATGGGGAACTATTTCTATATCCACACGGCACACACTGGAGCGAGTGATAGGGTAAGCCGGACATTCATTAATATCTCCGTTTCTACTGGTCCTAGAATATTGATTCTGTCATTTTAAAGCACATCCAATACTCTATTGAACTACCTGATCTGCAATTTGTAAGCAATTTTGCCAGATGCGATATAACGGTAGGATGAATTTTAAATGTGTACATACAGTACTGTAATTGAATCTTCTAGTATTCTTAGAGAAAAAAAATCATTTGGTCATTTAAAAAGTTTCATCTTAATATCTTTCAAGGAAATAACAACAAAAACAAATACTACTTGCTTCTACTTTGAAGAATACGATAAATGAAATTGCTTCCTTTAATTACATTTATTTTTTTAATCAATAATGCTAACTTTAAACGGAGTTCACTTTATGACACCTTGGACCTTTTTAAAAGGACAGTAAAAATATTTAGACAAGAAAAACACGTATTTAACTATTTCTTCGAAAGTGAATGGTGGCGTCAATTGCGCAGAGGAGGAGGCGAGGGAAAGGACCGCGGAAAGTATAATACGTCTTCCCCACCGAAAGTGTTAACACTAAAAGTAAAATATTTAATGAATAGGCAAGTTTAGGCAAGATCTGACGACGTTGCAAATAAGACAATATACTCCTAAAAGCATACCAAGTGGTATTTTTTCAAGCAAATACAAGCGATTTGCGAATTCAAATAAAATTATTTTCAACTCGATGCAAAAAAAAAAAAAAAATCGAGGAATTTTAAAAACATTTTGTGCCAATTTTTAATTTGTTATAATACCCTTAATGTGTACTGGAAGCAACAATAATTTATAAAATGAAATAAGAGTTCATGAAGAATTTAATAAGCCAAGGCTTTTTTTAACATAGCAATTATAACCAGGCATTATGTAAAAACCATTGCAATAATATGGCTAAAAATCAATCTGCTCAATTGAAAAGGGTTTATGTGGTACTAACAATACAATCAAAATCCCAAATTAAAACTTTTATTTTCTCCCCTATGTCCAACATTACTGAAGGATCGCTCCAGTGTGCGGCAGTTAGAAATAAGAGTGAGCGACCTCTAGTATTATTGGCAGCAAAGATAGAATTGTCTGTGGCAGGGAGAGGTGGGACCGACCTTGTCTAACTAACATTATTGTCTGCAGTGCTAGTTATTATTTAATGATTGATTACCTAAGCACCATTTACATACTCTCTCAGCACAATGCTTTAACTACCCATTAAAGTTTGCAAAACAATGCAGATTGATATTATGTATTCTAATTGTTATTCTACTGTTTTCAGTCTACAAATGGATTTAATATACCTAAAGTCCGACACACAGGGGCTGCGTTAACTAAGCAGATTTCCCACGTGCGTCACGTTTCTGCATTTATCTCAAAAAAAGTAAACGTTTAATTAAAACAATATTTGGTATTTAGGCTTCAAATAAAGTACTTCATAATATAACAGCTTATTGTTTATATGAAATGAGTAGGACTGGGGGGTAAGACCGAAAACTGAAAAATGCAAATATCTCCGTTGATAATCAAAATAGTGAAAAAAGGTAAATAGCAACATTTATAGAAAACAACATTATAATTAGCATTATGATTGGTTCTATACAATATATCGATCCGATGCATAATAACGGAGATATTACGATTTTTTGATATCTCCCTCCGTCATGTTGTATTTCAGCCGTTAACGAACTTGATCTTTAGTTTTTTATGAAACGTTTAAATATCATGTTTGGTAACATCAAACAAAAATTACGACCACTAGAGGGTTAACAAACAAATATATATATATATATATGCGGGCCTCATTTTCGTCATCTCCTGGGTAGGATCTGAAGGAAAAAAGTCTTCAAATTTCCATCAATCCTACCCAGGAGATGACGAAAATGAGGTCCGTTCAAAATTACACACACACACACACACACACACATATACATATATATGTGTGTATGTGTGCGTGTGTGTGTATTTGTCTGTTAACGCTTTAGAGGTCGTAATTTTTGTTTGATCGGTACCAAACTCGATATTTAATCGTTTTATGTAAAAAGAAAGATCAAGTTCGTTAATGGCTGAAATTGGACCAGAGGGAGGGGGGGGGGAAGGGAATTTTCGAACAAATCTTATTTGAAATTCGATGTACTATAAATATTGCCATATAAATTTATTCTTTATCTTGAATATTAACTGAGATATTTGTATTTTTATGTTTGGATTTATTTACTTAATATTCAAGGTGGTCGTGAGTGTTACCAGTATGTAGATTTATCTATTGTAAAACTTCACGAGGGAAATCTGCTTAGTTTACGCAGCCCCTGCGTGACGGACTTTTTTTAAATTTGTAACGGACCTTACTTCTTTCATCTATCAGGTGTATTATATTTCATTATAAGACCTACCTTATTAGCTGTTTTCCTTTACAGAAAATCTATCAGCTAAATGGCTGAAACAATCCCGTTTAATTGATAAAGGGCGTTTTCTCACACGCTCTCACGTATTAGTGGAAAAGCGTTATTTCGATGAGCGGCACTAACGTTAATTAATTTCTAATGATACCTGTGGTTTGACCAGGGCTATCGAATGACCAACTCCACGCGCCTCTTCACTTTTCCTGTTGTCCATTAGTATATGAAACTCACGTTTAATTACATTTTCAAGGGTTGTCTGCATAATTGTATTCGTATCCAGAGTTGACGCTTTTATTATTAATGTGTACGAATTAATAAATACATTTCCTGGATATTCCTATTTGTAATAAGGTGTGGCAGAGTCTGGGTAAAAGGTGCTACACTCCCTTTAGGACCTGGGCCGCTGCCACTATCTTAGCGCATTGCGAACAGCCTTTTATTTAGCCTCGGCAAGTCTACCCCCCCCCTTCAGGTATCCAGAGTTTGTGGTGATTTATCCAGGGCTAAAACCTGCAGCGGTTATCATTGCTAGACAAGGATACTGCAACTCTTGTTACACTCATTTCCTGTTGTTGACGGAGTGGAAACACTTTTTAACGTATTGGTTTTATGCAGATATTCGACTGAGGTCTGTATCAAAACAGTTTATATATATATATAATATATATATAATATATATATATGTGTATGTATTTGCCTATCTATAGGAAACTATCTATCGCTATCTATATTTTCAGGCCTCCCTTATATCCCCTACTTCTATCTCATATATATTAATAAGCTCTAGGGTCGCAATTTTTGTTTGATCGTAATATACATACCAAATTTCATATAATTCGATTCAGTCGTTTATGTGTAAAAAGGTAGCAAAGAAATGTTTGTTAACGAATGAAAATGTGTTGTGGGAGGGGGGGGTAGAGGGGAGGATTTTCGACACCAAATTCGACAATATTTCCGTTACTATCGTCGCCATCGAAAAATTGCATAGGATCAATCTTAATGCCAAATTAAATTTACTACAACATGCTTTAATATTACGTTTATTCTCTATCTTGATTATTAACCGAGATATTGACATTTTTTAATTAAATCTGGGCGGACTTTTTTTAAACGGAAATGAGACGTGAGTTTCCCGACCAATAAGCTGTTATAGGTCGATGCCGTTTCTTTAACAGCCTCGCTCTCGGAAATTGTTCTCTATTGTAAAACTTTCACGTTCGGGATAAATCTGCTTAGTTCTCGACAGTTAAAGGCCCACTGAAGAGGTGGTATGTAATTTGGGAAGCGTGACGGACTTTTTGGAATAAAATCTTTAAGAATGCTGTTTTCATATAAACACTCACACACCACACACACACACACACACACACACACAACATAAATATACTTGTTAACATATAGTGGTCGCCATATATATATGATTATATATATATATATATATATTATATATATATATTATTATATGTACCTTGATTGATTGTTTACAACTGCTTTATTAGCAGATTTCATTTTTGACGAATGAGATAAGGTCCATTCAAAATTATTTATATATATGATTATTGAATATTATAATATATATATATATAGATTTCATAGATTTATTAGTTTGTGAGACACGTGTAAATAGCGTCATCTATAGTGGTCTTAAAATGGTTTATTTGATCGTTGTCAAACTTGGTATTTAAACGTTTTACGCAGATATAAAGATCAAATTCGTTAATGGCTGAAATCGGACAGGGAGAAGTTGGGTTTTTACAGTGGGAATTCAAATTTCAATTTATACTCCGTTATTATTAGTCCGGGATGAAAAAAATGTTATGGAACCAATCTTATTCTAGTTGAGATGTTCTATAAATTTTGATCTATATAGTGATCTTCTATAAATATATCTTGATTATTAACCGAGATATTTTAATTTTTTAATTCCTTGTTGCGGCTATTTTCCATTTAGTCCGACTTATATTCAGATTATAACAATAAGCTGTTATAGTAGTTCACTTTTTAAAAATTTCCTGATGCCGAACGATCCAACCCAGGAAACTGTGTGTGTGTGTGTGTGTGTGTGTGTGTGTGTATTTGTCTGTTCACGCTCTAGCGGTCGCAGTTTTTACTTGAATTACGTTACCCAAACTTGATAATTAAACGTTTCATCTAAAAAATGTAGATGTAAAAAATCTAAAAAAGATCAAGTTCGTTAACGACTGAAATCCGACAAGAGGGACCGGGACTTTAGAGGAGGGATTCCAAAAAATCTTAATATCTCCGTAATCATGCGTCGGATCGAAATATTGTATAGAACCAATCTTCTGCAAGCAAATGTTCTGTTTTATAAACGTTGTTATGTACACTTTTTCACTATGTTGATTATATATTTGAATTTTTCAGTTTTCAGCCTTGAGTAATCCCCCACTCCTACTCATGTAATATAACCAATAATCTGTTATAATATGAAGCACTTTATTTGAAGCTTAAATATCAAATATTCGTCTCATTGATCATTTAATTTTTTGGGATAAATTGCAAAAAAAAAAAAATGACAAATCTGCTTAGTGAACGTAGCTCCTGCGTGACGGACTTTTTATCTATTTAGATGACATTATCCTTAGATGCGTTGGCCGACTGGTGGGAGTTGGTGACGAAACGAGTGAAACCGAATGGGGAAACAACCTTGGCTAACAGCTGATGGAGGTATGCTCCTGACTAAACATAGCACTGCTAGAATAATGCTGAAAGGAGCGCCACTAGGAGGTAGGGGGGGGGGGGGTTGCTCCTCTCATTTCGCCCACAGCTGGTGAGCAAAGAGCACGCAAGGTATGAGTCGAATACTCGAATAAAAAAAGTTCCGTCACACAGGGGCTGCGTAAACTAAGCAGATTTCCCACGTAATGTTATACAATAGAGAAATCTCCATACGAGTGCAGATCAGGAAAACGGCCGAACTAGCTTTCGGCGGGAACCATAGCTCGTCCGTTACACTTAATAAACATGCAAATATCTCGGTTAATATTAAAGATAGAGAATAAATGTATATAACAATATTTAAAGTAAATTTAATTTGCAATAAGATTAGTCTTATACAATTTTTTGATCCGACGTATAGTAACGGAGATATGTCGAATTTTCCAAAATCCCCCTCTCTGAACCCCTCCCGCTGGTCCGATTTCAGCCGTTAACGAACTTGATCTTCCTTTTTACATCAAACGTGTAAAACCGAGTTTGATGACGATTAAGCAAAAATTGCGACTGCTAGAGTGTTAACAGAAAATATATATATATATATATTATATATATATATGTCTATATATTATATATATTATATATATATAATTTTGAAACGGACCTCATTTTCGTCATCTCCTGTGTAGGATAGATGGACATTTGAAGAAATTTTTCGAAAATCGCGTCATGAGTACCTCAATAGCTGATTTCCCCTAAGGGAAATCTGCTAAAATGTAGACTATTTCCGATGAGAAGATATTGATGCAGCACGTTCACTGTTTTAAAACAGTAAACTTATATGAACAAGGGAGAAGGTTTAAGAAGTTATTTATTGGTCTTTTTATATCTTTCATAATTATATAAATATATATAAAGAAATGTTGGTTGTCAGTTATTTATTATTATGGAGTGTGGTTTAATTTAAGCAACTATTTTTATATGTTTTTGCTTTTATTCATCCTAAGCTTTGTGAAAAAGTGGTAAATCACGCATAGCCATTAATATACTTGACTGGGGGAATTATATTATCTCTTGAAATCTATTTTATTTTATGACTTTTGGCAATTTCTCTAATCTTCATAAACTTATAACGTAGACTTATTTTTAACATCAGATCATGAGCAGCAATTATTGTAATTCTACATATTACATGTCCCCATAGCATAAACGACTAAATGTTATATTTCTCTGAACTATTATTTTTTATAACTGCCCAATTAATTTTTACTTCTTTGAAACAAGTACAGAAAGTATTTTAATCACGAAAGTTTTTGGATTTCAACTGAAGTATCTGTTTTGACCTTCCCTGAACAGATTTTACTAGTTTCGAAGTGACATGTGTAAGGATGTATGCGCGCATTTCGCATAACTAAAAAAAGTCCGTCACGCAGGGGCTGCGTAACGTAAAGCAGATTACTCACGTTGTGGTATGACACACTAATAATCTCATCTTTCCGTATGTTCTCTATTCCTAATAAAAATCTGTTGAGTATAAGTGGAGTTTTACTAAAGTTTAGTAATATATATAATTTTGAACGGACCTCATTTTCGTCATCACCTAGGAAAGATCGATGGACATTTGAGAACAGCCTCAGTAGCTGATTTCCCTTTATTTAATGATACTAATAAACGGCTTGCCTTAGAATTTTGAAATTTCATATTTAGGACAATTGTACAGTTTGCCGTCGTTGTTCACAGTCTGTTTTGATGAATATCGACTAAAGGGAGGATTTTAAAGAAGCAAAAATAAAAAAATGTTTTCTGATCTAAAAACATTGTATAAAATCATTTTTGTTTATAGTGAAAATACCTATTATATATGTTTTATGACATTTTTGTATGCGGTGTATTGGAAAGGAGAAGTGCATCAAATCGTTTCGCTATTGAGGTCGTACTCATGACGCGATTTTCGTAATTTTTCATCAAATGTCCATCGATCCTGCCTAGGAGATGACGAAAATGAGGTCCGTTCAAAACTGTGTATGTATGTATGTATGTATGTATGTGTATATATATATATATATATATATATATATATATATATATATATATATATATATATGTCTGTTACCGCTCTAGAGGCCGCAAGCTTTGTTTTATCGTCACCAAACTCTGTATTTAATCGTTTATGTAAAAAGAAAGATCAAGTTCGTTAACGGCTGAAATCGGACTAGTGGGAGGGGGGGGGTTAAAGGGGGAATTTCGAAATATCACCGTTCCATACGTCGGATCGAAAAATTGTATAAAACGGATCGTATTGCAAATTAAATTTACTATAAATATTGTTATATACATTTATTCTCTATCTTGAATATTAACCGAGATATTTGCATTTTTATTAAGTGTAACGGACGAGCTATGGTCGCTTCTATTTGTTCCCGCCGAAAGCTAGTTCGGCCGTTTCCGTAACTGTTCGGCACTCGCATGGAGATTTCTCTATTGTATAACTTTACATGGGAAATCTGCTTAGTTTACGCAGTCCCTGCTTGACGGACTTTTTAATTTTATAGGAGCACAAGGAAGTAGAGTGGTGCCAAAATCAGATTTTTATTATTAAAGGAAATGGGGAAATCTATTAGATGTTATTTAGTGCTTTATGAAATAAGAACTCGTACATTTATTTAAAACAATACTGTCCCAGACGGAATGAGTGTGATGACTTGCTCCAGATAACATTGATTACTGGTCATGTCTACACTTTTAATTGATTTATTTGTCCCTCAAGATATTAATAGCTAATTACGTTTTTTTTCTTTTAATAAAATAACTCTGAGTCAATATTTATCAGTAGTTAAAAAAATATATAAAACGAAAATAAATAAATATCAATTATAAATATCATTTGTCACATTTGTCACTTAAACTTCAATTTTAGCAGATTTCCCTTAAGGAACAAATTGTATAGAATCAATCTTATCGTAAATGTAACTTACTATAATATAAATGAGGGTGTATATATTATTTTTCTATAGTAATATTAACCGAGATATTTGCATTTTTTAATTTTCCGCTTTCAGAAGTCCCCCACTTCATTGCACACTAAAAATAACCCAATATATCATGAAACGTCTTATTTCAAACTAAATGTGAAATATTGTTATTTACTAATATGTGAGGTACTTGCAAATACTTGGCTACTGCGAGCAATGACTTCCACAATTATGGTTTTACGGTCCTGACTCAATAATGTTTAGTTTATCTACAAAGTACTAAAAGTTTGATTTTTCAAAAATAAAGTTCATATTAGTTAATGGCTATTAAGCAACTTATTGTCTAAAATTGTTGATATGTCCATGTACTCCAAATTCAGATATTAAGCGAATGCTTTCTTGTTTTCAGCCTACAACAATCCTCCACTAATGCTCCTTGAATTTTGGCTTAGAAATATGGTGAAATGATAATGCTAGTGTGTTATACCTGTACGTGTGAAAATTGCTTAGTTTACACAGCCCCTGCTTGGTGGGCTTTTAGCAGATTTCTCCCCGCCGCTCTAGCGGATGCAATTTTTGTTATATCGTTTTCAAACTAGAGATATAAGCTTTTTATGTAAAAAGAAAAATCAAGTTCGTTGACTGCTGACATCGGACTGTGGGGAGGGAGGGGGGGGTTAGAGCGGAGAAATTTCGAAAATTTCAAATATCTTCGTTATTATACGTGAGATCGAAAATATATATTATGAATATTAAGATATTTGCATTTTCTAGTTTTCGGCCTTCAGCAAACCCCCTACTCAACCACTACCCCCTCAAGGTCACTCGACTCCCCACCGCCTGACATTCAGTCGCCATTATGCCGCTGTGGACGAAAGATCATCGCGTGTTTCATACGACACATTTATAAAAAGAGGTGAATCAGTAGTTGAAACTCAACGATGTTTCAGGCGTTATTTTCATATCGGACGCCATGGTGAAATACCGAGTAGGAATACCATTCTTAGGTGGGTAAATTCATAACAGGGCCAGGTGGCTTTGTTTTTATAACCGAACCCGTCGATCTAAATGAATTTACACACCTTAGAATGGCATTCCTACTCGGTATTTCACCATGGCGTCCGATATGAAAATAACGTCTGAAACATCGTTGACTTTCAACTACTGTTTCACCACTTTTCATAAATGTGTCGTATGCAAACGCGCGATGATCTTTCGTCCACAGCTGCATAATGGCGACTGAATGGCAGGCGGTGGCGAGTCGAGTGACCTTGACGGCGCGTTTCCCCCTCCACCAGCCGCCAAGTGCTGCGCGATTCAAAACCGTCCGTTTCCCGTGGACCACCCTGTATATCATAATTTTACAGTCCTAAGAACTAGGTTTGAAGTTATAAAAAGTAAGATTTCCGACTTGAGGTCGACAAATCTTACTACATATATTGGTGCTAAATGAGTTTGGATAAACAGAACTGAGAATTTTTATTTGTTATTTGTATAATAAGAGACATTTTTGATATTAGAAATGGTGAGGAACTTCATTCGTTTTAATTTTGTGATATAGCTCGAACAATGTCTTGGTTCAGACTGGTTATGCTTATGCATAATCTTATGATTACGGAATTTCATATTAACATGCTAAAAATCATTGTAGATATTGAAAAGTAACTGGTATACATATTTTATAAAAGAGTCATGTTATTTCTTCGGTTTAAAAGGCAGAGTAAATGTATTTGGGTAGATTTGACCCTAGACATTTCCCCATTT
Organism: Riptortus pedestris; assembly: GCA_019009955.1. NCBI lineage: Eukaryota > Metazoa > Arthropoda > Insecta > Hemiptera > Alydidae > Riptortus > Riptortus pedestris. The sequence continues at coordinate 16,250,376 of CM032233.1, forward strand.
AGAAGGGAGACGGACCCGGTCGATGGCCTACTTATATCCCGACTCCTAGAAGCTCACCACCTCCTCCGATCAAGGGTGGTGTCCTTTCTTAGTCACGCTAAGGTTTCAGAACCTAAGTTACGGACAAGAGACAATTGTATGGACAGAACATGAGTCTAGGAAAATACAAATGATGTCAGAAATTAACCAAAACTGTAGTGGACTGAACCGTCCTAAATAGAACGGTAATGAGTCCTAAATAGCATATTCCTTAGGCAAAACAGGTGTCGTTAATAGTTTAAGTTACTACGGGCAGCAGATGAGCATGCATGTTCCTGGAAGTTGCAAGGTTCCAGAATGAAAATTCCAGCAAATGGCTAATTGTTGAGTAAGCATTTTCTAAGAATCCCGCAGTGTTTTGAAAATCCAAGTTCCAGCCATTGATAATGCAGATTCCAGCAAGTTCCAGGAAGTTTGCTCCCCCTACATTATTTTAATTTTTCACTTTTATTTTGAGCGGTTAGAAATTGAAATAAATATTTTCAAATCGTTTTAATCGGTTCTCTGTCTTGTCGGGCAACGGTTACCATTTTAGCAGATTTCCCTTAAAAGACAACAGATATTAAGGTAGCACTCATATGTGAGTGGAATCGGAAGGTGTTATGTAACCAATTTATATTTATATTGACTGACTAATGATGGTTATTTATATTTTTTATACAAAATCGTTGAAAAACCAATGGGAATCGCAATTTTTCATTCCAGGCCTCCCTTATAACTCCCACTCGCTTTCGAACCTAAAAGTTTTAATATAGCTTATAATCATAGGAGAATTAATGCTAATTCACGTACAGAGTTTTGTGATGTTCGGTTCTATCGTTAGTTCACAACAAAATTGTTGGCTCCCGCTCTAGTTTTTAGGGTATATCTCGTTTATACTTTGTTATACGGCAAAAGTGAATATAACAAAAGTTACTTTAAATAACAAAATAAACAATTATGTGAATATTTGCAGAAAACCCAGTAGAAAACGAAATAACGCTATTTTTAATTTCAGACCTCCCCTACAACCCCCACTCCTGCCCGTCCTAGAAATTTTGGTGTCGATAATTATAATGAAAACGTTAGTGCTAATACACATATCAAGTTTTATTTAGTTCGGTTTAGTCTTTTGTGCCAAATAAAATTATTGTCCCCTGCTAATATGTTTAGCGTATAACGCCTTTATACTTTGGTATACGACGAAAGTGTATATAACAAAAGTTACTCTAAATAACAAAATAAACAACTTTTGTTATGTTCATATTTGCCGAAAAACCGATAGGAAACGAAATATCGCTATTTTTATTTTCAGACCTCCCTTATAACCCCCACTCCTGTTCGTCTCAGAGAATTTTAATACTCCTGCCCTTTTTTTTATGTGTCTTCACTGTCCTCCAAATTGTCATATTTCCCGTCTCCTGTGCATTATGCATAGATTTCAGTTATTAAGGACAAAATATTAACATAGATTTGAATTAATTTTTCCAGCTGAGGTACCTCATAGTTCAAATTGGAATGAATTGTCGAGCATATCAATATTTCTACGTAAATTACTTGCTCCACACATTGTTCCTGGAGAAACGTATAAAACAAAAGTTAATCTAAATAACAAAGTAAACAACTTTTGTTATGTGCATGTTTGTCGAAAAACAAATAGACAATGAAATATCGCGAATTTTTATATCAGGGCTCCCTTATAACCCCCACTCCCGTTCTAACCTAAAAATTTTAATGTAGCTTATAGTCATGGAAGAATTAATGCTAATTGACATACCGAGTTTTTTTAAGTTCGGTTTAATCGTTAGCGCCCAATGAAATATTTGACTCCCACTTTAGTTTATAGTGTATATCTCGTATATACTTTGTTAAAAGACAAAAATGAATATGATAAAAGTTACTCTAAATAACAAAATAAACAACTTTTGTTATGTTCATATTTACCGAAAAACGAATAGAAAATGAAATACCGCTATTTTTAAATTCAGGCCTCCGTTACAAGCTCCACTCCTGCCCGTCCCTAGAAATGCTAGTATAGCTTATTATAATGAAGGCGTTAGTACTAATTCACATACCGAGTTTGGTTTAATTTGGTTGAGTCTTTAGTGCCAAATAAAATGTAGACTCCCACTATAGCTTATAGCGTATAACTCATTTATGCTTCCATATATGGCAAAAGTGCATATAACAAAAGTTACTCTAAATAACAAAATAAACAACCTTTGTTATGTGCATATTTGCTGAAAAAGCAATAGGAAACGAAATATCGCTATTTTTAATTTCAGGCCTCCCTTATAACCCGCACTCCTGCCTGTCCCTAGAAATGTTAGTATGGCTTATTATAAGGAAATTGTTAGTATTAATTCACATAGCGAGTTTGGTTTAGTTCGGTTGAGTCTTTTGTGCCAAATAAAATTGTAGACTCCCGCTATAGTTTTTTAGCGTTGGGATAACTCATTTATTACTTCCGTATACAGCAAAAGTGCTATATAGCAAAGTTAATTTACTATAAATTACAAAATAAACAACTTTTGTTATGTGCATATTTGTTGAAAAAGCAATAGGAAACGAAAATATCGCTATTTTTAATTTCAGGCCTCCCTTATAACCCCACTCCTGTCCGTCTTAGAGAATATTAATATAGCCTAAAGTCTAAGTTGGGCTAGTAGTAATATACATACCAAGCTTCATAAAATTCGGTTCAGCCGTTTATGCGTGAAAAGGTAACAAATAAACACACGAAAGAAACAAAATGTAGTTATGGTGTCTATGACATGTGAAACGAAAAGTTATCGTGAAATTTCGCGAAAAAAATCAATGTACAGACAGAGGTTACAATTTTATATATATATATATAGATTGACCAATCGAGTTATTTATAATTATTTGGGTTCAGTCTTTATTAACCTCCCACTTCAAATCAACCCATTTGCACTTTAAATGCGTTTGTCTCAGATCTTAAATTCAACTTTGGTTTTAGCAGATTAAACCACATCATTTAAAGCTTAAATACCAAATATTGTTTTCAAGAGACGATTATTATACGAGATACATGCAAATTTATTCTGGTAACCACCACCCGTCGTTATTGGACTACTAAAATTTGATTAATTGAGATACTTATTCTGTTTCATTATAAATTACAGAACTAGATGCAGTAAATAGTTTTCAATAAAATATATTATATTCTGATATCAGTAATTGTTTTTCTGTCCAGTGAGAGGTTAGCAGACCTGTTTGTTTAAATTTCAGACGCTTCGCGTTGGGAGGGGAAAGATTTCCTGTTACCGCTGGTATTTATTGACTTAATATTCACGGTCGTATTGTGATACCAGTATGTAGATTTTGTGTGAAGGACTTTTTATTCCTCTTTATGTAGCCTTCTTACTAGGAGAGAATTAGAGAATACGAGGAGATGAGATCAGCAGTGACGAATCGTTTTACACAACAGGTTAGCACAGAGCGATCTGTAAGAAATGAATTAATAACGACCGTTGATTTGCCGTTATTTTTTTTCTCAAACATCCCCACAAAGGTCATGAGGTGTCGTAAGAATTTTAATGGGACGCGGTTGGCGAAATACCGCTTCCGTCAGATTTAAAATTAGAACTGAGTAAGAGTTGAGACTGCAAGTTCCAGCTAGTGGGCAGCCAATTTTATCATGGTAAGAGAATAGATCCCCGCTCCAAATAGGCTCCTAACTCCCACAGTCCCCAGTCTTCTGTGGGCCGTCGGTTAACTTTAAGATGTCTAATGTCATCTAAATAGCTGAAAGTCCGTCTCACAGGGGCTGCGTAAACTAAGCAGATTTCCCACTCATGCCACGTATTTGTATGTGTATTAAAAAGTAAAAGCTCAATCAGAACAATATATGGTATTTAAGTATCAAATAAAATGTTTCATTATATAACAGTGTATTGTTTATGTGACATGAGTAGGAGGGGGGGGGTTACTGAGGGCTGAATACTAAAAAATGCAAATATCTCAGTTAATATGGAAGTTAAAGAATGAATGTATTTAACAACATTACATTTGCAATAAGACAGGTTGTATAGAATTTTTCAATCCGACTCACAATATTCAAAATTCTCTTCCCCTTGTCTGATTTCAGCCATTAACGAACTACATCTTTCTTTTTACACAAAACGATTATATACCAAGTTTGGCAACGATAAAATTGCGACCACTAGATCGCAATATATATATATATATATATATATATATATATATATATATATATATATAATATAATATATAATATATATGGAGTATATGGGTATCTTGGGATTTGTTTCCTTTGGTGTATTCCGGTAGTTCATTTCAATATTATATTAATATATTATAATTGCTGTTTCTTCAGACAGGTACTTAAGATTATTTGGGCAATTTTCTCTAAATAACAAAACAAACAACATAAATAAAATTGTCACAACCCTATATATATTTAACGTATACGCCTATATAATTATATATATATATTTCTCTTAATAACTATATATATAATTTTGAACGAACGTCATTTTCGTCATCTACTAGGTAGGATCGATGGACATTTGAAGAAATGTTCGAAGATCGCGTCTTGAGTAGAAGCTGAATAGTTGCTAAATGTCCTTTGAGACAGATTTGCTTCGTCTAGCTGTGAATTTAGAAGATATCTTTTAGGAGAAACACCTATTATGGACGTATATTTGTACAAAATCTTAAATGGACCCAATATCTCTGTTTCAGAAGAACAATGACTTAGCTGCAATTTTGTGTTTTAATGTTTAATGATGTCACAAAGACAATTAAATCACACGGTAGTTGAATTTATACGGTAGTATAAAACCATAACGTAGTTGTATTTTAAATATGAAATACGACAGGCAAGAAATAAAAGTTTAACAGTGCTGCATTATAAAACAAGGAAAAACTTTGGGGAAACAATGACGTATTTGATTAAGGGTTAAAAATTAATAATGATTTATTCCAAATCTGTTAATATAAAAGTAATGAATTTGTGCTATACATACACCTTTGTCATTCTTTTCTGCCACTTAATTAATTTTCACTGTTAGCGTTTCAAGCAAATTGCTTCTTCTTTTGGGTCTCCTTTAAAATTACAAGGCTCAGGTTTGCCATGTAAGTTAGTGTTGGCCTTAACCTCACATGGTAAACCTAGAGTGGCGAGTTCGATTCCCTAAGGGGAAAATATGAATTTACTTAGTGATGAACTCATTAAATAAAATCCCTAGTCCCACTCTGGCTAGAAATGGGTGGTGATGTGTAGACAATTCGTCCCAATTAGCCACAATAGAAAAAAATCGACGCTAATAAATAATAGTAATAAAATTTCAGATTTAGCAGATGGGTTATTGTCCTTTTAGCAGATTTTTCTTAGGGGGAAATCAGCTATTGAGGTCGTACTCATGACGCGATTTTTGAACAATTTCCTCTAATGTCCGTTGATCCTACTCATGGGATGACGAAAATGAGGTCCGTTCAAAACTATATATATAGGTTGCGATTTTTGTGTGATCGTTACCAAACTCGATATTTTAACGTTTTATATAAAAACGAAGATCAAGTTCGTTAACGGCTAAAATCCAAAAAGTGGGGGGTTTAGAGGGAGGAATTTTGAAAATTCTTAATATCTCCGTTATTATGGTCGGCTCAAAAAATTGTATAGAACCAATCTTCTTTGCAGATGCAATTTTTTTCAATATCTTAATTATTAACCGATATATTTGAATTTTTTAATTTTCGGCCGGGACTCAGGTTAGCCATGTGAGTTAAAGCGGTAGCCTTAATTTCACATGGTAAACCTAGAGTGGCGAGTCCGATTCTTGCCTGGGCAAAGGAAATTATTTAGTGACGGAATTCATTAAATAACATCCTAAGTCCCATCCTGGTTAGAAAAGAGTGGTAACCTGTAGATAACCCGTCCCAATTAGCCTAAGATGCAAAAAGTGGACGTTAATAAATAATAATAATAATATTAACTTTTGCACAAACGAGTATATGGCGGTTAAGCTATATTTGAGTACACTTCACAATACATTTTCCTAATATAAACCCTCTTTAATGCACAAGGGGGAAAAGCAACGTGTAAACTTCTTTGGGGTCAAAGATCTCGGCAAAATGTCAACTTTTTATCTTGGAAATGTGGATTCGCTTTATATTAATCAAATAGAAACGGACCTCTATGTTGAAACTATTCATCTCATATCAATGCCATTAAAATGATCAGTTATACGTATATTTAAAAAAAATAATTTCAAAAAGTTTGATGTGGAGACAAATTGTTGTACTGCTATTAAAAAAAATAAACAACATGTTTTATTACACTTCAACTAACACTATTTCATTTGAAAGTAATATATAGAGAAAAAAGTCCATCACGCAGGGGCTGCGTTAACTAAGCATATTTCCCACATGTATTTGCATTTATCTCAAAAAGTAAATGTTCAATGAGAACGATATTTGGTATTTCGGCTTCAAATAAAGTGCTTCGTAATATAACAGCTTATTGTTAAAATGACATGAGTAGGAGAAAGGGGTAGCTAAAGGCCGGAACCGGAAAAATGTGAAATCTCCGTTAATAATCAATATAATGAAAAAATGTACATAACAACATTTATAAAACATGACATTTTCAATAAGATTGGTTCTATACCATATTTCGATCCGACGCATAATAACGAAGATATTAAGATTTTTCGAAATTCCTCCCTCCTACGGGGGAAATTCCTCATCGGATTTCAGCAGTTAACGAACTTGATCTTTAGTTTTACATAAAACGTTTAAATATCGAGTTTGGTAACGATCAAATAAAAATTGCGATCGCTAGAGCGGTAACAGACAAATATATATATAGATTGATATATATATATATAGATATATTGTTATATATATATTTACTAGCTCTAATAATACCCGGCTTCGCTCGGGAATCTATTTTGAGGCTGAATTGGGGATAGTATATTTTTGGCAAGGCTTTATTTTGCACAATATTTTTGCATTTTTACCCGTCACTCAGTGTTTGGGGCTAACACCAGTCTTTTGGCTGGGGTTTCATTAATAATAAAATTAATTTGTTTATGTAAGATTTCACTGTCCTGCATATCTGTCATATTTCCCGTTTCCTGTGAATTATGCATTAGATTTGAATTATCTAAGGAGAAAATATTGACATACATTTGAATTAATTGTTAGCAAATTACTATAAAATAAAATAAAAATAAACTACTTTTGTTACGTGCATCATATTTGCCGAAGCCCCAATAGGAAATCACTATATTTAATTTCAGGGCTCCCTTATAACCCCCACTCCTGCCCGTCCCTAGAAATGTTAGTATGGCTTATTTATAGTATAAGGAAGGCGTTCGTGTTAATACACTTACTGAGTGTTTTATTTTGTTCTGGTTGAGTCTTTTGTGCCAAATAACATTGTTGTCTCCCGCTATAAGTTTTAGCGTATAACGCCTTTATACTTCCGTATACGGCAAAAGTGTATATAACAAAAGTTACTGTAAATAACAAAATAATCAACTTTTGTTACTGGCAATAATTGCTGAATAAGCAATAGGAAACGAAAATATCGCTATTTTTAATTTCAGGCCTCCCTTATAACCCCCACTCCTGCCTGTTCCTAGTACTGTTAGTAATGGCTTATTATAAGGTTGGCGTTAGTACTAATTCACATTCGAGTTTGGTTTAGTTCGGTTGAGTCTTTTGTGCCAAGTAGTATTTGTGAATGAACTCCCGCTATAGTTTTTTAGCGTATAACTCATTTATACTTCTAGTATACGGCAACATTGTTATATAACAAAAGTTACTCTAAATTACAAAATAAAAAAACTTTTTTTTTATGTGCATATTTGCCGAAAAACCAATAGGAAACGAAATATCGCTATTTTTAATTTCAGGCCTCCCCTCCTGTTTGTCTTCGAGAATAATAATATAGCCTAAAGTCTAAGTTGGGCTAGTAGTAATATACATACCAAGTTTCATAAAATTCGGTTCAGCCGTTTATGCGTGAAAAGGTAACAAACAAACAAACAGACACCAAAGAAACAAAATGCAGTTATGGTGTCTATGATATGTGAAACGAAAAGTTATCGTGAAATTTCGCGAAAAAAATCAATGTACAGACAGAGGTTACAATTTTATATATATATATATATATATATATATATATATATATATATATATATAAAAACACACACACACACACACACACACACACAGTTTTGAACGGACCTCATTTTTGTCATCTCCTAGGTTGGATCGATGACATTTGAGGAAATTTTTCAAAAATCTCGATCTGAGTACGACCACAATAGCTTATTTCCTTTAGGTGAAAACCGCTAAAAGAATTACATAGCAACAATTTTGTTTATCTTTGGGGGCTACATAAAGATGTTTCAGACTCTTTTAATACAAAAGCATGAAATAATTAGGGAATTTTAACTTTCAATTACGGAATGCAGCAAATAAGCAGCTTTGAACATAATGTATGACTTACCTATAATAGATGTCATGAAGGCCTCATTCCTAGGATTGGCAACACGTAGAATAAAGACAATTTTGAAAAATCGCGTCATTACCACAACGAGTAGTAAATTGACCATTAAAAAAAATACAAAATAATTAACTTTCAATTACGGAATGCAGCAAATAAGCAGCTTTGAACATAATGTATGACTTACCTATTACACAATAATTAAAGTAATAATAATCACAAATTAAAAAGTGTTTCTAGCGATTTCAATTTTCGAGTATCATGTTACTAGATTTAACGTACCTACCCCACCCCAATGGACTGATTTTAGGCATAATCTACAGCATAGTCATGACCATTATGTTTACACGAAATGGTTAAATATCTAGTTTGGTATTGATATGAAAACAATCATGTAGTCTAGTCCGTAAAACATTAAATGATGAGTAATTAACAACAAAATAATTTAAAAAGTACAATAACTTTCCCCTAGATGATAATGTATATATATAGTTTGAAAATGTAGCCATACTGGGTCAAACAACAAAAACTTCTTTTCTTCCTTAAAACATCTTATTTATTTAAATTTAAATCCTCTCTAAAATTACATTTTAAATTTTTTTTTTAATTTTCAACACTTTCTGTTAGCGATACATATTTTGCTATTATTCTCTCACCTAACTTTCATGTCCAACATCTACTTGCTAAACTAGAGAGCTCGAAACGCGCTTGGCATTTAAATAAATAAGATTCTAGGGGAGCTGGGGGGAGGTAGTGGAACGAATTAATCTGAATGAATACAGTAGCCCTGTTTTCCTCTACAACAGGTTTATTTTGACAGAGTGCACTTTCAGAGCAACAGATCCATCTTCAGTGCCTTTTTGAAGAGCGATGCACTGGCTTGCACCACTGTTGCAAGGCGCCATCAGTCAGTCGCCGAAAACAGGCCTACTGTGTTCATCCAGATTAAATAAGATGTTTTGAGGAATAAATGAAGATAAGTTCATTGGCCCAGTATGGCTACATTTTCAAATTATTAATCTATGGTTATGAAGATACATATATAAAAATGTTTTTTGAGCCTTAAGGCCATAAAAATAACAATTCCTTCATATAATCATTTATTCCACCACAGACGAGTTTTGAGTGTCCATCACTCCTTCTCAAGGGGTTATTTCTATACAAATTTAGACAAAAAGTTTGTAATTACATAGTTTTATATCTGTATTTTTATTATTTATTAACGTCCACTTTTTGCAACTCAGGCTAACTTGGGACGGGTTATATACAGGTTACCACCCTTTTCTAACCAGGGTGGGAGTTAGGATTTTATTTAATAAATTCCGCCACTAAATAATTTCCTTTGCCCAGCCAAGAATCGAACTCGCCACTCTAGGTTTACCATGTGAGATTAAGGTCAACGCTTTAACTCACATGGCTAACTAGTTTCATATCTTACTACTATTTAACTAATTAAAAGTTTTTGTTCTATTCACAATCATCTATTCCGTTTTAAAAGAAAAAAAATCCTTATATTATAATATATATATTTAGGCATACATACGAGGGCGTTGCCAAGATTCTGGCCATTCTTTGTTAATATCGTTAGGTATTCTGCTTAATAATTTATAACGCAATTTCAAGTACTCTTATAATATAAGTAATATATAACAATACATAAGCAATATACAATAGTTCTGAAAAAACAAAACAAATTAAAATTAAATGTTAATAGACTGACAATAATATACTCTTAATAAAGTAATATATGTTATTTAGCTTTTCAATATTGTTAATATTTAGCATAAATTCCAATTAAATTTCGTCACAGTTTTTGACTATATATGATTGTAAATATTGTTGTCCGTTGTTAACAAGTGTTGGGCAATGTAGCATGCAGCAGACTATTATAAATCTATTTTTTACATCACTTAATAGTATAATTATAATTAAAAGTTTTTGTTCTACTCACCACCATCAATTCCGTTTTAAAAAAATCCTTATATTATAATATATGAAATATATTATGTAATATATAAAAACCTTTTAGCATGTCCTTTAAATCAACTCAGCGAGGCAATTATAGTAAACTATTATACTTCAGTTTAAACCATAATTACTTAGACCATAATCTGCAACCGGACATTTCAGTATTTCAATTTAAGTTTGGTCTTATTGATATTAAATTGACTTTATTTGACATTGGGTTAACTCTACCAATCCCAATATTAAAATGTTTTTAATCATTTTGTTTTTAAGCCTGTAGCGTGTCTTACAAACTTTTATGATAAATATTTTTTAAGTATCTCAAAAAAGTATTTCCACCCCCCCCCCCCCCCACCCCCCCCCCCCCCCACCCCCCCCCCCCCCCACCCCCCCCCCCCCCCACCCCCCCCCCCCCCCACCCCCCCCCCCCCCCACCCCCCCCCCCCCCCACCCCCCCCCCCCCCCACCCCCCCCCCCCCCCACCCCCCCCCCCCCCCACCCCCCCCCCCCCCCACCCCCCCCCCCCCCCACCCCCCCCCCCCCCCACCCCCCCCCCCCCCCACCCCCCCCCCCCCCCACCCCCCCCCCCCCCCACCCCCCCCCCCCCCCACCCCCCCCCCCCCCCACCCCCCCCCCCCCCCACCCCCCCCCCCCCCCACCCCCCCCCCCCCCCACCCCCCCCCCCCCCCACCCCCCCCCCCCCCCACCCCCCCCCCCCCCCACCCCCCCCCCCCCCCACCCCCCCCCCCCCCCACCCCCCCCCCCCCCCACCCCCCCCCCCCCCCACCCCCCCCCCCCCCCACCCCCCCCCCCCCCCACCCCCCCCCCCCCCCAAAATTTCAGCCGTTAGCTCTGATGTTGAAAGTGAGATTTTAAATTCTAATTTTATTCTAAGAAGCCACCAATTATAAACTTTTTTAAAATTTGGGGCTATTAGTAGATATCTCCCTTTCGAAAATGCAATATAAAATACTAAGAACATCATCAAAAGTAGACAGGGTGGTTTTTTTCTTTCGTTTTCTCTCATCTTCAATAGAGAACTTGCGACGCCCAAAAATTCACATAACTTGGTTTCTTATTTCGCATCGTGAAAAGAAAAGCTAACTAAATAAAAAAATTAGTTCGGTATTTAGTTTTCCTTTCCAAATCGGCCGTTCTGAACCACTGTTGACGTCATTAATACTATACTGTTCTCGCTTTCCGTTGTTCGTTGGCCAAGACTTGTGTGGAGAAGGTTTCACTTGCTCTTGTTTAATATTACCGCCAATAAACAATTCTGTGTGATTAAATGCTAATGGGCTAATATTTATACATAACTTTTCTATGATTACCTATATATCAATAGGATTTTAATGCATTATCCTTTGGAACATCAGACGTTTTCAACAATGAATTATGGTGTTAATCCTAGCAAGAATGACAGTTTATCCTTTCATAATATATGTGTTAGAAGAAAAAGTTGGTGTCTTGTGTGGTGGAAGTTGCTATTATTATTAACTGTAAGTAATGATTTTATTTTAAATTTAACAGTTTTTAATTTTTATTAGTATATTCAAACCAATAACCTCCTTAAATATACCTCAATTATTTGTTTCTAATGTTTTATTTTAAGGATTATAAAAGAAGCCAATGTGGCCAC